>JAJHZJ010000219.1:704709-1215891 GCA_023548195.1 Bettongia penicillata ogilbyi
AAAATATTTTTTTGAAAGGAAATGCCCCTGACAGGAGAAATCAATCCTGATTGGTGGACATTTAAATGAGGAGGTGGGTTAAAAGTCTTGAACTTTTGCCAAGGACTGGCTTGATCATGAGACCCCACCACCTCCAGCAATCTAGATAAAGTAATCCATCTCTAACCCATATCACTTGTGTTGGTTTTCTCCTTCATAAGCTGGACAATCCTGAATCCCAATGGAAAAGTACAAGGGCATGAGTCCATTGTTTTGGGGCAGAAATTCACCTATATCAGATTTCGTTTATACTCTGAACAGAAGTATAAAATCTCTTTGTTGGGTGGGGTCCTGCTCTAGATCAAGGAGCATGTACCCTGAGGATTAGGGCAATCTTCTCTGTCAGTCATGCCCTTCCAAGACTAGACGACTGACCTATAGGGGCTGCCCCGAACGAGGAAATAAAAAAGAAAGAATTCTTTTATCACAAAAAGGGTTGCCGTAAATATTTTGGTATATGAAGGAACTTTCTTGTTATTGTTAGCATTCTTGGGGGTATGCAACAGAAATGGAGTCTCTGATTCAAAGGATATGGACATTTTAGTCTTTTTACTTGCATAACTCCAAATTCCTTCCAGAATGGTTGTCCCAAGAATTTCCACTTACTGAAAGTTTTCTTTGTAATATAGTTAATAACAATGATTATGATGATGGTGATGGTGATATCCACCATTTGTCTGTCTCTTTAAGGTCTGCAAAACACTTTGTACAAAATATCTCATTTAGAATTTCATTCTTGAGAGGTTCTCATATCTCCTGTGCTAACTTCCCTTTCAGAATTTTAGCTTTTGGCATCCTACCTGTCCTTTCTCTGAGCCAAAAATGATTAAAAAATGAGTTGGAAAACAATAAAACACCAAGACAAGTGAGAGTGAATAAAGTCACTTGCAGAGTGTAATGCTTGTTTACTTTGTGTGTATATCTTTGCAATATATTTCATATATATATATATACACACACAAAACATATATATTTGTATATATACAAACTTGTATATATATACGAAATAATTGTGAAAACACTTTCTTAGCCATGTAGACAGGAGCACATGAAAGATAGAAGACTTTGGTAATGGGCAGTTAGCACTACTCAGAAATGATCTATGTATGTGTGTGTGTGTGTGTGTGTGTGTGTGTGTGTTACTTGCACTTACCTCAAGTCATATTAGCTATTTACCAGATTGGCTTGTTCCCTTGTACTTCATTCCTTGTTGAGTTAGGATGCTGTAACTGGGAATTCTTCAGAAAAGTTACTTGCAAGGCAGAAAATCTTGTAAATGAAACCTTCAAAACCATTTTCTTACATCTGAAAAATAAATCTGCTTTCCCCAAATCAAGAATTCAAGTCAAATTTCTTGTCTACCTCTAACACAAATTTTAAGATGGATGGATTGCTTCCTTGCAAGGTTCCAACTTCAACAAATAGTCCTTGCTTGCCATTACCCTTGATGCTACTGTCAATCCCCCTAATATTACTTATGTAGTCTCATTTAGTCTGGTCTTATTTTCTCCTCGCTCCTTTCATTCACTTCCTCCTTCACTGGAGGCAGCTATGTGGTGTGCTGGATAGAGCCCTCGTCCTGCAGTCAGTAAGATCTGAGTTCAAACCCTGCCTCAGATACTTACTAGCCTAAGGTAGTCAATGGACAAGTCACTTAGTCTCTGCTCCAATTTCTTTATCTGTAAAATGGGGATGATAATAGCATCTACCTCTCAAGGTTCTTGTGAGCATCAAACATGATAGTATTTGTACAGTACTTAGCAGCATGCCTGGCACATGATAGGTTCTAGATAATAATAGGCTCTGCATAATAATAATTCTATTCTTCACTCCTGCCTCTAATTTTTTTCCTTCTGATCTCAAACAACTCATTACATGTCTAAATTATATGAACTTTTTGGGAAGGAAACAGAATCTATGTACTCTACTCCATACTTCCTTTTGAAATGTAGACAGTCCTCAGGATATTCATTATCCATTTATTTATTGACATTAATTTTAATAGTAAAAACCTATCTTTGTACCTGTGTTTAGTGTATAGTAGTATAGTGTATTGCATGTATGTAGTAGGTGCTCAATAAATGTCTCTTGATTTTGAATGATAGAATGTCTTCAAAGTGCTTTGTTTACTTTATGTTACTGGAGGCCCACAACAACACAATTAAGTAAATACCATGCATTTTATTATGGTCTCCATTTTATTGATGAATAAATTTAGACTCGGATGGGGTTAGATAACCTGAATATGGTCACACAGCTTGTAGGCATTGGTGGCAGGATTTGAATTCAAGTCTTTCTAGCTCTAAGTCTATCACTATATCCACTATACTACATTTCCTAGGTGCACGCGCTGCACATATTGGTAAAGGGATACAAAGGTGCATGATCCTTATCCTCACAGAACTGAGGAATTTGGTTAAATGACAGAAACTCAGCGCAGCTGTGAGCTCATACTAAAGACAATGGGCCATTAACAAAGACTAACACAAGAGACATTATGGAGGACATCATCAGAGAGAACTATGGGTGCAAAAGAGTGCAGATGAGTCATGTGGAAAGATGGGCAATCTACATCTACCATTGTTATTGATGCAGCATCAAGAGACCCAGAAGAAGGTGTCTGGTGAAGGTCCTGGACCCTCTCTGGAGAGCTTGCATGTGGACAGGAACAACAGGAGCACAGAAATACACAGTCTAAATGAGTTTCCATCTTTATCTTGTACAGATTAATGAATGAGATGGAAGATCCATTAAATTATCGAAGTAACCAATAAGCAACCTAAAAAAGACATAAAGGAATGATTACGTGGAATTCGGTTATCTTCCATACAATGTGTGTCATACAAGGGAATGAAATGAAAGCAAAGAAAAGGAGAGTCATTTCAAAGGATTTGGAGATATGAACTCTTTTTATAGATGAGAAAGACAATGCTCTGTTAAGTAGTGAGAATATGATTTTGGAAACAGGAAACTCCTTTAAAAATAGTCTTTTTCTTCTGATAGAAATAATAACTATTGTTCCGTTGTTTGGTCATGTCTGACTCTTTGTGATTCCATGTTCCATAGCACACCATAGCCTTCTTATCTGATGGGCTAATTTTCTGATATCACATCTTTTAGCACTTAGCATTTTAGCATACTGTCCATGGGGTTTTCTTGGCAAAGATACTGGAGTAGTTTGCCATTTCTTTCTTCAATGGATCACCTTTTGTCAGAGTTCTCCATTACAACCAGGATGTCTTGGGTAGCCCTGCATAGCATAACTCATAGTTTCATTGAGCTACAGAAGCCCCTCCACCATGACAAGGTGGTGACTCAGGAGGGGAGGAATGATTATCCTTCACATTTATAAAGCGCTTGTAAAATATTGGACCTGTTTATTCATGAGTAAAGGGAATTCCAGTGAAAGTACTTCCTTTACCGCTGTAGGTAGCATCTGCTTTGACACTTTATAGTCCTAGCAGGTTATCTGGATACCTGGTAAGGTCCATTCCCAGTGTCCCATAATCATTTTATGTCCAAGGTATTAATTGATCCCACTTCTTAACACTGAGTATAGTTCTCTAACCACTCTAGCATACTGACCCTCAATTAATCAGTAAACATTTATTAAGAGCTTATTATGTGCTAGTTACCTGCTAAACTTCACCAACCAGATCTTCTGACTCCAAATCCAGTGTCTTTTTTCCCTTTTAGGGGATAAAATTTTTAGTAATGAATTCATTTTCTTACCACTGTTACTTTACAACCCTTCACATTCTGAAGCCTATTATTAAGAAAAAAAATTAAATGAAACAAATCAACAAAGCAGGGACCTGATGATCATTTGCACTGGAAGCTCACCATCTCACTACCCAGTACCTCATCATAGAGAGGAGCAGAGTGTTGCAACAGTAGTTCTTTGGAACCAGGATGAACAATCCAGTGTTATTTCTATTTCTTCATACTGTCTCTCCCTCTTGAAGTTTATGCTTTTGAACAGACTGATAACCTTTTTCCTCCTCAGTGAACGTAGCAAGAAAGACTTTCAGGAGGAGCTGATTATGACTTTTGCCACTATGGGTAAAACTATTTCTGAAAGACTCATAAATCATTCAATATAGGCACAGTACCCCAAACCACATCCCAAGGAAACACCAATCTGAATTTCAGCTGAAGGTCATACAGAATAATACATGTTGGCATTGTTCATGTTCCTTTTCTGAGTCAACTTCCCTTTATTATCTATCTTAAAAATAACATGTAACCACAATTTTATATATATATATATATATATATATATATATATATATATATATATATATATACAACTATATATATACTTGCACACTTATATGTGTTTATATACATATGTGCAATATTGTGTACACATATATGTGTATTTATGTGTATGTGTGTGTATATACACACATATGTGTGTGAGAAACAGAAAGAGAGAGAGGCAAGTACACAAACATATACACACATTGTCAGAGGAAATAAGTAATACTCTTACTTAATTCCCTTAGTATTTTGTATCTCTAAGACTGGTATAATTAGGACTAACACTTAAATTAGAATTTATGCAGTCATATGTCTCATAAAATTTAATCTGGAAGGAATCTAGAAGACCTTCTATTCCAGACCTGCTTATTTTTATAGATAAATGAGAGGAAGAAAGAGTCCCATCATGTGATTGTCTTTGGTTTTTTGCTGCAGTGAGGTGCCTCATGGGAGAGGATGCTGGAAGACCTGAATTCCCTTAGGGTAACTCTAGGGAAGTCCCTTGATCTCTTTCTCTCTAACTTTCTTCTTTTGTAAAATGTGTAAAATAATAGCATCTATATCACAGAGTTGTTGTGAAGACATTCAAAAATTTAGTATATGTAAAGTTCTTTGTAAAGCTTTATATAAACCTCCATATACATGTGAGCTATTATTATTCTTTCTCAAGGCCAGTCTTGAGAATCTCCTCTCCAATAAATCTGGCCAGTGATCCTTAACCTTTGCTGAAAGAGCTTCAGTGAGGAGGAGTCCATTCTACTTTTGAATGACTCTATTTCTTTTCAAAAAATAAAATAGAACAAATAAGCATTTCTCTAACAGTATTATAAAAAAGATGATTATACATGAAGCCCCAAATTCATTATGTAAACTTGCTATTTTTTAAAATATATAATAAAGTTACAATGTAAACTCTGCCTTCTTTTTTCCTTCCCCCCACCCTAGAGATAGCTACCATCAGACACAAATACATGTGTGTGTACGTGTATATATACACCCATATTCATATATATATACATATATATATTTTTTTTTTCTGTACATACTTTGATTTATCCACTCTTTCTCTGGATGCAAATACAGTCTTTCTTCATATGACCTTTATAGTTAATTTGGGCATTTATAAAAATTGAAATGAGTTGTTTGTTCAAAGTCATTCCTAAATAATATTACTGTTACTGTTTACAATATTCTCTTCCTTCTGCTCATTTCACTATATTTCATGTGAGTCTTTCCATGTCTTTCTAAGATCATTGAACTTATTTCTTATAGCACAGTAGTATTCTAACACAATCAAATATCACAACTTGTTCAACCATTCCCTAACTGATGGGCAGCCCTGCAATTTCCAGTTCTTTGCCACCACAGAGTTGCTATAAACATAGGGTCTTTTTCTTTTTCCCTAATCATCGTTGGAAATAGACCTAGTGGTGGCATTGTTGGTTTTAATAACTCTTTAGGCATAATTCTAGATTGCTGTCCAAAATGGTTGGATCAATTCATAATCCCACCAATGATGAATAAATGTCTCAATTTTTCCACATCCACTTCAACTCTTTTTTTCATTTTAAGGAGGTTTTTAAGTGTTTATCTTGTGACATTCTTTTAGATGTTGAGGATTCAAAAATGAAAATCTCAGTGTCTGGACCAAGAACTTCACCCATTCTGCTAATTAGGAATTATTCCATTATGCTAAATCTATATTCAACTTTTTGCAACTATTTCTGTCCTTTGGGGCCAAACAGAGAAGTCCAATTCTTCCTTCGCATTAAAGCCCCTCAAAAACTTGAAGACAGCTACCGTCTACCTTTATTCCTTTCTCTCACCCCACAAACTCCAATCTACTCTTATTCTCAAGACTAACAAACATCAAGTTGGGATCTGAAATTGAGTTGTCCAGCTAAATGATTATAATCTGGCCCTGCAGATGTAAAAAAATGAAAACTTAAGTTTGGGCACAAAGTTCCATCCTTGTTTGTAAATCCACTATCCCCTGTTACTTGCTTGTGGCATTCTTGGCAGTGATACTCATGTCCTCATTGGAGACTGACATCCTGTCTTTTCCATTCTATGACCCTCCCAACCTGGAAAGGCCAGGATGGGTTTGTGGGTGGGCAAGGCCCTTTCTCTATCCTCTACCTACATGCTACTATTATTTCTTTACTCCTAGGAGTATCACATCATCCAGTTCTATCCCCAGTTCTGTTCCACTAAAAAAGAGGTGTCCCTTTAAAACATACTATGATGTATATTATTCTAATCCACTGCTAATTCTGAAATCTTTAGAAATGTTATAGGAAACTGGAGGAGGGGAGTCAACTGAATGCAAAAGCAACATGGGCATCATAAACTGGGAGTCAGAAAGGCTATTTGAAAATCTGTTATTCTACATTTATTTCTGTTAACATAATTCTCTTCTAGATTATCTCACATATTTCTCTTTTTTGTAAGAAATAAAAAAAGTCTGTACTTCAGAGTCAGTTCATGTATCATTTGATCCATTGGTTGTCATGGAGATCACCCATTTTAGGTAAATATTAGATAGCATAAGAATCTGTGTAAAATGATGTGATGTGAATTGGGCACTCTAGATGATACTGCCTAATTTTCAAAAATACCATTTTTTTTTGAAAAAAGCACCTTTTTCCTCTATCCTTTCTTGCCCTCCATCTCATCCTTGTTTCTTGTGCTTTGTACATTTCTCTATAATATATATGTTTTTCTCATTGGAAATGCCTTTGAAGTGAGAAAAACTTTATTCTATATTTTTGATTAGCTTCATTTAATTTATATGTGGAAAAATGGGTCATAATGAATTAAATCACATGTATTTTAAAAATAAATATCTTCTGTTATTATATCACCTACATCTTCTACTATTCTGTCCTAGAAAGCCATCTCTTATAACAAAGAATAAAAAAGAGAAAGAAAAAATAAAGTAAAACTAACATATGAAAAAAATCTGATGTTGCACGCGACATTACACACCAATAATTGGCCAACTCTGCATGGAATCCAGTAGAGTTTTCTTCTGGTAGTTCTTAGGGATCAAGTTATTCATTATAATTTCATAATTATCCATCTTTGATGTTTTTTCCAACTTACGGTGTTGTAGTCATTTTGCAAATTGTTCCACTCCATAATAGTTCATATGTCTTTTCATGTTTCTTTGCATTCATCATATTAATAATTGAATAATGTATACTGTTATTTCACTATACTCTCATACTACAATTTGTTTAGCCCTTCTCCTGGTGATGGAAATCTACTTTTGGTCCTACATTTTTGCTATCACAAACAGTATTGTTAAAATATTTTTGCCTTCTATATGTCCTTCTTTCTCCTTTTCTTTTATAGAACTAATTTCTATTATTATTTAAGGGTATTGAATGGAAGTAAAAGCCAGCATGGCACAGTGAATGAAGAGCTGACCCTGGAGTTCAGGAAGGCTTGGGTTCTAATACTGACTCAACATATGTTGACTGTGTGACCCTGCTAAGGTCATTTTCTTTTACTTTCTCTATGTCCTTCCTTTTCTATCTGATCTCTTTGGTTTATATTTCAAGCAGCGAAATATCTGGTCCAAATGACAGTAATTATTTTTTCATAATTCCAAAATAGTTTTCCAAATGTTCAAAGCTCAGGATCAGTTCAAAGCTCAACTATTAATGTTCCTTTTCCCATAACCCTTCAAATATTAGTGTCATTTTCTGTCATTTTTTTGAAATTATTGTAGGTATTAGGGAATTTCGCTTTTTTTTTTTTAAATGGATCTCTCTTTTTTTTTAGTGATTTAGAGCACTCATTCATACAGTTGTTAACACTTTGCAGTTCTTTTTTTGTAGAGTTTTTGATCATTTTATTTATTGGTAATTGACTTTTGGTTTTAAATATTTCTGTCATTATCTACATATTCTGTATGCCACACCCTTATCAGAGATATTTCATACAGAGGCTTTTTTTTCTTCTCCTAATTGACTTCTTTTCTTATCCAACGTGAATTATTTTGTTTATGCAGAAGCTTTTCAGTTTCACTTATTAAAAATTACCTATCTTTTGCAATTATGCCTATCCCTTGTTTGGTTCAGAATTCATCCCCTACCAACCACAGGCTTACTAAAAAGGTGGAGCAGCTAGAGTAAATATGAGGGAACCGTGAAGCTATGTCAGAAACCCACCAATTTCAATGGGAAATGAGGACAGTGGTCTCACCCTCCTCTTCCTCACTGCTCCCAGTAGGACCATCTGGTAATTTAGAGAGGTCGACTAGCTTATCATTGGCTGTGGCCATGGTGAGAAGAAAAGCATAACCCAGAAACAAAGTCTTGTTGTGGAACAACAGTCCCCTCTGGTCTTCCAAATCTAATGGCTCTCCAGCATTGTCTCGACCCCTGCATAGACACAAACTCTCCTACTCCCATGGTACCTGGTTAAGAATAAAAACAACTGTATTACAGAGAAGTTTGACGCTGTACCAGAGTCAAGGAACCTAAGAATGTAGCTTTCTACACACAGTAGGCACTTATAAATGTTCGTTAAATTAAATGAGTCCTACCTGCCTGAGTAAAAAGTAGTATACAACATTCCACTCTATTTTGTTTACTTCTGAGATGACAACTATGTTACATGAGGAAAAAACAAAAACCACTATGTAGAGGAAGTGAAAATGAAAATTTTATTTTTTAACGTAAATAAAAATCATAATAAAATTAAAAAAAAATTGTCCCCTAGCCATAGGTCTGAAAGGGATAAGCTTCACTTCTTCTGTATTTTTTTATGGTATAATATTCAATATAGAGCTCACTTATCCATTTTCAATTTAGTAGACTATGTGGGATATGATGGTGATCTAATGTACTTTGTCCCACACTTTGTCCCCCTTTGTCTAGTTTTCGCAGAAATTCTTGTAAATCCGGAGTTATTACCTAAGCAATTAATGTTTTCATCTTTACTGAACTCTAGGTTATTGGGTTTGATTATTTTTGATTGTTCCTTGTCTGATCTGTTTCTTTGATCTACTTTCCCATTTTTTTAAACTAGAACCAAATGGCTTGATGATAACTACTTTATAAAAACAATTTTGACCTTTGAAATATTATTCTCCCTTCATCCCTATTTTTTTAACAATTTTCCTCATTAGTATTTGTATTTTGTTTCTTAAAATGAATATTATTACTACTTTTTCTAGTTCTGTAAAGTATTCTTTTGCTTGATTGATTTCTATGGCATTGTATCAGTAAATTAACTTTGGTAATATCACATTTTTGTCATATTGTCATGTCAGTCATGAACACTGAATATCTATGTGTGTGTATGTGTGTGTGTGTGTGTGTATGTGTGTGCGTGTGTAAGGCTTCCTCTCCCTGCTTACATGGCTGAATTTTGTAAAGATGCTATGTGGTGCTGGAAAATATGTTTTTTGTAAAGTGATCCCATTCACAAGGTTCCATCAATCTTAATCTTTTCCTTATCTGTTTGTTCACGTCTATAGTTTTCCTTTTGTTTATCTTTTAAATTTTGCTAACTCTGGGAAAGGAATATTAACATTTTTATTATTTTCTTACTCTATTTTTTGTAGTTTTCAGTTAATTTTTCCTTTATCAATTTCAATGTGTTGCTCTTTGATAAGAATACTTTTAATATTATTATGGGTTTATTGTTTATGACTTCTTTAAGTATAATCATTGTTTATCTCCATTGATGTGACTATTTTTCCCCTGATAGCATGATTGCAGTGTTTACTTTTTTTGGAGTCATCTGATACATAATAAATTTTGTTCTAGCTTCTTGTTTTGATTTTATGCATGCACTTGCTTTTTACATATGTTTCTTGTAAACAAAATATTGTGATGTTTTATTTTCTTATCCATTTTACTATTTTCTTTCATTTATTTGGATTGTTTAATTCATTCACATTTATAGTCATAGGAGTTAGAAGAGCATTTACTTTTTAGATTTTAAAAATCTTTTTGAAATCAATATTTTTTTCTTTACAATTAATTTTGCTTAAATTACTTTGCTTTAGCCCTATTGGCAAGGGCTTTCTTCCCTGCCTTATCTCCTATTTATTTTTATTATCACTTTCCCTAGTTTTAGTGTTTTATTTAAACTATTGATTGATTTTTCTTTATTTAGTTATTTATAATTTCTCATCTTTTCCTCTCTGCCCCCATTCCAGTTAAAACATTAATTCAAAATCTCTCCTCTTCACTTTCCTAATGCTTTTGTAAGCATGTCAGTTTTCTTCATTTTTTCCTTCCCTTTTCTAAAGACTTTTGTTGTTTCATTCCCTTCCTTAATTCTTTTCTCTTCTCCTCTATCCTAAAATGTTATGCTATGATTAATGACGAATAGACATATCTATTTCTGCTTTAATTTCTTTAACCCTGGTAGAATTAAAGTTTTTGAAATGTTTTGTTCAGAGTCCCTCTTCCAATTAATACTGTTATCACCTTTAAATATCTTCATCATTATTCCTTATCTTTCCCCTGTTTATCTCATTCTTGGAAATACCAGTTCATGAAAGAGGAAATGTGAATAGACACTATCTCATATTTATGAGAAATTATGATAGAAATTATGAAATAGAAATAGAAATTATGCGTATTCTAAATCACGGAGTCCAATTCTATTCCTCCTAGCCCCACCCCATAATCATTCTTGAAATGGTACCATTTTATTTCTGAGTTCATGTGCTCCTCCACCTCCAACCATGTCCTTGAAAACAGTGTTATTTTTTAAATTCTGTTTTCTATAGCATTTTATGAAGGAATTCATTAAATTCAGTTTCAGATTTCTGATTGTTAGGAATGTATTTTTTATCCTACTATTTTGTTTTTTTTTTTTCTGTCTTTGTCTTTCCTTTCCTCTCTGCAGCTCTCCTTGTGTATGATCATCATCAGTCTTCTTTTCTTTTTTTAAAAATTTATTTATTTATTTCTAGTTTCATTTTAGCAAGACTTTGGGTTTCAAATTTTTTCCCCATCTCTCTCCTCACCCACCCCAAGACATCGTGCATTCTAATTACCCCTTCCCCCAATCTGCCCTCCCTTCTATCACACCCCTCCCTTCCCTTATCCTCATCTTCTCTTTTTTCTTGTAGGGCAAGATACATTTCTATACCCCATTGCCTATATTTCTTATTTCTCAGTTGCATGCAAAAACAATTCTCAATGTTCATTCCTAAAACTTTGAGTTCTAACTTTTCTCCCTTCCTTACTCCCCACACATCCCCACTGAGAAGGCAAACAATTCAATATAGGCTATTCTTTCAATATTTATTTTACTTTCTGGTTCTAGAATATCAGGGCAGTTTTCCTTGATAATTTCATGAAAGATGATATCTAGGCTCATTTTTTGATCCTGGCTTTCAGGTAATCCCATAATATTAAAATTGTCTCTCCTAGATCTATTTTCCAGATCAGTTGTTTTTCCCATGAGATATTTCACACTGTTTTCTATTTTTTCATTCTTTTGGTTTTGTTTTGTAATTTCTTTGTCTCTCATAAAGTCATTAGCTTTCTTCTGCTCCATTCTCATTTTTAAAGAACTATTTTCTCCAGTGAGCTTTTGAACCTCCTTTTCCATTTGGCTAATTCTGCTTTGAAAGCATTCTTCTCCTCATTGTCTTTTTGGACCTCTTTTGCCAATTGAGTTAGCCTATTTTTAAAGGTGTTATTTTCTTCAGCATTTTTTAGGGTCTCCTTTATCAAGCTGTTGACTTGCTTTTCATGATTTTCTTTCACCGTTCTCATTTCTCTTTCCAATTTTTCTTCCACTTCTCTTCCTTGATTTTCAAAATCCTTTTTTGAGCTCTTCCATGGCCTGGGACCATTGCATATTTATTTTGGAGGTTTTGGATGCAGAAGCCTTGACTTTTATGTCTACTCCTGATGGTAAACATTGTTCTTCCTCATCTGAAAGCATGGAAGAAAATACTTTTTTGCCAAGAAAGTAACCTTCTATAGTCTTATTTTTCACCCCCTTTCAGACATTTTCATCCAGTTACTTGACTTTTGCATCCTTTGTCAAGTGGAGGGTGTACTCTAAGGGACCTGCAAGTTCTTAGTTCCTCTAAGGTGGCACAATCAAGGGAGAGGATTTTATTCCTCTCCTGGCCTGTGCTCTGGTCTATGAATAGCCACAAGCATTCTTATCTACCCAGGATCTGTGAGTAGGATTCCATCTCCATAGTCACTACCAGCTCCATCAAAAGCTTCACCATACCAGCACTCCTCCTCACCCCAGAACCATCAGTTCTGAGACCCAGATCAGCTGCTTGATTCCCCCAGGGTCTTTGGGTGGAGGGCTTCAAAAATGAACACTGCTGCCACAATTGCTGCCACTGCCCTGGTGCAGGGGCTGAGGCCTGACTGCTCTCTTCTCACCCAGGTGAAAGAGCTTTGTCAATGACCTTTGAATCTGTCTTTGGTGTTTGTGGGTTGAGAAATCTGGGAACTGCAGCTGCTAGCCATGATTCTGTGCCCTGTGCTTCAGTCCTGTCTGTGCCACATGGCCAAGGCTGAGCTACATTCCTCTCTGAGCCTGGTGCCACAGACTTTTCCTGTTGGCCTTGCAGGCTGTCTTGGACTGGAAATCTTTTTCACTCTGTTATTTTGTGGCTTCTTCTTCTCTTGCACTTGTTTAGAGTCATTTTTTACAGGTATTTTATGACCTATAGCAATAGAGCTAAAAGCAGGTCCATCCTTCTCCTCCACCATCTTCAATGCTGATGATTTATTTTGGTTTATTTTATATCTTGCAACTTTGCAAGAGTTGTTAATAATTTCAAGTAGCTGATTCTCTGATTCTCTAGGATTCACTAAGTATACCATCATATTACCTGCAGTGATACTTTTGTTTCCTCATTGCCTAATTCTAATTCCTTGATTTCTTTTCCTTTTGTTATTGCTATAGCTAACTTTTCTAGCACTGTCTTGAATAAAAGTACTGATAATTACCATCCTTGCTTCAACCCAACCTTATTGAGAAGGCTTCTAGTTGATTCTCATTTGAGATAATTTTTGTTGATGGTTTTAGATAGATACTGATTATCATTTTAAGGAAAACTCTATTCTTATGTTCTCTAGTGGTTTTTAACAGGAATTGTTGTATTTTGTCAAAAGGTTTTTCAGCATCTATTGAGGTAATTATATGATATCTACTTGTTTTGATATTGATATTGTCAATTACGTTGCTAGTTTTCCTAATATTGAAACAACCCTACATTTCTGGCATAAATCTTACCTGGTCATAGTGTATAGGCCTTTTGATATATTGCTGTACCACTTAGCTGGTTTGTCCAAAATTTTTGCATTGATATTCAGTAGTAAAATAGTCTATAATTTTCTTTCTTTGTTTTAGCTCTTCCTGGTTTAGGGATCAGCACCATATTTGTGTCATAAAAAGACATATGGGTCTTCACCTATTTTTCCAAATAGTTTATATAGTACTGGAATTAATTGCTTTTTAAATATTTGATAGAATTCACTTGTGAACCCATCTGGTCCTGGGGGTATGTTCTTAGAGAATTCAATAATGGCTTGTTCAATTTCTTTTTCTAAAATGAGGTTATTAGGCATTCTACTTCCTCTTCTGCTAATCTAGGCAATTTGTATGTTCATAAAGATGCACTGATTTCACCCAATTTGTCAGATTTATTGTCATGTAATCAGGCAAAATTTCTCATGATTGCTTTTATTTCTTCTTCATTGGTGGTGATATCACCCTTTTCATTTTTGACGCTGGATACCTGACTTCCTTCTTTAGATCAGAGAAATCAATGGATTGTCTATTTTACTGTTTTTCTTCATAAAAACAACTCCTAGTTTTATTCATTAGATCAAAAGTTCTCCCCCCTTTTTTTTTCAATTTTATTAATCTCACCTTTGATTTTCAGTTTTTCCAACTTGGTTCTCATTTGGGGATTTTTAATTTGTTCTTTTATCTGTTTTTTTTTACTTGCATGCCCAATTAATTGATCTGCTCTTTCCCTATTTTGTTGATGCAAAAATTTAGAGAAATATATTTTCCCTAATTATACTTTAGTTGAATCTCATAAATTTTGGGATGTTGTCTGAATGTTGTCATTCTCTTAAATGGAATTATCGATTGTTTCTATGATTTGTTCTTTGACTCACTTATTCTTTAGGACTAGATTATTTAGTTTCCAATTAATTTTTAATCTATCTCCCCATTGTCCTTTGATGAATGCAATTTTTATTATATTATGCTATGAAAAGAACAGATTTAATATTGCTGCCTTTATATGTTTGATTTTGAGGTTTTTTGCCCTAATCCATTCTCAGTTTTTGTGTGGATGCCATGTGCTGCTGAGGAAAAAAAAGATACATTCCTTTATGTTTTTATTCAGTTTTCTCCAAAAGGCCTGACTTTTCTAACATTCTATTCATATCCTAAGTTTCTTTCTTGTTTGGATTTATTAAGTTCTGAGATGGTACAGTTGAGGTCCCCCACTAGTATAGTTTTGCTGTCTATTTCTTCCTGTAACTCACTTAACTTCTCCTTTAATTATTTTGATGCTATACCACTTGGTGCATAGATTTTTAGTATTTAGTGTTCCTTCTTACCTCATAGTTCTTTAAATTTCAGTTACATATCTCTCCGCTTGTGTTTTTTCATCTCTTTTATGATCCTTTTTAAAAATCCTCTGAATTAATCTTTCCCTAAAATGTACTCATAAAAAATCACAAACTTGAGATATTTGATTTAATTACCTGTGCTTACACTGGTAATTGTACTCTTGTTGTTTGGGGGTGTTTGCAAGTTGAATTTCTGCTTATATCTTTTTTAAAGATTTTTTTATTGCATTGAGAATGACAAGTTCCAAATACTCTATCCTCATTTTAATTTCATTCTCTAGGGAGTTGATTTCCTTTCTGCTTGATGTAGTTTTAGAATTTCTCTTAAAATCTTACAGGATTCTGTGCTTCATTGAGTATTGGTTCCCTTTGTTTTGTAATATGTGTTAAGATCATTTTGTAATTTCTTTGAAGACTTACTACTGACTTTTCTTTTCAGATTTAATATGCTTTCTCTTAATTTATCTGTAGACTTATCTAGCTTTTAAAAATAACAGCAACATAATAGCAACAGCTAGGATTTATGTATTTCAAGGTTTGCAAGTGCTTTACAAATATTGTATCATTATATCTTTGCACCAAACTTAGGACTATTATTAACCCCATTTTATAGACGATGAAACTGAGGAAGGTCAACGGTAAATGAATTGCTCAGGGTAAAACAGCTAGTAATTGTTTGAAAACAGGTCTTCCTGACTCCAGGTCCAGTGCTCAATTCACTCTATTGCCTAACTAGTTTTTAATTTAGTTGCCTGGCTGTTGATATCTTTCACATTTAATTCTTTTTAGTCTGTTTGTTTAGATTTCTTTGTCACTCTTTTAACTACTCTCATTTTTCTGGTATAACTCTGAGCTTTGATTCCGAAGCTATCATAGCTTCCTTTTACTTTGAGTATTTAATGACCATAATTATCTTGGGTCCCTGACCTTCATAGCTACTGTCTTCCTGGTCTAGCCTAACTGGATTTCAATCTCCTTTGCTTTAGACCCAGTGTGGCCATGCATTTTAGCTTCTACCCCAAGTTCCTTTCTTGGCTCTCTTGCTTTCCTATTATGACTGATCCATAAAGACTTGAGAACTATTTAAAGAGAATTGGAAAGTATTATCACCAGGAAATTCTCCAAGCAGATTGTTAATTATTGATCACAACAGTTAATTAAATTATCTATTGAGGTATTGTATAGAGTTTTCAATCTGTCTTGATAGAAGGAATTATTCAGTGACATCACAGAGCACATATACTACATAGACTCAAATTCCACCTCCAGCTCTTGCAAGTCATGGGCAAGTCAGTTATGGTTTTTGAACCTCAGTTTCTTCTTTTTTAAAATAGGGATAATATAATATCCAGAGTAATTATCTGGATATATCCTGCCCAGAGCTATATCCACAGCAAAGTGGAAGACTGGATGGGGTACTGGACTTGGAATCAGGAAGATCTGATTTTAAATCTGGCTTTGCACACTTAGTAGCTGTATGACCCTGGGTAAGTCACTTAACCTCTGTTTGCCTCAGTTTCCTCATCTGCAAATTGGGAACCTACCTTCCATAAAATTTCCTCCTCTACTTCCTCTCCTCCCTCTCCTCCTCCTCCTTCTTATTCTCCTCCTCCTCTTTCTCCTCCTCTTTCCCTCTTAGAATTCTGAGACTCAGATGAGATAATGTATCTAAATCTTAAAATATATAATCTATTATTTGATACTGTCTCCATTATTAGCAATACATGATCATTCTATTCACATCCAAATTATAATGCATATGAACACATGACAACTGCTAATTTAATAGTTCATATAATTTTGATGAGCCTCAGTTTACACATTTAATTCTTCTGCAAATCTACTTTTTACTTTGTACTACAATTACATCCATGAGTTTTATTCAATAGCATATTGACTTTTTTTGTGGTTGTATCATGGTACATTTTGTAGTGTTTTTTTAAAAATACTTTTACTTTTATTGCTTTCTGTTTTCTAAAATAATCTTCTGTTTCACATAAGGCATTTTACAAATATATTGATCAACTGACATGTAAGCTCTAACACTAAATAACAGCACAGGAATAAGGCACTAGACTCAGAATCAGGAAGACCTGGATTCAAATCATGTCTAAGAGCTGTGTTACCTTGGAGAATTTGCTTACCCTCTCTCTGACTCAGTTTCTGGATATGTAGAATGGATATAATAATAGCATCTACTTCTAAGTTTTTGGTGAAAATTAAAAGAAATAATATACTACCAGTACTTTGCAATATGTGTGTGCGTATATATATATATATATATATATATATACGCACACACATAATGGGTTATTATTACTATTATACTTGATGAAATAGCAGTCAAGGTGACAGATTCTTTGAATTTTTCACCTAGATTTGTGATTTCATTGGCAAAAGGACCTACCAGTGAGAAAAATCACTCTAATGATGCAGATCACCAAACTTTGAAGCTTCTCTGCTGCTTACTGGGGTGATTTGGGGCACTAAAATATCAAGGGACTTGTCCAGAGACACATAGGCAGTAGGGGTCAGAGGTCAGACTTCAACTCAGGTTGTATTGACTCTTAAGCCAGCTATTTCCCACAAAATGTTTCCTCTTAATTCTTTGTTCATTCTCCTCATAATAATAGTTCACTTTTATGTAATATTTTGAAGGTTGAAGAGTACTTTCCTCAAAACCACCCTGCCAAGTTTATGGTTTAAGCCTCCTGCTGATGCCCAAATTTTATAGTTGGAGAAGGAGACATCAATTAACTCAAGTTAAGTGACCTGGGACCAAAGGATCATAAATGTAAAAGTTAAAAGGGAGCTGAAGAGACTATTTAATCCAAGCTCCTTATTTCATTTATAAGAAAGCTGAGACCCTGATCACTGCAGAGGCTTGCCCAAGGTCACAAATATAATAGGAATTTTCCATGGATGGTAAAACACATGAAACTGGAACGCCAGTCCACCTCTTCTATGCCCATATCCAGCACCCTTTCTACCATATCACCTGTACTTCTAAATGCTACAATCTGAACCTCTAATCATTCAAATTTTCCTCAATTATTTATTAATAATGATGTTTAGTGACCATCATTATGTTATGAAATGGCATTACAAACACTTCTATCTTATCTAACAACTATAGCTATGAATGTAATTTCTAATTTATCTATACCAATATATACATATATATGTATATCTTGTATATATGTTATATATACACACATAGATACATATATACATATCTCTCTGTCTATCCATTCATCTATCTATCCATCTATCAACCTATCCATTCATCTATCTATCCATCCATCTATCTATCTATCTATCTATCTATCTATCTATCTATCTGTCTGTCTGTCTGTCTGTCTGTCTGTCTGTCTGTCTGTCTGTCTGTCTGTCTATCTATCTATCTATCTATCTATCTATCTATCTGTCTGTCTGTCTGTCTGTCTGTCTGTCTGTCTGTCTATCTATCTATCTATCTATCTATCTATCTATCTATCTATCTGTCTGTCTCAAACAATAACCATCTTAGAGATCAGGAAACTGATGTTCAGAGAGAATGTGACTTTTCCGGAGTCATGCTGCTAAAGTACTTGAGGTATAATATGAACCTAGGTCTTACTGACTCCAAGTCTAGCACTCTATCCTCTATACCAAGTGATGCCTATCAGTCAATTAATAAACTTTTATTAAGTGTCTACATGTTCCAGGCACCATGAAAAATAATATTAAGATTATATTTTAGCAATTAATTCTTCTGTTGCTAAGTGTATTAGCAGACTATTTTATGTAGAAATCTAAAGTTGCTTTTGAAAATAGATCCTGTGAGTAAACCTACATTTAAATTCACCATTAGTTGTTTCCAAAGTATCTATTTTGTCACATCCTCCTTGGGGAAATTGAGGGTACTTTTTGAAACTTGCTTAAGTAGTTTTGAAACAGAGTTGCTATGCAAGCAATCATTAGGTTTGTGTGTTCCAGGAGCTATATACATTAACAACGTTAATTACTCCTCTTCTTTTTTGGATACAAGAGAAATCCTTTTAATTTCAGACTTTAAATATTTTAAATGCTTTATCCTTAAGATATTTTGTCATTAACATCTGGTAATTCATGGAATGGATTACAGTGTATTACAGTCTTGGGTGAAAGTGTTACTACTGTCAAGAACAATGAATAAAGGAAAGAAAATAGCTCTTGGTAAGTGTCTACTATATGGCAGACATTGTGCTAAGAATCGGAGACAGAAATATAAAAGCAATTTAATCCCTGCCTTCAGGAAGCCTATATATTAATAGAGGAGACAATTCATATAGGAAAATTGGGGCTAGACAGGGGAGTTTTGAACTGGGGAGTCTCAGAGAGGATAAATTGATGAGCTATAGGGCAATCTACTGTGAAGTTTTTCAAAAGCAAAAAAAGTTTTAGTATTAATTTGATTTTTGGTATACATATGTATATATGTATTTATATGTGTGTTTAAGGGTGGAAAGGGGTAGTTAGATACATAGAGCCTTTGGTCTGGAGTTAGGAGGACCTGAGTTCAAATTTAACCTCAGACACTTACCATCTGACCCTATACAAGTCACTTAACCCTGTTGGTCTCAGCCTCTTTATTTGTAAAGTGGACTGGAGAAGAAAATGGCAAATCACTCCTCTATGTCAAGAAAACTCTACAAAGACTCACGAATGGTTGGACAGTAATGAAATGACTCAACAGCAAGAAAAAAGTTAAGTGTGTGTAGGTGGAAGAGCGTGATTGTGCTGAGGTAAGAAATTCCATAGTTAGCAGCACGGCAGTTAGAAAGATGACTTTCTGGCACACGCTGACTTTAGTGTCTTGGTTTTTCTTAAGAAAAAAGTATGGTGAAGTGAAGAATCGAGAGTACTGGGTATGGAGTAGAGGAATAGTAAGGGAATTTGAAGACCTTCCCTACCCCTTAATAGATCTATATAACCTGCTTTGAGCTCTGACTCAGCCCACAGTTTGAGTCACAAGGAGCCAATGGTGGGAGGAATTTGCTGAATGGGTGGAGCAGGAAGGGTTCAGCTGAGAGAGTGAGGTGGAGCTGAGAGAGAGTAGGTAGAACGGAGTAGAGCAGCTAGCATGAGTGAGAGAGGGAGTGATTTTGCCTAAGGGAGCTTGTTTGTGGGAAGATCTGATAGAGGGAAGGCTTGGGGATGACTGTGCTCCTTGCATTTATAATGTGTGTAGATTTCCTTCTTACTATGATGGACTTGGATTTCTGGGGTTTGAATAAATGTCTCAGTTTTGTCTTTAAGGAAGACAATTCACAATATATAAATCTTGTGAATTTACCCTGGAAATATGCATGTGTATCTGCAGTAGCTACTGTGCATGATGAATTGGTGGTACAAGGATTTGATTTTAAGTCTGTAGTCTTACCAGTGAGACCTTGGGAAAGTCTTTTAATGTCATTGGGCCTCAGTTTCCTCATCTGTAAAATGAGAGTTGCACTAAATGATCTCTCAGATTGCTTCTAGGTTTCAAACTATGGTCTTATGAGAGAAACTTTCTCATATTTTCTCTGCAGATGAGATAACTATTTTCTTTAACTTTTCTTTGAATATTGTGGAGGCAGTGTGGAGAACATTAGAAAATCCTGTCTCTCCCCTATATTACTTGTATGAGTGAAGGAAAGGAGAGAGAAAGGGAAAGATGATAAAAACAAGTAATTTATTAAGTGTTTTCTATGTGCTAGGCACTGTGTTAAATACTGAGAATGCAAATACAAACAAAAAGAACAATTTTTGCTGCCCTCAATGAGCTTGCATTAGAATAGGGGGGAAGACAATACAAAAAGGTGGCTTCAAAACTAGTGGGTGGTGAATGGGGGAAGAAGATCCCTGCCATGGAGAACATGGTTGTGGAGTCCAGAACAAGAGAATGAAGGCAGGCCAGCCTGGGTCTCTCCATAAAATGAAAATTTCAGGAGAAATTCTCTAGTGAGAGAAGGAAGGTTGACCTTGTGGAGGAATGTAGTTCATTTTTTGATAACTGTGTTTAAAATACTTGATTTCCTTTAAAACTACATATAATTTATCTTATACTTTTAACAACATTATTCTGAGAATATAGCCATAGACTTCACCAGGCTACTGAAGAGCATGATACAGAAAAAAATATTAAAAATACCTGAACCAGATGATTTTCAACTCTAATTCTATGATCATATGTATTTTCTTAGGTCATTTGTATTTTTTCCTGCTATTAAATCTATCAATCACCACAGTTTCTTTTTACTATATGTGTATTTCTATATCTACATTTATCTGTATAAAACTGCATTCATATTATGAAAGTTTTACACTAATTTTTAATTAGTGTAAAAAGCTGAGTTTGAGAGCTGACATGGGCCTTCAAATTTTCTGTCAGTACTAGGGTATAGGTGGTCTTGGAACAGGACAGGACAAGACAGGAAGGACCAAGAATGAAAGTCATGTCAGACCAAGAACAATTTGCAAGCTAGAGATCATGGACTAGAAGTTGGTTGATAAAATAATGGGATTTGTTGAAAAGTCCTGAGGATGAAGCCCAAGTCAAAGTGCAGAGCTTTATGCCAAACTAGAGGATATGAGTATGATTCAGTGCCCAAGGGAATACCTCCATCTTGAATAATTAGATACATATTGGGCAGGAAGGTCAGGTGGGTATATGGTCACAGCATACAGGTTAGGAATTAGCATTGAAAGTCCTGAACTAGGAAAGAGGGCCCAAATGGAAGCTATAGATATGTAGATTTCAGCTTGATAGAAGGAAACATTTCATATTATTATTTATGCCCAAGTGGAGTGCCTTGGGTCATAGTGGGTTCTACTTACCCACAAATTTTCAATTAAAGAGAGGATTTCCAATAAACCAGAGGGCATGGGGTATGAAACTTTGTAGAATGGAAAGTTTCAGACATAATGACTTCATAAAACAGAGGGGATACTGGGAGGAGGAGAGGGGTGGTGGATCTAGAGCTGAGAAAACTTGTTAAAAGAAAGACAAATCTTGACAAACTAAAAAAATTCTCTGGATATCCTCCTGGGGCATGAGGAGAAAAGGGAAGGAACAAAGCCAAGATTAAATCCTGGAAATAGTTCCCTATGTCCAGGAATGTCAAGTTGGTCTACCAGAGGTCTACTGTACTGGCTTGTGAGAGCAGATTTTTACATTTTTCAGTGTGAGAATTTAAACCTCAAAACTGGAAAATACTACAGATCAAGGATTGCTTTATCATTTTGTTGAGTACCTAGACATAAGAAGGTGATAAATAAATGTTAATAATGTGGATTAAACTTGTGTGTCAAGTACACTTAAAAAAATTCTGAAAATACAGTCATTCAGTATTTACGGGTATATTTCTATTCTACACAATAGTACAACCCAGTTTTATTTCCTTCTAAGCCAAGAGCTATCTGTTCTCTGCCTGGATAAAATACATACAAAACAAACAAAAATTTTTTTTTCACAATATTGGAATCTGCTGTTTCCTTCAATATCCAGCCCAAATACCATCTGCTACATGAAGTCTCTCCTGATCTCACCAACTGCTAGTGTCCTCCCTCCCGAATATCTTTTACGTGGGTGCATAATATGTGTGTGCGCATACACACATATTATACATTTATACACACTTATATTACACATGTAGATACATATATACATGCAAACTTATAGATACATATATACATACAGATGCACATATACATACATATAGATATACATGCATTCATACACATCAACACAAATATATATATATGTGTGTATACATATGTATTGTGAATCTCTGTATCTATATATACACACACAAACACACACACACTGTGTACCTTTACACAGTGTCTTCATTATCAGAATATAAGCTCCTTGAGGGAAGGGACTGTTTTACTTTTGTCTTTGTATTCTTGGAATTTTACACAGTGAGTCGATGCTTAATAAATTCATGTTGATTAATTAACATTGTTTAATAAAGGCTAGCAACTCTGAGCTGTTTATAAGAGCAAGACAGGAGTACAATCAGTCAGTAAGTAAACATCTCTTATGCTCTCTGTGCCAGGCATTGTGCTAAACTGGGGATACAAAAGGAGGCAAAAGATAAGACTTACTTTCAAGGATCTTCAAATTTAATGGGGAAGAAAATGAGCAAACAAACATGTACAGATAGACTTATACCATGTACAAAATAACTAATCAAGAGGAAAGTAAATAGAATAAAGAGGGGTTTAGAAAAGCTTCCTGTAGAAGACTGGATTTTAGCTGGAACTTGGGAAAGCCAGGGAAGCCAGAAGGTGGAAGTGAGGAAAGGCAGCATTCTAGGCATGGTGAACAACCAGGGAAAATTCCCAGAACTGAGAGATGGAGTGTTTTGTTGATTGAACAGAAAGGAGGGCATTGTCACTGGACTGATGAGTACCTGTTGGGGAGCAAAGTCTAAGGCAACTAGAAAGGTGGGGGGAGGGAGCTAGGTTATGAAGTGCTTGAATGCCAAACAGAAGATTTTTGTATTTGATTCTACAGGCAATAGGGAGCCACTGGAGTTTTACTGAGTGGGAGTAGGGATGATCAGACTTTAACTTTAGTATAATCACTTAGGTGACTGAATGGAAAATGGATCAAATGGCTATTGCAATAATCCAGGTGTACATTGATGACAGTCTATAACTGTATCACCCAGGCATTATTCACAGCACCAACAGTGAATCACAAAGTATAATAGACACACCATATAGAAGGCGGAAGAAAAGTCCCTTCTTCAGAAACCAGAAAGCCAACTCCTAACATCAGAAAACCAAATCCGTCATAGTAACCAAGCAGCCTATGCACATGATCAGGCCTTCCCACAAACAAACACTCACAACCAGCTACCTGCTTCCTCTGTCCTTCCCAGCTCTGACTAGTCTGACCAACTACCTCTCAGCTGTGCTCCAGGTCTGCCTCTTCCTTATCTATCCCTTCCTGTTCTATCCTTTCAGTGAGCTCCTCCCACCACAGCTTCATGTGACTCAAATTTAAATGACTCAAGCAGGTCACATAGGCCTATTAATGAATGGAAAAGATATTCCCATTCCATTAAAAATACATTGACAGGGGGAGGAGCCAAGATGGCGGAGTAGAAAGATTCACATATGCTAGCTCCAAGCCAACAGCCTATAAATTACCTGTAAAGAGGAACTCCCAACAAATTCTGGAGCAGTGGAAGCCTCATAAAAACGGAGTGGAGGAGATTTATGTTCCAGAGAGCCCTGAAAACCCGTCACCAAAGGTCCATCACACACTGGACCCAGAGCAGAGCCCAGCCCTGCCTTGGCCACACGGCCCTGAGAGGAGCAGATCTGAGCAGGCTTCAGGAACAGAATCTCTGGCAGCTGTGAAGGTCCCTCAATGCACAGGTGCTGCAGGTCAGTGAGAGAGACTTCTGGGCTGGCTGAGAGGGGAGTGGGGTGTCTCCATAACTCAAGCCCCCTCAGGAGGCAGCAGCAGAGGCAGCAGCAGACCAGAGCTCCCAAGGCAGACAGGAGCTCGGATCCATTGTTGAAGATCTCTGCATAAACCCCCTGAGGGAACAGAGACTGGGAGGCAGCCCTGCCCCACCTGAGAACCTGAACTTAATCCCACTGAATAGCAGCCCCTCCCCCTGCTGAAAGCCCTGAGGCTGGGAAGCAGCATTTGAATCTCAGACCCCAAGCACTAGTGAGGCAGGGGTGGAGAGGAATCTCAGAAGTCAAGCAACAGACTGGGAAAATGCCCAGAAAAGGGAAATAAAATAAAACCATAGAAGGTTACTTTCTTGGTGAACAGATATTTCCTCCTTTTCTTTCTGATGAGGAAGAACAATACTTACCATCAGGGAAAGACATAGAAGTCAAGGCCTCTCTATCTCAAACATCCAAAATAGATATCCAATGGGCTCAGGCCATGGAAGAGCTCAAAAAGGATTTTGAAAATCAAGTTAGAAAGGTGGAGGAAAAACTGGGAGGAGAAATGAGAGAGATTGACCATGAAAAACAGGTCAATACCTTGCTAAAGGAGACCCAAAAAAATGCTGAGGAAAATAACATCTTGAAAAATAGGCTCACTCAATTGGCAAAAGAGGTTCAAAAAGCCAATGAGGAGAAGAATGTTTTCAAAAGCAGAATTAGCCAAATGGAAAAAGAGGTTCAAAAGCTCACTGAAGAAAAGAGTTCTCTCAAAATTAAAATGGAACAAATGGAGACTAATGACTTTCTGAGAAACCAAGAAATCACAAAACAAAACTAAAAGAATGACAAAATGGAAGAGAATGTGAAATATCTCATGGGAAAAACAACTGACCTGGAAAATAGATCCAGGAGAGACAATTTAAAAACTATGGGACTACCTGAAAACCATGATCAAAAAAAGAGCCTACACATCATCTTTCATGAAATTATCAAGGAAAATACTCTGATATTCTAGAACCAGAGGGAAAAATATGTATTGAAGGAATCCATCGATCACCACCTGAAAGAGATCCAAAAAGAGAAACTCCTAGGAACATTGTGACCAAATTCCAGAATTCCCAGGTCAAGGAGAAAATATTGCAAGCAGCTAGAAAGAAACAATTCCAGTATTGTGGAAATACAATCAGGATAACACAAGATCTAGCAGCTTCTACATTAAGGGATAAAAGGGTGTGGAATATGATATTCCAGAAGTCAAAGGAACTAGGACTCAAACCAAGAATCACCTACCCAGCAAAACTGAGTATAATACTTCAGGGGAAAATATGGTCTTTCAATGAAACAGAGGACTTTCAAGCATTCTTGATGAAAAGACCAGAACTGAAAAGAAAATTTGACTTTCAAACACAAGAATGAGAAGAAGCATGAAAAAGTAAACAGCAAAGAGAAGTCATAAGGGACTTACCAAAGTTGAACTGTTTACATTCCTGCATGGAAAGGCAATATTTGTAACTCTTGAAACTTTTCAATATCTGGGTAGTTGGTGGGATTACACACGCACACACACGCACACACATACACACATACACACACAGAGACAGAGAGCACAGAGTGAATTGAATAGGATGGGATCATATCTTAAACAAATGAAGCAGGGAGAGTGAAATGTATTGGGAGGAGAGAGAGAGAGAAATGGAATGGGGTAAATTATCTCTCATAGAAGAGGCAGGCAGGAGACTTTTTAGTGGAGGGAAAAAGAGGAGAGCTGAGAGAAAAACATGAAGTTTACTCTCATCACATTTGACTAAAGGAAGGAATAAAATACACACTCATTTTGGTATGAAAACCTATCTTACAGTACAGGAAAGTGGGGGAGAAGGGTATAAGCAGGGAGGGGGATGATGGAAGGGAGGGCAATAGGAGGAGGGAGCAATTCGAAGTCAAGACTCTTGGGGAGGGACAGGATCAAAAGAGAGAATAGAAGCAATGGGGGGCAGGATAGGATGGAGGGAAATATAGTTAGTCTTATACAACATGACTATTATGGAAGTCATTTGCAAAACTGCACAGATATGGCCTGTATTGAATTGCCTGCCTTCCCAAAGGGAATGGGTGGGGAGGGAGGGATGAAGAGAAGTTGGAACTCAAAGTTTTAGGAACAACTGTTGAGTATTGTTCTTGCTTCTAGGAAATAAGAAATACAGGTAATGGGGAATAGAAAGTTATCTGGCTCTACAGGACAAAAGAGAAGATGGGGACAAGGGAAGGGAGGGATGATAGAAGAGAGGGCAGATTGGTGATAGGGGAAATTAGAATGCTTGGTGTATTGGGGTGGGGCAGGGAACAAATGGGGAGAAAATTTGGAACCCAAAATTTTGTGAAAATGAATGTAAGAAGTTAAATAAATAAATTTATATAAAAAATACATTGACAGCACAATAGCAGAATGATTAAAAAGGACTAGAAACCTTGCAGAGGATTATGAATGCCAAATGGGATTTCAATATTTAATCCTGAATGGTAGTCTTCGTTGGCATACATTGAATGGAGTTAGGTGGGACAGGATAGCGACATGGACAGAGCTATGCTTTAGGAAGATCACTTTGACAGCTGAATGGAGGACAGCCTACAGGGGGAAGAGTTGAGGAAGAAGGTCAACTAGCAAGCTACAGATGTAGTCCAGGCATGAGGTGATAAGAATCTGCCCTAGGGTAGTAGTAGCCTCAGAGCAGAGTAGAAGGTACATAGGAGAGGTGTATTAAAGGTAAAATTAACAATTGCTACTATTTTGGCCAGAGACTGAAAAGTCATTTCAGTTACTGAATCATAGATTTTGGGGGATTGCCTACCCCTACTATTTTATAAATGAGGAAATTGAGGCCGTGAAGATTCAGACATTTCGGTTCACCACAGCTCATTGACTCAAACTTAAAAAAAAAAAAACAACATCTTAAACTGGTTGTTTCTTATCATGTAGACATGGCCTTGACTATGTTGGGTGGGTCACATAGTGTGGAGGAAAATTTTCACTAAATTAATTTTAGGTTTTTAAAAATGGATTTTTGCTATGGGAATTATCATGTTAAAGAGAATTCAGGGAGACAGAGAAAATTATAGTATATGTATTCTTCATTGTTAAGTATAATTTCAGTTGAAAAAGGCATCACATTAAAGTTCTTTGCAAGGAGGGGAATACAGTAATCAAAATAATTTGTGGCTGAGGTGATTTTACTCCTGCATCCTTAAAAAAAAATCTTAAATTATTTTTTTTTTGTCTAATATAGGAAGAAGGCATGATTGCTGATTTGACCTTATTCAATTCCACTTATAAGCACCCACTATGGGCAAATCCTCCAGGACACAGAAAGTAAAAACAGAAAAAAAAAGAAACTATACCTGCCCTCAAGGATCTTATATTCTATCAACATGATAGAATAGGTGCATTAGTAAATAAATACAAAGTGTACACAGAGGAACGCAAAATCATTTCAAGAGAAAAGTGCAGCCCACTGAGGTGGAATCATAGGATCACAGATTTAGAGTTGAAAGATGCCTTAGAAGTCATCAAGCCCAATTCTTTCATTTACAGATGCAGAAACTGAGGTGCAATAACATAGAGTAATGTGCCAAGAGTCACACAGTTAGAAGCATCTGAATGAAGATTTGAACCCAGCTCTGCTTGTCTCCAAGTTCAACATTTGACAGGGAGTAGGGTGGTGAATAAGAAAGAACTTATAAATAATGCCTCACCTGTTTCTTGAAGAAAGTTAGCAAGTATAAGAGAGAGAAGGGAGGAAGGAGTGCATTCCAGGCATGGGCAAACACTTGTACAAGGTCTTATAAAGACAAGAGATGCAATATTGTGTACAGGAAATAGCTAGCAGATCAGCATGACTAGAATAGACAGTGCATAAAGTTTGGTAATATGGAATAAATCTTGATTGCTTTAAGGAGTAAAAAAAAATAATACTGTTAGCAACTCCTAATTTTTTTTAGTTAAAAATAAAATAGAAAAGTATTGTCATCACCTACCAGGGCTTTTATTTGTTCATAGTCTTGATGGGGGTGTTGGTTATTTCTTTAATTTCATTTGTGCCGTTCCCCCAAACTAAAGTAGTAATTAAATTTAAAACAATCCCACATGCTTCAGTTATGCTAAGAATACTAATTTCATGAGCCTCTTTTCTCGGGACAGTACACGTTCTGTAATGGAATCATTTCAGAGACACAGCTGTATTTACTGTTACTCATTTCCCTGAGTTGGATCAGCATATATTTTCAGGTAGGGTCATAAAACCACATTACCCCCAAACAAACATCTTTTAAAAAATGCTGCCAGTCTCTGGGCATCAGGTGATTTCAAGTTCTCTAAATAGCATTTCTGAGATTCCATTTACATCCCCCAATTGCAATGTGCAGCTTAGACAAACGCTTCCCGCTGGCGATGTTAACATGCCCCGGACAGCATCCATTCCAGAGGATGCCAGCCTGCCCAGTGCACGGCCTGAGTGTTTATTCAGCTGAGGCTTGGATGAAAGCCACCACATCAATGTCACAGTCTCTCAGCACATGTGAAGAAAATACATGGGATACATAGCAAATGAGGTGTCATGCTCTAGGAGGAGGGGAGTGGGATTGATTTGCCACTTTTAGCAATGCTCTTTTACTGTCAGCTGTGGCTTTGAACAAAGCATTAGAGATTCTTGTCACAGATGTTTCTTTCATAAACTGTTGTGGGAGAATGACATTCTGCAAAAATGGTTTACTACTTGGCTTTCTTCTCTTGGGGAAACAAAGTACGCGCTGAGCCTGGCCAAATGGGCTCAGGGAACACTCCTCATTTTGACCACAATAGCATTAAGGATCATGACATTTACAGAGCTGATCTGACAGACTTTGTTGGCAAATGTACAGTGTGGAGGTATTTATTCCAAGTGTGTGCCATTGAAGGGGTTTTGTGTGACATGGATTGGGTAGGAGGGGGGAGTAAATAAGGAAGAGTCATCTAGTGAAGGGATGAAAATTGGAAAGATTTTTAAAAAGGGAATAAATAAGTTGATTTGACAGAGAGGATCACACATGAGTTAAGTAACTTACCATCTTTTCTATCCCAAACTCTCCCCTAAAACTATTAGAGCACTAGAAACTTGCAATCCATGCAGTGGTACTTTTCTACGTTTGTTTTTATCTAGATCTGTAATTTAATTGGTATAGGGAGCTCTTAGGGAAGGAAACATCTTTGATAGGGATTTACTTTGCATCTTCTTGTATTCAAGGGTTACCTGTAATATAGATTACATAACTTGCCCACTTTCACACAGTTCAAGAAATGAGACTTGAACTGAGGTTGTCCTGATTTCCAGAATGGGTCTCTATCCATTATGCCAAGCTGCTTCTTTTCTTAATTAACTTACAAGATCATGAAGTATAACAAAAGTGATGAAAATTCTGAATAAAGCAACAGGTTTTACATGACAGAATGTTTTCTACTTATTGGAGATCTCAATGACTAGAAACACCTCATCTAGACTTTTAATTCATAACTTCCATCCGCAACAATGGGAATGTGAGTGTGGTGAGTAAAAAGGAAGCTGTCTGCACACAAATATTTGCTCTGCTGTACAAAAATGTAGTTGCTATAGCAACTGCAACATCACATGGGATCAGAGAGATAGAAAACATATTTTAGGGGAAAAATATGTTATCCACGTGTCACATTAATTTTCATACTTTATGTAATGTTTGAGCCAGAAAATTCCCTCTGATGTTGCATATATTTTCTGTCTCTTACTCTTCATTTAAAGGCAATATTTTCCTAGTTTGATCCAATTTTCCTTTAGAGGTGACTGGATTTACACTGAAGTAAAGAGACATGTGAGAGATTCAACATATAACCTATCAATTTAAATGGAAGGAGGAAATCATAACAGTTTACTCTTACTAAGTGAGCTGATCAATAATTCTAATTTATGGAGAACATTATTTTTAAATAATAGTTTATTTTTTCCAATTACATATAAAAACAATTTTAAATATTTATTTTTTAAAAATGAGATCTAAGTTCTCTCCCTCTTTTTCTCTCTTCAACCCTCCCCAAGATGGTAAATAATTTGATAGGTTATACATATGCAATCTTGCAAAACACATTTCTGTATTAGACATGTTGTAAAAGAAAGCACAGACTGAAAAAAAACTCCACAAAAATAAAGTGAAAAATAGTATGCTCACATCTGCATTCAGACTCCATCAATTCTTTCTCTGGAGGTGGATGGCAATTTTCATCATGAGTCCTTTGGGATTATCTTGGATCATTGTATTTCTGAGGATAGTTATGCCATTCTCAGTTGATGACTGGACATTATTGCTGTTACTGTGTACAATATTCTCCTGTTCTACTCAGTTCATGTAAATCTTTCCAACTTTCCTGTAAAAGAATGGAAAAGAATATTTCTACATTTGGCTGTGATATTTTATGCCCTAATACATGGTCAGTTTTTGTGTAGGTGCTAGCTACTGCTGAGACAAGGCATACTCCTTTCAATTTCCATTCAGTTTTCTCCAGAAGCTTAACATATCTTACTTTTCTAAAATTCTATTCACCTCTTTAGGTTTATTCTTGTTTATGTTGTGGTTAGGTTTATCTAGTTCTGAAAGGGGAAAACTGAGGTCCCCTACTAGTACAGTTTTACTGTTCTATTTCCTTCAATAGCTCATTTAGCTTCTTTCAGAATTTGGATGCTGCACCATTTGGTGCATATATGTTTAGTACTGATATTACTTCACTGACTATGGTACCATTTTAGCAAAATGTAGTTTTGCTTTGTCTGAGATTATGATTGCTATCTGCTTTTTTTAACATCAGCTGATGCATAATAAATTCTGCTCCAGCTCCTTCCCTTTACTTTGTGTTTCTTGTAAACAACATAATCTAGGATTCAGTTTTTTAATCCATTCTGCTATCTGCTTCCATTTTTGGGTGAGTTTATCCCATTCAAATTCACAGTAATTATTTCCCTCCATTCTGTTTTCCCCATTTATCCTTTTCCTTTCTCCCCACTGCTCTCATTCTCTCCTTCCTCCCAAGTGTTTTACTTTTGACCATTGTCTCCCTTAATCTGTCTTCCCATTAGTCACCACCTTTTGTTATCCTCTTCCCCCTCTAGTTCATTGTAGAGTAAGATTTTGATACTCAACTGAGTGTTTATGTTATTCCCTCTTTGAGTCAATATGGAAAGCATTATTGATACTTACTGTTTTCAATAGCAATAGTGGAGAAGAGTTGAGGGTTGGAGAAGCTATATTAGATCACTTGGAAGGAAGTAGGTGAGATTCCTCCTATTTTTGTCCCCTTCTACTAGGTATAAAACCATAAGTTCCTAAAGAGTTCATCTTAAAAGTTCTTTCATGCTACTTTACAATGAATAAGCTATTTTTACCTTTAAAATAAAATGAGTATTTGTAAATTAAAAACATATGGCCAGAATTTCTCTAGACATGCACATGGATTTTAATATATGTATACATAACATTTACACACATACATATATGCATACGTACACAAACATAGGTATCTATCTCTTTATATACACACATACATATACATAGATTTTTTAAAAACAGTAACAAATAAAATAAAAACAAACAATATCCAACCAAATGTTTAACTATTCATTCTTATCTTTAAGTATGTTCTTTTTTATTAAGAAAACATGCTGTGTGGTTGTTCCATCCTACATTATCCCAATGTTGTTCTTAAGATATCAGCTCCTCATTCCTTACCTGAGTCTGGAATGGGGCAAGGTCTTATTCAGAGAAACATGGCATCATTTCCTTAGAGTTGAAAGGGTTTTTAAGGTCCCAAACTCTCATATTATACAATTCCAAAGAAGTTAGAGAAATTGTCCAAGGCCACGTAGCAAACTGGGATTTGAACACAAATCTTGTGTTGCTAAGCCTTTATTCTATTGAGGCATAGGTGAAAGGTAATTTTCTTTGGGAATTTGGGTATACACTGTAGCTTACTCCACTAGTGTAGAAATTGCCAAATGTTCTTTTTGTGGAATCTTACAAAAGAATTCTAAAAAAATCCAACAACTTCATAATAATGTGTTCCTTAAATTTGGGGTCAACCAAGAAAGAGAAGATTTGTGGAGTTCAGAATAGATATTGGGCTGTGGTCATAATGGTGAATTTGGAACTCCATAAAATGAAGATGACCGAACTGTTTTTCCTTCTTTGTATCAGTAAAACTTTTATCATCCAGGGAAGGAAAGAACCGGAATGGTAGAGACTCACTGAAGTGCTGGGTGGTGTTTTCCTTTGGTAAAGGGGTAATATGGAAATGTATTCTATAGAAGTCTTCAGGACTTCAAAGGGAAAAGGTCATAAAATGGAAAAGTTCAATAAGTACTAGTTTGATGGAAATGAGTGAAATGTTGTTTCAGATAAATAAATGAATTCTGCTTGCTAAATTGTAGTTTGAAAATTGGTTTCTGTTACCATATAGGAAATAATTCAAAGGACCTTAATCCAGGTGTAAGGGTTGACACAAAAGCAGTGTCTAATATCTACCCACCTTTTCCCCTAGAACTTAATCTCTAGAATCTTTAAAGGATGTTTTATAGATGACATCATTATGTCAACAGGTTATCTGATGTTACAGAAATTTCCTTTTTATCATTATAATAATAATCAGTTGAAGATAACTAAATTATTTCTTTTCTTAAATATTGCTATTTGTGATAATTTTTAAGCTTAATTTTAGCTTAACTTTTGCACATTTTCTACTGCCAAAATAGGATTGAATTGGCTAAGCACACTGCAAGAGAAATTACATTCTAAATTAAATGATTATCCTATAAAAAATGAGATTTGGAGTCAATTGATCTGGATTAAATTTTAATTTGCCTACCTATGATAAGTATGATGGAACAAACCACTGAACATATCTAGACCTCGGTTTCTTCCTTTGTAAAATGAGGGTTTGAACTACATGATCTTACCTGTTGCATCTCTAAACCTTATGCACTCATCATCTTATAATCCCAGAAACACAGGAAAATATAATTGAGAACAAGTCATAAAGAAATAGAAATCAGTGTCAAATTCTTAAAATTTTTGACTCAAAATTTCATTTATCTCTAAATTTTTCTCTCACTTTTGTCTATTAATCAATCAGTCAACATACAATTATTAAGCAACTATTAAAGGTCAGTCACTATGCTAGTGTCTGGGGATACAAAGAAACACTGTCTTTAAAGAACCTATCTTGGATTGGGAGGACAACATTTACATTTACAAGTAAATGCAAAATGCATTGCAGTGAAGGTACCAGCATCTGGAGGGTGGTGGTGAGGAAGGGTTTCATTTAGAAGATAGTGTTTAAGAAGAGCTTTGAAGGAAATGAACAGTTCTAAGAAGTGGAGGTGTCTGTGAAAGATCCACAGCAAAAGAAAAAAGACTACTTAGGAATATTGGATTCTAGAGAAAGAACCAGTAGAAGGAACAGTAGAATCAGAGATTCAAGATTATAGAAAAATAAATTCTATTTTGTTCTCTCCCTTTTTCTCTTCTTCCTCCCCTTTTCTTTTTCTTACTCTTTTCTTTCTCTTTTTCCTCCTCCTTTCCTCCTTTTCCCACTCTTCTTTCCTCTATTCCTCTTCATTTTTATTATTCTCCTTTTCCTTTTTCCCTTTCTTTTCTCTTTCTCCTTCCCCCTTCTCACTAAATACAGCACACTTATAGGTTCTGAGGAAATAGGCCAAAACTAAGCAATCCCTCAAGGAGCTTATATTCTACTTTCTACAGAAAAAAATACATTGAATGACATTTTAAAAAAAGAGAATACTAGTGATTTGAGTTGATTATCTAAGCATTTTTATTCAACTAGGTCTATTAAAGAATCCATATCCCTCTGAATCTTTTTTATTATGAACAAAGAGACATTTTAAAGCATTTTGGTTTTTCTACATATTTAAATTATGTCTTTTCTCTTTAGGGAAAAAAGATTTCTCTATTTTTTATTCATGCAACCAATTCATATTATGGCATTTTGCATTTTGAATCATAAAATTTTATCATCAAAGACCATTTTGTTTCATAATTCTTCTTGCACAATTTTATGTATAGAGATAATTTCCTTATACAAATGGTTTTGTCAACTCTTTCAGGGCTTGGCTATGCCTTATATTTGTTTTCCCTACCCTAGTGCTGTGGAAAGAGGAGACATTCAATAAATGCTTACTTGAGTAACTGACTTGCAAATGGATTCTTTTTTAAATGAAATTGTCAGTGATTATAATTTTATAATGATATGTTAAGGAAGTGCCTGACCCTGCTAGTCCTAGTGGACTGTAAGCTATTATTAGCCTGCGAAAATTGCATCCATTGTTGGTCTCTGCATTTTAAGAGGGATGTTAGGGAATTGGAGAAAGTGGTTTAAGGGTGATTAACACAAGTGATTAGAGAAATGGAAAATAAGACCTGTGGGGACAAATGAAGAGTAGAATGGAGGCTATTTGGACTAGAGAAGGGAAAGTTATCAGGTCATCCAAGTATTATCTTTAAGATGCTGACCAGTTTTTTTTTTTAATTCTATAGGGATTCAAAGAATGGGGAACAAATTTAAAAGGTAACATGAGAAATAGTTCTGCTTAAATATATCCAAACCGAAATCATCATTTTCCCCACAAAAATCTCTCACTTTCCTCTATTTCTGTTGATGGCATCACCACCTAGCAGTTGTTCAGGCTCCAAATATTATAATTCTCTGTGATTTTTTCCTCTATCCCTCACTCCACTCAATTTACTCCTACCACCAGTTATTAAAATGTTAAATAAATGTGAATTTTTTCTTCTATCTTTTTAACCTTCTTTAGCATCCTGGAGAAGGAAAGATTCATTGGAAATGTTATAGTTGTCTTCAAGAATTTGAAGGGCAGTCATTCAAAAGGGGGATTTGACTGGTTCTCTTTGGTCCCAAAAGATATAACTAGGAATGAAGAGTGGAATTTTCAGAGAGTTGAATTTAGGTGTGGTGTCAAAGGGAAAACCTTGAAAATCAGCATGAGTAGAGGGAGGGTTTCTTTTCCTTGGAGACTCTCCGGCAGAGACTGGGTGATCACTTGTCAGGTATGTTTTAATGGTCCTTTTGGCCTAGATTGGGCCAGGGTCAGTTCCAACTTCCAACTACCAAGCAAAGTAAAACACCAAGGAAGGTTAATTCCAAATACCAAGGAAAGTTAAGTGGTTTGCATGAGGTTATGTGGTTTATGAGCATCAAAGGCAGGATTTGGTTTCAAGTCCTTGAATTCCACACACAAAATCATCTGTGGTTATTATTTGTTCTATCATCTTTTGGAGCACCCAGAAATATAGTTATTGTATTCTATGATCACTAGGAGAATATTGGAGTTGAAAGAAATAGATTGCTTTTGTTAGGACACAATTTGGTATCACTACATATCCTAAATGTAATATAGCTTGTTTTTTACCCCTGACTTCATTCTAGATCCAGCTCTCTTGAAGTCTTTGTCCAAAATATACATAACTATATTCCGATAGGCTTACTCAATTGGCCCCATTTCTGACTGAAGGACAAAATCTGGACAAAATATATCCTTCCACTTATTTTTTCCTCTATGATGGAATTTTGTAAGATTTCATTCAATACATGGGAGACACCTTATCAGAGAAAGTCTTGAATGACTACTTTGCATTACTGAGTCAAATGTTATTTTGTTATCCAATAAGTACACTTGACAGGATTATGTATCCCCTATGCCTCTCCACTAATTATGTTACTGCACAGAAAAAACTTCATTGTTTGTGGTAGAAAATCATCTGCAAAAGCTTGTTTCCTTGCTATATATTTCACAAGGATTCTCACAAAGACTGTTTAGAAATGAGAAGGAAGGCAAAACTATAGCTACTGATGGCTTTTATTTTCTTTTTCTTTTTTTGAGGTAATAAGTTAATAATACATTCTATTATCCTTTCACAGAGAGTGTTAAGAATTTCTGTTCTTCACACAGCTACTCAAATAAGCTTTCCATTGCACTGGTCTGTGCATATCACCCCCTACTCAAAGTCTTCATTGGCTTCCCCATTGCCTATAAAATAAAATATAAATGATTTAAGCCTATGTTTGAGGCTCTCCATAGTCTGTCTCCAATCTTCCCCTCAGCCTTACTTTATTTTATTTCCCTTCTCATATTCTATTTTGTAACTAAACTCAATGCCATCCTGCTCTTTTCTGTCTGAGCCTTCATGCTGGCAGTGCCCTGCCATGCCTGCAGCACATACACTCTCCATTTCTCTGTATTTAAATCCTTCTCTTATTTCAAGGTCAAGCTCTCATCTCCTCCTTGAAAATCTTCTCCTCCATCTCACTCAACCATCCCATCCCCAGATGTTAAAAGCTATCTCTTACTCCTTGCATTTTTTATTGTATCCCTGTTTCCCTGCATCACATTCTATTTGTAGGACAGTTATTTTTGTACCTGTCTCTGCTCCCTATTAGACTATGAGCTCTTTGAGTGCAGGGGCTCTAATGTATTTCATTTTTGTGTTCATTTTGTATTCTACCTTTTATGGTTTACTGCACATAGTAGGTGTTTAATAAATTTTTAAATGAAGTGTCTGTTTAAGGTCTGACTTTAACAATAACTCATGTCTATATTACTTTGATATTTACAAAGCTCTTTTCTGAAACATACTTATGAGATAGTTTACTTATCCCCATTTCATGGAAAACAAAGTCTCAAAAAAGCTCCCACCCTCACTTTTTGATTTTCTGGGCTTTTTTCAAGATTGTTCTATACTTACTTTCTGAAGAAGACCTTCCTTGTTTTGAGCCTCCCCCTTCCTTGATAATTGCTCCTTTCATATCACCTTCCATCTATCTACGTAAATCTTATATTAAGTCACTTTTTCCACATTATTTTCCCACTAAAATATAAGCTTCTTGAGGGTAGATACTGTTTTGCCCCCTTTTTTAATAGTCCCAAACCTTAGTGTCTTGGATATGATGTATGCTTAAATGTTTGACTAATCTTTGCTAGAATTTAAGTCCCTTTGAGGGGACAGATTTTTGTATCTAAGAGGCAGAATGTTATCTTGAACACAGAAGTTCTTAATGAATTTTGTATGACTGCTGAGCAAATGAAAAATGATTATATTCCTTTGTTTACAAAGAAAATGTTGATCATTACAGGGCCATTGCCACTTAACGTACACCTAGTAGAAGCTCTAGCTTTTTCAAGGTACTGTTCAAATGCCACTCTAATTATTTTCCCAGTTGCATGCCTCCCCTTACCCATCCTCTCCTCTCCCTATCAGTTATTAGTTCTATACCTCTGGTGGCCATATTATATTATTTCACATATACTTTTTTACTTCTTATTTGGGTTTATGTTATATTTCCATCCATCTCCCTATTAGATAAGTGCCCCAAGAACAGGAATTGTTCCATTTTTGTGTTTCTGTCCCCAGTATCTGGTGCCCTGGACCTCGATAGATGCTTAAATATATTGTGAAAGTAAGTGAATGAATTGAATCCCTCCTGCTACAGGAACTTTTTTAAATTTAAAAAAAATATATTTTCAGTTCTGAATTCTTTTTCTCCCACCCATCTGTCCCTTTTCATTGAAAAGGCAAGAAGTACAATAGCTACATGGCATTTTGATGGTGTTCAGTCATTTTTCAGTTATTTCTGTCTCTCCATGACCCCGTTGATGACAGACTAGCAACACCATTTTCACATAGGAAGGACTGAGAATTTTTTTTTGTGATGCTGATTACTCAACAGCATTTCAGAGAATATGGAGAATTATAGAACTAAAGAATGACTTTTAAAAATAATTGTTTGAGAAATAATGAAAAATAGATATACTGATCTATTTAGTTAATAACTAGTTAATATAGTTAATATTATATTGTATATTATATTATAATGTATTATATTTTATATTATAATTATATTAATATAATATATTTTATTTTATTTTATTATATATAATTATATAATATAAATTATATGTTAATATTAATATTATAAAGAGTTAATAACTATTAGCAGCTATCATTGTGTTGGTGAGATTTATTTGATAAAATTTTAAAAGTTATTTTCTGTTATGAATGGAACGGTTTGCTGAAACCAAGAAAGAGAATATTGTCTTTGAAATTGTTGAGCTGAATTCTAACATAATTAATGACATTATACACAGATGGGAAAGAAAGCTTGGCATATTGGATAGAGCTGGCTTCAGAGTCAGGTAGACATGGATTTAAACTCTGTGTCTGATACGTAAAGCCTGCCTGGGATCGATCCTGGGAAATCTCCATAACTTCTCAGTGCTCTAGGAGGATGTTACAGAAAAGGGATTCAAACTGCCCAGATAGAGATAGTGCTCCTAGCTCCCTATAGTTATAAAGTCCCAGGCTCAGTCCCTATTTCTATCACATATTGACAACTCATATGTCATTAGAATAGCTAAATGGACCAAATGGACAAGCTATTGTGAGCAGAACTCAATTAAATTTGATGTGCCATTGTTTACTGAGAACTTTCAGTAAAATACTAGGTATTCTGAAAGATATTTTGAGAACTCATGGAAATAGTTCCTGCCCTCAAGAAGTGTACAGAATAGTAGGGGACATAAGATGAGCAGAAATAGCTATAATACACTATCAAGACTATGGACATTCAAAAGAAGGGTAGATTATGTCAGGGAAGACTCCTTGGTGAAGGGCAAATTTAATCTGAGTCTTAAAAGATTGGTAGGATTAAAATATACAAACAATGGAGGGAGATCATTCTAGACAAAAAAGAGGCAATATTAGCAAAGGCTCAGAGGCAGGAAAATATTCTTAAGTTTGGAGACTAATGAGTAGTCCAATTTGAACAAATGATAGAATAAACATAAAGAAATAGTAGGAGAAAAGCTGGGAATATATTATCCAAGGTCTTGTCCTCAGGTCTAAGAGTTGGGCTTCATTCTGTGGTTAATGGGACAACATTTTTGAGAACCACAGTGACAGTCTTTCATTCCAATACAGTATTTCCTCCTGTTGCTATGTTAATTTTATAATATATTATAATATATAACAATACAATATAATATATAACAATTTTATATATATAATATGTATAGTATTCTTATATATTTCCTAAGGACCTTGTCATACATAATGGACTCAAATTTTCTCCTATGTGTAGAGGCTATGTGGAAAGGTATGAAGGATAGTGGCTATAGCATCAGGGCACCTTTCTCTTCTGTGATGTGGTGCAAAGAGTTCTATATTTTAGAAAGGGTTTACTGGGCACCTGATTCAAAATCCTGGTACCTAGTAAGCACTCAATACACACTTTTTGCCTTCCTGACTGTTTGGTACTTACTATTTTTTAAACTTGAATAAATGACCTTATTTCTTCATTTGTAAATTGAAGGGGTGACCTCTAAGGTCCCTTCTAGCTATAAATACAAGATTCTATGGCCTGAGTGGCAATTATGAGGTGCAAATCATTTAACTTCTCATGTACAAATTTAGAATATTCTTCTAATCTACCTTAGATGATTATTTTAAGAAAAGTATTTCATAAATTGCAAAGCATTATGTATATGCCAACTATTATTATTTCTAAAGCCTTCGGGCTACATTAGAATAGTGTCCTTAGTTTTTTTGGGGTTGTGAGGAGCTGTTCTCTTTTCCATCAGGACTGCCTGAGAGAAAAATTGAAGGGGTAGCTAACAGCTTTTATCTATTTGTCTCCTACATTTATAATATTTGGGAGTCACAGATCTTGCTGTGATCTAGGGGTATCCTACTCTAGAATTCCAAATCTATGCAGGCTACAGGGGACAGGGTCAGTTCAGAGATGGTAGGTTATGTTTCAAGATGAATCTATTGGGCATCCTTAATATTAGGCAACAGTCTAAAATTTTGCAAGGGGAATTATAGGAACCACTAGGAATTAGGTGCAATTTTGATTCAATCCCTATCTTTCTTGTCTTTTGTAATTATGATTCATGGTAATACTGTTTATGCCCTTGAAGAACTCAAATAGTTTCATTTTGCAATGATAACTTGTTGGATAGAATATGAATTGGATTCATCCCTGGAGATGGAAATTCTAATGAAAAGATTTTACTTATTTTAGATCAGACTCAGTACTATCATAGTCCATAGACATGAGTAAATAGAGCAAAGTATTCAACTCATCAAATAAATGTCGTCAAGACTTGAGGAGGAACATATTTTTCAAACAGAAAAACTGGTTTATCTGTTTGCTTGTTGGCTTTTAGATGATATTTAACATCATCCATTTCCTTCCAATATAGTATTTAATATAATAATAAAATAATGTGCAGGCAGGATATTTCTTTTTGTTCATCATATATGCGTAATTTCTAACTGTATAATAAAATTCCATGTCTTTGTCCTATATTAATTTGCTCAGGTGCTCATAAATAGATGAAATTTCACTTTATTTACAAGGGTTTTTTTCTTTTTCCTTTTTGCTATTACAAAAATACTGTTATGGATATTAGATCCAAATGTAGCATTCTGACCTTAAATTTCAAGGTGCATATAAACAGAAGTAGCATATTTGGATTAGTTTAGTGACTTTTCTTGCTTAATTTCCAATTGTTTTCCAAAAATGGTTAGAATAATCTCCACCTCCACCAATAGTGTATTGTTGTACCTTTCTTCCTATATACACCCTGCCTCCCAGTTTCTTAAAATTTTGCAAGTCAAAGTAGGACTGGGAGACTTTGAAAAGAGTTTCTGCCTTATTACAGATAGTGACTTCAATTTGCCATTCATTACCCATCCATTTCAGATTCATCTAGTTTCCATGAGTGATGCTTGGTAGTAGAACTAGTGCCATATGAGTGATTCATCCTGGATTCAGGTTAATGGATTTTCCCTATTTTATATAGATAGTCTGACAGCTTTCATGACTGCAAGAGGTGGAGCAAATCATGCTAATGGACTTTATAATCCCCTCTGCTTTTCCAATAGAAGTTCTCAGCTAATCAGCCAATAAAAGCTTTCCAGGCTGGCCAAAATTTTGGTCAGTGTTTTGGTGACTAGGGTTTTCTTTGAGAGGGGCTAATGCCACTTAGACAGAAATAATTTATTACTATTTGAGCCTACAAGACACATAAAACTGTTTTCCATCATGACTTCTATTTCCATCAGCTCCTTCCTTGCCAACTGTGAGTCACTTTGAGTATTTGAAGCATAAATTATATTCTCTGTGGAAATAATTGGATGACCGCATAGATGGGATGGGTATTTTTATGGGATCTTGATTATTCGTAACCATTACAATCTGGATTTGGAAGACAAATTTCTAAAGTTGTGTTTGAGAACTGCCTGGGGCTTTTGCTTAAGCACAGATAAGATTAAAACTGGAATTACCAGTCAACGTGGTGCTGATACTGGTCTTAGGAGTCAGTCGTCCTAGTTATATAATGGTAGCAATACATTCACTATGCAAATGAGATCACTGGAAAAGTGAATGGTTTCCTTCTAACTCTTTTAAATGTTGTTTAAAATAGCAAATAGTAGACATTTCTTTGGGCATGGCCTTTTAACTCTGAGTTAGCTGGATTACTAACTCAAATTGTGTATGTAGAGTTTTCCAAGTGGCATACATTAGGACAGATAAAACTTCATAAAAAGGACACAATTTCGACCCCCATGTCATGAAAGGCTGGCTCTCTTTGACTATAAACTAGGTGGTTGGCCCCACAGAGTGATTTCATCTCCCCCCTCCAAAAAAAAAACAACATCTCTCTCACAAACTGGATTCGATACCTAACATTTTGTCATTAGTGATTTATTTTTAAGACTTTATCACTTGTTAAAATGAATAGGTGGGGCTCTGGGAAAGAGGACATTAAACTTGGCAGTTATTGACACTTGAGTGAGAATTAGTTTATCCTATCTTCTCCAAGAGACAGCTTTCTGATAAAAGGAAATGGACACACTAAACAGGGACAGAGTTGGAGGTCAGGGAGAGCACACACAGATGGGGAAACTCAGTGGGGAGGGGGACCATACCACCACTAGTAGCTTAGATGAAGGGGCACCAATGGACTGGGGAGGACACTGATAGGAGAAGGAGATGGAAGAGTAAAAAGAAACTCCAAAGTTTTGCCTAATGGCCCCAGTTATTTCCATCGTACTTACAAGGTTAGAGTGCTGTAAGTTGAAAAGTGCTTTTATTAGCAAAACTGAAGGAGCACTGTCTTTGGGTCATCTTTAGAGAAACCTATAATATTTAAGTGAGGACATGCTATTTTTGGCATATTAAAATCTTTGTACTTCTTACAAGAATCCTAAGGGATAAAAGTTCTGTCAATTTGGAGAGAGAAGAATAATTCATTACAAAATACTCTATTTCTGTTCATTTGATTTCCTAGTTAATCACGTTTCAAATGGTGAAATATCCCATGACAGCTATCAGTATATATTTTCGTATACTTTAAAGTCAAAATTTCACACAAACAGATTTTTCACTGATGAATGTATCTTTTCATGGTCACCTATCTAATTTAACCATGTCTTGATCAAGATGTTTGTAGTAACAGAATATTTTTTTCTCCAACCCACATGTAGAATCCAAATATTTTGCTACAAGAATATAGCTAAACTCTCCTAGTCTTTAACACTGCAAGTGTTTGGTTTTTATTAATCACTGTGTAACAAACATGAAGGATTGGAAAGGACAGAGAATTGGTTTCCTCTGAGTCTCCTTGTTATTATTTCATTTGAGCTAAATGAGTATAGGGCCAGCAGATGAGTTATTCATATGATGCTAGAAAGAAATATCACTCTAGTCCCAGGACCCCTGCAGATTTCTTCAGATTTTTACCAAAAATTTTTCTTATTTTTATTTTTTATTTTTTTCTTTAAAAATATGGCAGACCTGAATGAAATGAATAGGCCTTTTTCAAGAGCTGGGGGAAAAAATCAATTTCATTTCTCAGCATGTAACCTTTTTCTCTGTGTTTCAGATACACTGTGAAAGCAGATCTCCATGTCTTTTTTAATGTGGAAACTTAGTACTATACTTTGAAAAATCACATAAGTATAGAAGGCTACAGTCAGTTCTACCTTCTGTGATTATATTATTTATTATATTTTAAAAACTTTTCCTAATGTCCTATTAGGTATACATTTTTCCATTCATCTTGGAGGTAAGGTAACATTTAAGATAATATTTCCTTTCCTACTAAGTAGGTAATATATGCAAATATAGAAGAATTAGAAAGAAGCCTTTTGTGTGTGTGTGTGTCTTATACCCCTAAGGATTGTAATTTTGGACTCCAAAGGACAATTGGACCTTGCTGCAGTATTTATTTGAGATATGATAGGGACCTTATGACGAAATAGTAACAAAACAGGGAAAAGTATCCTTGAAAACACAAATTTTCTGGATAGAAAGGATTTTAGAAATATGCCGATAATTGTTATACATATACTCTATGAAATAAATGAAAAGTTTTTTTTGCTTTTGATGATTGATAATAGTTATAGTGACATGTAGGTCAAATTTTGTAGTCTAAAGCATTTAACAAAAATATGTGTATTATAATATATTTTCATAGAGATACATGTATAATGCATACACACACACACACATATCCAGTACATATAGGGAGACAGAGACAGAAAGAGAGAGACAGAGAGAATCAACATGGCATCATGGCGCAATAGAAGACTGGCCTTGTCAGAAAGAAATGCATTCAACTCCTGCCTCCAACACATACCAGTAATGTGGCCCTAAGTTTGCTGTTGCTTAGCTGTTTTTTGGTTTTGTCTGACTCTTTGTGACCCCATTTGGGGTTTTAATATTGAAGTAGTGTGCCATTTCCTTCTCCAGATCATTTTATAGATGAGGAAAATGAAGCAAATTAGGTGAGTTTGGCCAGGGTCACACTGCTAGTAAGTGTGTGAGGCCAGATTTGAACTCAGAAAGATGAGTCTTCCTGACTCCAGACCCAGCACTCTATCCACTGCACCATCCTATGCCCAAGTTACTTAGCTGCTAAGTTCCCCAAAGCATGCTCTAAGGCAATAAGTTGTAGAGCAGAGGCAATCTTTATTGGTAGAGTTTTCTTCTTTTTTTCAAAATAATTTACCCACATCATTGAAATTACAGATCTACTGTTTTTCTCTTCCCCAACATATAATTGATATGATATAATTTGATAGGATATGATAGAATAGGATATAATGTACTGCTAAATTACACTTTCTGGTAAGAATGACCATAGAGGTAGAGATATTTTCTCAAAAGCCACCATCCACTGACATTACGAGACTGGGGATCTGGGGCTGTTCACATAGATTCCTGAGGAAAGAAAGGAGACCACGCCAAGTCAAGAGGTGGAAAGTGCAGAGTTCCATTCTCCAACTTGGCACCATAGGAAATTTTTCCAGAGACAAGAACGTAACAGGGCTCTGAGTAATTCTCTTCTGGTCTTTATTACAGAGACTCTGAGAACTGATGGTGGCCACTGCTGCAATTGATAAAACAGTTGATACTGGACTAAAAGAGAGGATATGACCAATCTGATGCCCCCTTATAATCCCTTGGAGACCATATTCCTTTCCAGTGACTTCAAGCCAGAGAAGTGACAATCTTAATCTGTGAGAGGAAAGAATTAGAGCACCTAGTTCTCTGCTGCTGGAGGACAGCTACTTGAAGACTCCTCTGTTCTTTCCTTTACTACCATTTATTCCTATTATTATATGAAAAAATTAGCACCTATTATCGCTTGTGTCAATTTTGTCCTTGGTGGCAAGAAGTCACTCTGGAGAAAATCAAGGACACATTCAGCACCTAGGGTGAGGTAAGGGATGGAAAGGGGCAGAACACTAAAATCTGCCCTAGAAATCACACAATCTTTTGGAGCTCCCCCGTTACTCTTTCTTAAAGTAATAAACAGGAAAATAGATAAGCAGGAAGTGAAATAAAATAAAACAGAATAAAGAAGTCCAGATTCTTTGGAGTAGAGATCTTTTGTGAGCTACCTAAAACAAAGAGGGAAAGGAGAATATCTTCTATAGGGACTAGGCAGGTCCCCCTGAATCTTTTCCCAGTGCACATCTGAGTTCCCCTTTGTATACTGACCTCGATCATTAGATTTCCCTCAAGGAGACAAAACCTTATTTACTTATTTTACTTATAGAAGACCAAGGACTAAGCCTAAATCCTTTAATTTTTCACATAATCCAGATTGCAAGTGAGTGACAAAGACTCATATATATTTTATCATCTTGCTTAACCTCGTACTGTATGCCATACCATACTTCATGTTATGCCATGTCACCATATCATGTCACATCATGTCATTTTATATCATCATATCATGTGATATCATTATATCATATCATATATATGTTCCCAAGGCAAAATCACCACAAGTTACTATCAACTAAGCTGATAGACCACTGAAATTCCAGGTATAATTACTTCTTAAAGCATAAGTGATTTTCAGTAGTTGTTTAAAAGTCAAAATGATCTTTCAGAAGAGCTGGATTACAAGACAACAGATTTCATAGAAGTAATGTAAACAAATGCATAAATAAATAAATTATTAAGTACTTGTTATGTGCAAAGTATTATATATGTTAAGTGATGGTAGAAATAGAAAAATGAAAAAGTGTCCCTTTTCAAGGAGTTCACATTCTTTTATAAGTGAAAGAAAAACTTTATTTTACCCAACAACAATGACAACCCCACAGAAGAGTTACATGAATGCCCATTTCTTCCATGACAGGCCTCTATCTTCTTATTTGATTTGAAACTGATAAACTAAGGTATTGACTCTTCAGAGAAGGGAAAAATTGGAGATTTCTGGGGAGCTGGCATTTTTCTCTCAGACTTACCTACAGCATCTCTATAGTATAGTATAGTGTAGTGTAGTGTAGTGTAGTATAGTGTGGTATGGTGTGGTATGGTATGGCATAGCATGACATGGCATGGCATGATATGGTATGGTATGGTGTGGCATGGCATGACATGGCATGGTATGGAACGGTATAGCATAGCATAGTATAGTATAGATTAGTATAGTGTAGTGGAGAGTTGAGGAGGTTGGAGAAGGGAAGATTGAGTGGGGCAAGGTAGAATAAGGTAGAGCACTGGATTAGTAGTTAGGGGTTCTGGTTTTTGTTCACTCATTTTTCAGTCATTTCCACGTGACCCCATTTGGTGTTTTCTTCACAAAGATACTGGAGGGGTTTGTCATTTCCTTCTCTAGCTCATTTTACAGATGAGGAAACTGAGACAAACAGGGTTAAGTGACTTGCCCAGGGTCATACAGCTAGGAAATATCTGAGATCATATTTGAACTCAAGAAGATGAGTCTTCCTGATTCCAGGCGCAGTACACTATCCATTGTAGTTAGGGGTTTTGGGTACAAATGTCATCTGATCCCTTACTCTCTGAGTTTCCATATATATATATGTGTGTGTGTGTGTGTGTGTGTGTGTGTGTGTGTGTGTGTATTCTCTATACAAAAGTCTTAATTATTAATAATCTGAAAATATAGTTTATCAGTAGAAATGGTTTTAAAAATATGTTACTCTGTGTTTGCCTGTTGTACCCTAAGAACCATGGTACTTTTCTATATAATTCATAGTCAAAACTTCCTGATTATGCTGTACTGGAATGTGGGGTTTTTCTGCAAGGAACAGAGCCATGATATAGAGGAAAGAACTCAGATTATTAATAAGTAAGACTTTTGTACAGAGAAGTTTCTTTCTGGGTCTCTGGCTGCTGTGGAGCTATTTGAAGAAGTAGTTGCCAGATAGTAACTCCACCAAGAGTGATGGCTGGGGAGCCTGAGTCATAACTGGTATTGATGATTTGGGGAATACTTATTTCTAAGACTCCTGGAGGCAATTGGTCAGTGATTGGTTCTATTGTTGAGGAATGTAAAATCCCCTTCTTCGTGATAATGTTTGCAGGGACAGGCTGGTAGCAAGATTGCTGTGAGTTCAAGATCCATGGCAATCTTCATTGGGGTGTGAGGGGAGAGAGTGGTCAAGGTGGTGGTGATGATTTGGCTAGCGTGGTGCAGGCAGTGTATAGATGTTAGCCATCATGACTACTATTATTAACTATCTATAGACACGGTACCATATTGGGTAGTAGTGAAAAAGTCAGGCAAAAAATGGATAGAACTGACTGCTGCCAATATTACCCCAGGCTGACTCCAGCCTAAATCACATGCAGTACATAAACTATGGAAACTCAGCAAGAACAAAAATCACCAACATTGAGTAAAGCACCTCCTGGCACATACCCCTGTGCCCCTGGCTAATGTGGTAATAGCTTTTTTTCCTTTTTAAGTCAGACATAGCTACACAGAATGATGGGATTGTGACCAGTGACTCATTTCTTGTCCACAATCAAACATCTGTTCTATGGTAACAGCTTTCAGCTGTTGGTTATGTTTCATTAGTTGACAGCTTATTTTTGTTGGGTGGCTGGTTTTGCTGGCTGACTGTTTGGTTTGTTGCAAGATGGCTCTCAAATTTAGGGTTAGATCATAAAGAAATGACTCCATCTAAACTGCCTGGGTTTGTTTTCCTGGTTTTGGCCCAGATAACTCAGCCAGGAGGATCCTGCACACTGTGCCATCATCAAGAGAGATGACCCTTGCACATAGTAGGTGCTGAATAAAAATCAGTTGAATGAAAGAATGGTATCTATTTGGAGCTGGCTAGAGTTCCTGCTTGTCAGTGAGGTTCTCTTTAATTATATTTGTAAGGAAACAACCAGGCTCTGTTGTCTGTATGAATAAGAAACTTGAAGACAGAATGTATATAACAAAGTTGACCTGTACCTAAACAACTCTGCACATAGTTTCCTGTTCTAATACAGCTTACAAGAAAGTCAATCTGACAGATTTAATTACACAAAAATTTTATCTTGCTATGTTTTCATTAAATACAAGTGGCAAGAAATACATGCAACTGTGTATAATTAGTATTGCTTTTATACAGAAATATTGTTTTTAATTTATTTTCCAATTTTATTTTTCCTTCAGTATATAACACATCACATTATATTTATGTGTTCTATTTGTTCTCTACCTATGAATTGAATAGTTTGGTGGTGTTCTGGAATAGATCATTTCTCTATCAAGTGACATCAACAATTTGTCTAAAGTTTATAGTTTTAAAGAATTGTCTGGTATAAGGGAGGCTAAATTATTTGCCCAGGGTCACATAGCCAGAATGTGTCAGACACAAGTCTTGAATACAAGTCTTCTTGATTCAATGGCAGATCCTTTATTTATCTACCATATTTCCTCTCATTAGTGACAATGCAATTATAATTATAATTTTCCCTGATATCTTCAGTTGGACTAAGTGATCTTGAAAAAAATCCCTTTCTACTCTAAATCTTGTGATCCTATCATCAATATCATTGCCATCATCCCTACAATTAGGCAGCTAGGTGGCCTAGAGGATAGAGTTCTGGACACAAACTCAGAGGTCTGAGTTCAAATCTGGCCTCCAACACTTATTAGCTGGGTGATCTTGGTTAAGTCACACAACCTCTGGCTGCCTTGGTTTGCTCAACTGTAAAAAGGGGGATAATAATAGCACTGGCCTCCCAGGATTGTTGTGAGAATGTAATGAGGTAACATTTGCAAAGTACTTTGTAAGACTTGAAGCTGTCTATAAATATGCTAGTTATATTTATTATTATTAATATTTTCACTATCATCAACACACATGAAAGCTTATGTATAGGACAGTGGCATATTAAAAGGCTTCCCAGTAGCTAGAACTCTTTATCTGCTCCCCCACTCTCTTTCTTCCCATTCTCTCTATGCATTTGTAGTCATCTATAAAGTCCTCTCCTATGTCCATTGTCCTACCAGAATGATCATTGCTTCTGAAAAGCTCTGACAGCTGGGGAAGTGAAAAGAAGGTATCTCCATTTCCCTGGAGTCTTCTCAGAATCCCAAGGGAGCTCTCCTGGCTAGAAAGAGAGCAAGCATGGAGGGTGGGATTTGAACCCAAATCCTTTGACTGCTTTTGGTCATTTCCTTTTCACAAATAAAGACAGTTTAGTATAATAGAAATAACACTGGATTGGGAACTTGGGAGAGTAAATTTGGGCTAGCCCAGTGATAAGATGACCCTTCTTGGCTTCTCCTTGTCATTTGTGAAATGAACACTGGGTAAGATCTTCTGTAAGGTCCCTGTCAAGTTTGCTGTTTTATAACTCAGTGAATAAAGATTCAAGGGAGAATCATGGTTTAGCCAGAAAGGCCAGATCTTCACAGTCAAAATAAAGGGGGTATAATTTAATCTAGTCAATAAGCATTTATTAAGCACCTACTATTTATAAGATGGGCAGCTAGGTGGTACAGTAGATGGAAGGGTGGACCTGGGGACAGGAAGAGTCATCTTCCAGAGTTCAAATCTGGCCTCAAAAACTAGCTGCTTGACCCTAGACAAGTCACTTAACTCTGCTTCCCTGTTTCCTCATCTCTAAAATGAGCTGGAGAAGGAAACGGAAAACCACTCCAGTATCTTTACCAAGAAAATTCTACATGGAGCTGCGAATAGTCAGACAGGACTAAAAGGAACAAACCACAAAAATGTTCAAGGGAGTGAGCTACAAAACTGAAAAAAAAGTAGCAGTATTTAAGAACGTCCATTCTACTAGGTAATAATAGCTAATATTTATATATCATTCAAAATTTTCAAATGAAGGTGAAGGTAGGTATAAAGCATCATTGTTCCTACTTCAGAGATGAGGTCACCAAAGCACAGAGTGATTAAGTGATCCGTTCTTCATCCTAGAGATTCAAACCCAAGTTCATGATGCCGCTTTGCCTGTGAAGGTGATTGCCCTGAATCATTTAATAGTTAGACATTTTCAAGGAGCCGTGACTTTGCCAGGCAAGCATTCTTTCTTTCAATGTAGATTAATATCCCTCTGCACTTTGATCTTTTGTCTTTGAGGTGTCTTTTGCTGAAAAACTCATCATCCAGTGGCTTCAGTGAATTCAGTTGAGAATAGTTTTAGGTGGGATTGTTGGGAACTTAGCCAAAAGTTCTCAGAAAAGGTTAGAGTATAAGCTCGGTGTTACACTGAATATTTATCAGCAAGTCTGCTTAGAACTTAGCTATCAGATCTACTAGATCAACTACTAGATCTTAGTCTCTCTTTTGCACACATTATCCAGATAAACTGCAGCCTTACTTGACTGAGCAGGCTTGGTCTTGCTTTGTGGCAGAAATAGGAGTTTTCATCTGTAGGAGTTTCTACTTGTCTAGCTCTTGTTGGCCTGAAAAAGTGTTAGGGGGGGAGTGGTAAGAGAAATATGTAGCCAGATAGCACCTTCCAAGAATATTTTTTGAGTAACAGTAACCCAACCTGCTCAGCTCTCTAGCACTTAAAAATCCACCCCTTTATATCCATAGAGTTCTTGCTTTAACACTCTCTTCCCATTCTCAGTTTATTAAATGACACTAATTACCCCAAAGAAGTCATTCATGCAATGGGTGTGGGAGAGGAAAACCTTCTTGAAATCTGGGACAATAGAATAGGGCTTATTCCATGAATTAAATAAAGTGAACATGGTTCACATTTGTAAGTAGAGAATGTGCAAACAATGGAATTTGAAAGGAAATTTCTGTCACTCACACTGTCCAGATACGCTGATACTTTGAAAAGCATTCAACTTGGTGGGTGTAGTATCCGAAAATGGCCTGGGGAAGATGCTAAAATAATCTCTATCATAAATTCGATTTATTTAGGAAGCTGTTGACTTTTAAAATGGCATACTCAAATATGTCAATTACAAAGGAAGAAAGATCTAAGCAATTTTTGAGAACTTTGTATTCTAGCAACAGGAAGGAGAAGAGGGATGAGTTTTTAAAAAAAAAAGGACATAGAAGCCTGAGCAAAGGAGAAGATTGAAAAGAACAGTAAAAAATCAAATAAAGCAGTAATTAGATGTTCTATATTTTTTAGTCTGTTTCTCACTCCTATTGTAAATTTAAGAGCTAGAATATCAGTAGATCAATTCTGGGTTACATATTCATGCATACACCTATACAATCACATACAGAGACATGCAAACAAATACACACTACATATACACTGGGTTTGTAGGGTGGCTGCTCATGTTTCCTACAAGTTCCTACTGTCAGAGGTACATTTGCAACATATTTTATGAAAAAAAAATGAGGCATCTCTTTCTCTTTCTCCTTATACGCATATATGTATGTATACATAATATATGCCTACCTATATGAAAAGCCTTTCCTAAAGGCTTAATATTTTTATGTACATATGTATTTATAGATACAAATTGCCATCATGTATATATACTTTATATATATATGTATATGCATATATATATATACTTTAAATATGTAATTGGTAGGCCAGTCTGGGATAATAATATTAATAACTAATATTTCTATAGCCAGGTCCAGAACTATCTCCAGTCATCCTGATTTATACCTTGCCACTGAACCTAGATGGTTCTGGAGGTGAAAGTGACACTGGTGGCTTTGCCCAGCACTCTCTCACTTAAATCCAAGTCACTTGTAAGTCATGGTGTCACTTTCCTGACACCACAGTCCTCTTTGAAAATAAAGAATAAGCAACAATATGTTCCAGGCTCTGTTCTAAGTGCTTTGTAATTATTATCTTATTTGATTGTTCACAATAACCTTGGGAGGTCATTGTTGCTGTCCCGTTTTACAGATGAAGAATTTGAAGGCAGCAAGATACCCTCAAGGAGAGACAGAAAGTAGCATGTTCAAGGTAAGCCAACTACCATAACCACCTGAACCTCTGTCTCCCCTTAGAGCCAGATGGAGACAACCCTAAATCTGAGAGGCTCCAAATCTGAGAGTCTTGGGAATAACAACATTCCCCAAACCACCAGTACTTCTAATTCAGAACTTATAACCATATTTGAAGGAAGAAATCATTATGGAGAAGGGACTCAATCTGCCATCGCCATTGACAGCTGCTAACCAACTACCGCCAACTGACCCATGAACACAGGAGCCTTTGGAGTTCCTTCCCCACTCCCACAAGACCACCAGCCCTGCTTTCAGCCTGGTCCTCACAGTCATTATCCAACCACTATGGAGAAGGGTCCAGCTTCCCCAAACAACTGCCTATCAACTGCCACTCATAGGGCAAGCAAACCAACCTAGTTGAAGCATTAAGGCATCTTAAGTGGGAGACCAGAGGATGTGCCAGGCACCACCACCACCTTGATCATCATCTCACCTCAAACCCTGATGGAGACAGTTACAGATCTGGCACCCAAGAGGCTTGGGAATAGCAGTGTTTGATCCCAATGGCTGCAGCCATCATCCTTGTAACCAGCCCCTGTGGAGATGTAGCCTGGAAAGAGCTCCTGCACAAGCTATGGCCAAAGCTACTGAAGATGCAGCTTGAACTCTCTTTCCAAGAAATTGATTCTTTTAAAACATTTCAAAGCTATCCATTGTAGTTATCTACGTACCCTTCTCTTAATCAAAGGAATTTTTAATTTTTAGTTCATATGTATTCTGTATTGACTTTCCTGTGTACATTCTTTCTCCTCAATAGCCTGTGTCTTGAAGGCAAGAATAATTTCACTTGTGTCTTGTGATACAGTAGGCAGTTACTAAATGCTTATTGAATGAATAATAATAGCTAGCTATTATATATATATATATATTTACATATATATGTATGTATGTACTTCAGGTTTTCAAAACGCTTTAAATATGCTCTCATGTTATCCTTGTAACAAACTTTGGAGGTAGGTACTATTACCATCCCCATTTTATACCTGAAGAAACTGAGGATAAGAGAGATTATCATCTTCCCAGGGTTATGTAGCTAGCTAGTGTCTAAGATGAGATTTGAGTTCAAATCTTGAGTCTTCCCAGGACATTGCTCTACTCCCTGTATTACCAAAAAAGAAGGGAAGCAAATCCTAGCTTTTATTTCAGGTACAAATGTAAATTAAAAATAAAATACATTGTGACATAAATAATATAACCCTGTCATTTAAAAAATGATAATTATCTCATTTCCATGCCAATGACTATTTCCAAATAGATCATACTATTTCAATAAATTACATTCTGGATCATATCACTATCCCTTCAAGAAAATGAAGTTAAATCTTTGTAGTAACCAGCAGCTTAATTTTCATTAGGCCAGCTATTTGATAATTAGTCATGCATCATAAATCAAATCCCCAAGTCTTCTCCTGGTTTCTTAATTGAAAATTATTGTTTCTTGGCTCTCTGGTTGCCTGTGCAGCAAGTCGGAGAGTGATAGATGTGGAATCTAGCACAAACAGTTTGAGACAGTCAGACCTTGATAGATCATTGCCCTGAAGGGCCTTGTGATGGTGGGGAGGCAAAGAATTTCCAAATTAAAGGTTTGCTCTTAAAATCGCAAATGCAGAGATAGCTCTAGTTTACCAACTCTCTCTTGACCTTTTGACTATTTTCTTGCACATGCAGTTAGAATATAGACATTTTCACAAACACTAACATTAATAGGTAGGACTTTAAAATATTTAAAGACTCCACATTTTTCTTTGGGATAAAAATATGAGGAATTAAAAAAACTCATGATCAAATATTGAATTCATTGGGTTTTTTTTAAAGGTGGTTTGAGAAGAGCGACTAAAACCCATGCACTCATCTGACAGCTAATCTGAGAGAACAGATGGCCAGCTGACTATTGCCCTTAGTCAGAAAATCATTTCCAATATGATACTGTTGAGGCTAAGTAAAAGACTTTGCAAGTAATAAGGACAATATTGCTTCCTTGAATTGCTTGAGCGTGCTGCCATTTTTCTTCTGTCAGGCTAGGAGGATTTGCAGAGAACTCGGGCCATGTTTGCCATTCTTTAGTTAAAAACAGCCATGGGGTTTGCTAGCATTTATTCCTTGTGTCCTAGTGACCTGGCAGCTGAGACCTGATGAGGACCACAGCAGGGAGTAATGGGAAATACACCATAAATTTCAATGTGCTCAATCAACAGATCAACTATATATGTGTGTATATATATATATATATATATATATATATATATATATGTGTGTGTGTGTGTGTGTGTGTGTATGCATGGGTATAATGTATGTAGTATGCGTATATACACACATGCATATATGCATACATGTGTATGGATACATATATAGACACATATATGCATGCACACATGTATAGGCACACATGCATGTAAGCATATGTTTATGTGTCTGTATATGTGTGTATATATATAAATATATGTATATGTTTATATATATATGTGGATTCAGGCACAAGAAAAAAGTTTGATAATTACCTGCGCAAATGTACAATTGAAATAAAAGAAACAAGTTTCTTATTGGAATCATGCATTAGGAGTTGACAGCTAGTAGATGTGCCTTCCCAAATATTGAAAATATTTGATTATCATGTGTGCTATTCAAATAAAGCATCCTACGTAGTATGTTGAAAAACATTTTAATAAAACCATTGAACAAATAAGAATTTGGAGGCAGTCTAGACAATTAGACTGATACTGCTCATAAATATTTCAATGAATCATGGTGCTTCAGGGACCACTCAGTGGAGCTTAACTATCAAAAAATTCTGATTTAGATAGGAATGAACATGTGTTGTTTATAAAGGAAAACATTATACTAGATAGAATCCCTATAGGAAAATGTAGGGCAATACATATGTGTTTAATGAATTCTCAGTAACTCTGGGCTTGGAAATGAGATGTTAAGAAGTCCACATGGCTGCAATCAGTCCATCAGTAAGTAGTTACTTAGGATTTACCATGTGGCAGACACTGTACTAATTCCTAGGAGTACAGGAATTACAAAGAAAGGCCGAAACAGTCCCTTCCTTCAAGGAGCTCACATTTTAATGGGGAAGAGAAACATGAAAATAACGAAATGCATGCAAGGTATATCAATTGTTGCGAGAATAATCTTAAAGAGAAAGACACTAGCAGCTAGAGGGACCGGGAAAGGTCTTTTATAGAAGATGACATTTGAGTTGAGGTATTCTTTGGCATGTGATATCTCAAGAGAATTAAGGTTTGGAGTCTAATTGAAATGAGTTCTCTTTTTATAAGACTGATTCTTCCTATCTCAGCTAGGGTAGAAGACCATTCTCCCAGCTCCATCATGGGAGCAGGAGCATCAATCTGCTCCATTTTTAGAGGAGTTTACTCCTCCTTAAGCAACCTCATGGACCCCTATTTCCAAAGGTTTATGATGCCAACTCCGTGTATTGGCAGAACCACTTAGATCAAGAGATCAACCTTCCAACAGCAGGGATTACAGGTGTGATGCCATAACTGGCTAAAACTTTATTTTAATAATTTCATCTTGAGAAACTGTATTTAATTCAAAAGATGAGCAAACGAGTAGCTATTTGGATGGTATTGCTTAATTTTAAAGTGCTCTGACAATCAGATCTACCTGTAACAAAATGAACACCCACTTTCTTTTGGGAGTGGAGAGGCAAAGCAATTGAGGTTGTAACTTGCCCAAGGTCACACAGTAAGTATCAGGTATCTAAGGCTGTATTTGAATTCATATTTTTCTGACTTCAAGGCCAGTACTCCATTCATTCATTGCTCCACCATAGCTGCCCCACGCTTCAGTAACAAGCACTTAACATCCAAATACCAGAGTTTTAGAAACTATTATTTAGAACATAAAATTTAAAATTAACTACAACTTAGTGAGTTAAAGACAGAAATTCAGAAATAAAATTCTTCTTTTGCCAACAGCTACACCTTTTTACGTACTCAAAAAATCTTAAATCTATTTTCTAAAAGTATGTATTCCACAATAGATTAATTTCACATATACAGGCAGCTAGGTGATGCAGTGGATAGAGCACCAGGGCAGGAGTCAGGAGGACCTGAGTTCAAACCTCATCTCAGACACTTGACACTCACTAGCTGTGTGACCTTGGGCAAGTCACTTAACCCCAATTGCCTCATCCTGAGTCATCTCCAGTCATCCTGATGAATATCTGGTCATTAGATTCAGATGGCTCTGGAGGAGAAGTGAGACTGGTGACCTGCACAGCCCTCCCTCACTCAAAACAAAGTCAAGTGCAAGTTATGTCATTATTTCTCTGATGGCATGGTCTTCTTTGCCAATGAAGGACAAACACAAACATGCACACAAAATTTCACATATAATGTAAAATCACAGACAGAATTTCTCTTAATTCTTTCTTACCCATGTCATGTAGAATGAATGCCTTGTAGAGAATATATATATATTTTTAAAAATTCAGTATTGATGATCAGATTCTTCAAATATCATAGTATATTAATCGTAGAAATCTCCGAAATTCCATAATATTCCCAGTAAATAATAAATGCAAAAATAACTAACACTTATATAGTACCTATAATATGCCACACATCATGCTAGATCCTTACAAATGTCTCATTTAATCCTCATAGCTACCCTATAAGATAGGTACTATTATTATAACCATTTTAGAGATGAGGAAATTGAGGCAAATAGAGGTTATTGGCCTAGAATCGTGCAGCTAGTGTCAGATTTAAATTCAGATGTCCTTGACTCCTATACTCTTTCACTTTGCTACTTAGCTGCCCTAATCCACAGTCATGAAAAAGACTCTAACCATTTATGCTGAGAAAACAAAATGGATGAAAAACAGATCGCCCATATAATGCTGTGCACATTCCTAGTGAACTTGGTCATCATATGCCGAAAGGGTCAATATTCCCATAACCATATCATGGAGATTTTTATAATGCCTGAACTTGTCTCATAATATGTTCTATAGGGATTTTGGACAACTGTTTTAAAGGGGCAATGGCAGGGCTCAGAATGTGGAGGACAGAAGGAATCACATCTGTGAAATTATACAATAGTTTAATGATTCCTGAACTTTCTGTCAAAAGAACTATTGCCCCATTATGCTACATGACCATGAATCATGAAATACTAGGATCTCTGAAGAACAAAAAATTATAAATAATTCAAAGGATAATGAAAAGAAACATGGTAGGTGTATGCAGATGTGGCATATTAGTAAGGAGAGCTTGCATATGAAAAATAGAGTAAAGGAAATTATTAAGGACATATGTAGAAAGTAAAAGAGGTGAGTTAGTCATAGACTAAGGGATTGAAATCCCAAGTGCTCTATTGGTAGCCATTAGACGTTAAAAGGATCGCAATAAGACCTTCATTAGGTTAGGTAAATACTTTAAAGACAAACTAAGAAGAAATATACAAGAATTACAGAGAAGAAGAAGTCTGAGAGGGTTTGCAATCTGCGTTGTTGGAGAGGGTGCTCACATGCATGAAATAGATTCATCACAGGATGGAAAAAAGTATCTGCAAACTTTTTGTGCCTTTTTATTATATATTTAAGATATTGTATTTTATACACATGCATCCTGGAAATTCCTTGGGGACCCGATCTTGTCAAATTGACAAGGATATTTTTTGTTAATGCAACATTTCCAAAAAGAGTAGAAGTTTTAAATCTTATTTCAAGAATAAATCAGTTTGACCAAATCAAAGGAATTTTGCAAAGGAATTTGAAAAGGATTTGTATCTGGAAAGAAAAAAAAAGTTTTGTAGATTGAGTGGAATTTGGTTCACTTATAAGGACATTGCCTGTTACCAACCAGTCCTTTATTCTTCCGTAGTCAGTGTTCTATCTACAACTTGCGCTTCCACAAAAGACAGTCAAGAGATCAAGGGGACCTATAGGAGAAATCGGCTAGCTACCAAGTACACCAAGACAAAAATGAAATAGTCCCTGTCCTCATGGAAATTATAATCTATAGGGAGAGGGTTTTTGTAAAAATGTACTGCACGTTCATATCTAAGCATCAGTAAATAAATAACAACAAATTAAATACATAAGATAAATCTGATTTGATCCCTAGATGTCGGCTTGAACCCTAGCTACGTTTGGGTGAATGTACAGACAAATATGGAAGTATATGGCTTGTATACATAATTGCTTTGAGTGCTAGTTGGGTTCATAATTTTTATTTGTCACACTGTGTGTGACAAGTGTGTGTGTGTGTGTACACACATATCTACCATTGCCAGGTAAATTACTGGTCAGAAAAGATTTAGAAAGTCAACAATTTTTGACAATTTGAATATTTAAAAAATTCTTCACAAATTGATGATAATGGACCATATTTCTAAAACAAATTGTTTTTGAACAGTAAAAATTGATGGAAGAGATTTCAAAAAAACAAAAAAGAATTGTATGAAATGACAGATGCAGAGTCAAGTGAGCAGAACCAGGGGAACAATGTATAGAATAGTAACTATATATACACACACACACATATATGTGCATACTTGCAATAAACATGCATACATATATAAGCATATATGATACATGTATGTGAGATATACATATACAAATATATTATTTATATGTAAACTTTGAAAGACTTGAGAACTCTAATTAATGTGATGACTAACCATGATTTCAAAGGACTGATACATGAAATCCACTTTTCAGCTGAGAAGCGATGGAGTAGCATGTAGAATAAAGCATTCGTTTTTGGACAAGCCTAATAGGAAAATTTGCTTTCTTTGACTATAAATATTTATTATAAGGGATTTGTTTTTTCTTCTTTCAATTGGGGAGAGGTGTGGGAGGGAAAAAGAGGTTAGAAATGTGAGAACAAAAAATAGAAAAGAAGGAAAAAAAGAGTTATTTAAGGCATCTTTTAAAAAAGTACAAAGAAAAGAAAGAAGGCTAGAAAGTTTTATACAAACAAGAAAGTTTTGGAAGCAATAGTTTGAAATTTTTTATAATTAAAAAGAAAAGTTAACTTATCTATAAGTTCGTATATATCTAATATAATATATTTACTCTTTTGTTATACTATGTGTATTGAAATGATGATTTTATTTAGTGTTTGTTAAGTTCAAAATGGGAAAAAAATATTTTTAAAAGCCTGAAACAAGAAAAAAAAATAAAAATCAAACTCAACAACCAAATTCTATCTTGTCAGTCTGAAATTGGCATCAGCCCCAGAGAAGCAAAGAATTCTTTCCCTGGTTCTGAACTCCCTCAGATCAGGCCACAGACTATGGTTCTGACTTAAGTTACTCTGCCAAACTCTCCCACTGGCACCATGGGGAGCCTGAATCACAAAGTCTTCTGTGCTGGAAGTCTTGCTGAGTAGCCATTTCAATTGAATTAAGAGTAGACAGACTACTTCTCATGCCTATAGATCAGTATGGGGTGGGGGTGGGGGTGGGGGAAAATAGAGTCTGTCAAGACTCATTAAAACTTGTTTGGTTTTTTTTCTCTTAAAATATAATTTATTCTGTTTTGGAGGGATCTGAGAGTAAGCGTTCAATACGTGGAGTGTCTGTGATGAAAGGTGCCATAAAATACAAATTATTGTTCTGGTGAAGAGTGACATTATGGAATGAGGGAGAGAGAGGCATATGGGAAAAAAAAAAACTACTGGAGTGCTTTCTCTAAGGCTCCTATGAGGAATAAAATTCATAAAATTGAAAAAAAACCCACCATACTTTAGGGTTCTGTTGTTTATATTAGTCATTAAATATGACTTTTTTAATATATGCACCTAGAGATTTTGGTATTTGAGAAGCTTTCCAAACCTGTATTAATAAAATAAAAAGCATCATTGATTGACTTTATTGGACTTCTGCACTTCATTAGAATTTTCTTTCTAAACCAAGTTCAGGCCACAAGCATGCTTATGAGATCCACAGGCACATACGGGTTACGCAGAGTTCCTGGCCTTCATGGCTTTTCCTGAGCGTGGTAACATGATTTCATATTTCATACTTCACTGAAGAGCCAAAATAATTACAAAATCCCAGACCACAAGAAAGACAATTGCATTTTAGTGTCTGGTGTTCAGCACTGTAAAGCCTTTGGTTGATTCATCTGTGTTAGGCATGGCATACTAAAATCTATTAAAACTGGTCAGTAGCTACGTTGATAATATTATACTCCATCCTAGAAGAAACAAAATAAAATGAAACAAGTATTCTAATTTGTTCTAGAAACAAACTGCAAAATGGCTTTAGTTCTCTGAGGACTATTCATTATTAGTTGAGATCAAGCAAACAATATTGATTTTTTTTAAAAAACGGTATTTTTACAGTGTTTAGCACAGTTCTTGGCACATAGTAGGCACTTCATAGATGCTTGTTTCCTTTTTCCATTCTCCAAAACAAAGAGCATGCCTGACTTTATTTTTTTTTATACCCCAAAGTATATGGTGTATCACACTCATACACATACTCACACTGTTGTAATCTGTTTCTTACCTCTTTTTTAAAATTTATTTTTAACACAGTTTATAACAGATAAAGCAATTCAAACTTTTGGTCAGGTGATACTTCTTTGTAAAGCATTTATAATATGGACCACAAAAGAATTTTTTTAAACATTAACCAACTGAGATACAAATAATATTTATGTTGCTAACTTCATAAGCTCTTGACATAATTGTCTCCACAGTATTACTAAAAATTAAAGGGCCCTAACAATGTTGTTGGTCTTAAGTCCTATGCCTAATAGCTTAATTTTAGACAGTCTTGGATGTTCCTCTACCAATAGTCTATTGAATAGATCTGGTATTAAGACTATAGGAAATTGCCACCAATAGTAAGGACATTGCAGGGATACAATATCTCCCCAACTTCATGTCAATTCCAGGCAGGAGTAGATTATCCACTTGCATTCAGTCACTACCTCCTTTTTATTCAGCATATGTTTGTACCAGTTGTTGACATGATTCGTCCCCCACCCCCTGCACCCCCATTGGACTGATATCATCTTGACTGATATCAGAAACTGTCATTTGCCTTTCTTTGTATCCTTAGCTTTTAGTACAGTGCCTGGCACACAGTTGGTGGATGCTTAATAAAAGTTTACAGATTGACTCCAATGTTAGTAGGTAAACTAACCTTATCATATGGTTTCTTCTGCATGGTTTGTAATCTGAAGAACTAAGCCTAAGAGCTATTTAGACTAAGTCCTATTTAGATGAAAGAAAGTGAGTTTCAGTACTGTTTTCAAATGAACTGGTCAGCTAAACCACAACAACGTGTCCTCCTCAATCCATAAGTAACAAAAAATTATTCTCAGTTCATGGTTTAAAAAGTGTATGTAATTTGTGAGGGCAGTTCGGTGGTCTAGTAGGTGGAGTACCAGCTTAGAGTCAAGAGGATTTGAATTCACATGCAGCCTCAGACATTTAGTAGCTCTGTGATCCTAGGCAAGTCTCTTAACTCTGTTCCTTATTTGTAAAATGAGGTGGGGAAAATGGCAAACCACTGTGGAATTTTTGATAAGAAAATCCCCAAAATGGAATCGTGAAGAGTTGGACTTGACTCAACATCATATGTTGTATTTTTAGAGTGTTACTGATGTCTCTTATTTTTCTATGAGTCCTTTCTTAATATAGACAGACAGTCCTTTTATTAAAACTTCCTTTGTGATATAGAAAAAAATAAAGTAAAACCAAGTAACTGAGTTTGAGAGTGAATTCAACATTCTATATTCATAGTTCTTCCACCTTTCCATCAAGAGTGTAAAACTAAGTGATGTTACTTGTTCTCTAGGATCAAAATCGGCCATTCCATTTAATCAAAGTTTGGCCATCTTTCAGTGTTGTAGGGATCTTGCATGTTCTGGTTTTTCTTGCACTCATCTAAATCAATTCCTACAGTTTTCCCCATGGTCCTCTGAATTCTCCTTGTCATTCCTTGGGGTTAAACAAGTTTACATTTTCTCACTGAATATGTTCTTCTGGTTTTGCTTCTAAGGAAAATGCCCTAGGCAAGGCTTTAAGATTATAACTTGTAAAGAAAGTGTTGATTTGTTTTACAGGGGAAATTCCTCAGTAAAAAAGTCTCACATCAGTGAAATCATAGGCTCAATTAAAAAAAGATTTATTGTCATTGCCTAATCAGTGGGCACTCACTTTATGGGCTTCCTTCCTTCCTTCCTTCCTTCCTTCCTTCCTTCCTTCCTTCCTTCCTTCCTTCCTTCCTTCCTTCCTGCCTTCCTTACTCCTTTCTCTTCCTTCCTTTTCCTTTCTTTCTTTCTTTCCTCTCTTTCTTTTTTCTATCGCAAAAGTACTAATGAATATTTTGGCTTATATAGAGACTTTATATGGTAACTTCTCTTGGTTTGTTCTCCTAAGTTCCTCTTTTACTGGCCAATCAAGTCTCCAGAGGGGGAAACTGCTCTCTTAGTTTCAAAGAGTAACTGTAGTTCATGGGCCCCCACTAGTGTCTTTTCCATTAACAATAAGTCAGCAGCTTCAGTTATCTCTTAGAAAAGACATTTATCAAATAACATAAGCAATAACATCAGTTACAAAACACTTTCCCTATAATCCACAGGTGCAATCTTCCACAAATAAACATGGACTCCCTAGATTTTCTCTTTAATATTTATCTCTAATCTCCTCCATATACAACCTTCCTTCAGAAGGAATAATACTGTATTTTTCCAAAAGAGGTAGAAATCCTTATTTTAGGATTAGAAGAAGCCTCTCCAATTCTGTTCCCTCAAAATTTAGACCCAAGTTCTAAGGTTTGTCCACTTCTAGGCAGAGAGCTGGAGATACAGTTTCTCCTATTTTACAATTGATCTTGATTCAGAGCTGGGTTCCCTTAGTGAGGGATGTCATCCTAATTTTTGGTCACTATCCGGTATATTTCCAAAATTCCTCTTGGTTTATACAAATAAGGGATGGAGGAAAAAAGACTGGAAGTTTGGACAAATTCACTGTCTCCTATGGCTTTTTCACATGCAGTTAAGCTTCTCAAAGCCTCAGACCCTCACGAAGTGTGCAATGTTTCCTTTATACCTGAAGGGGCTTTAAATTTATATCCCATTGTTTTGCCCTTTAAATCTTAAACTCTGTCGAAGTTTAAAGATGTCGAAGCATCTTTACATTTCTTTCTCATTCCCTTGGGTATATTCTTTTTAGAGGGGTCAGTATTTCCTCATACAATTCAAATGTTCAAAAAAACACAGTAGTGAATGAATGCTTCTACTTGACATTTCTAATTTAATTTCAGAATTTAGTGAATATTTTCAATTTAGGCAGATGGGATAGTAGCTTTTTTTAAAAAAAATCACATCACCTTTCAAATATTTGGAAAAAATATTAAATAATAACCTAGTCATAATAAGAGACAGAGTAGAAATGATGATAGATGTATCCTTCCCTTATCTTAATCCATGTCATCTCAGAACAAATCCATTGTTAGGATTCTTATTGGTGTCAAAGGCCTTAAGCCTTCAAAATTTCCTTTAGTGAATAAGAAATTCCCCTAGGAAGGATGGTAGAAAGAGATCTGAAACACTGAGTAATGACTTCCATCATCTTCCTATCTTTTCTAGTACATGAGAGGGCAGATTATAGTCTGTCTACTCAGAGAAATTGGCTAATAAACACACCCCCTTCAGTTTTATCAATAATTGTAAGGAGATCAATTTACGTGCAATTTATTTTTATTCATTAGCTTCTATTTATATATGCAGTCTAATTTGTTAGTGGGTCTGAATTTTCATATACTAAGAGAAAGCTGGCATCATGGTATAAAATGAGGGAGCATTTAGGCCTTCTCTGAGTCAAGATCATTTTGAGTCTAGCTCTGAGAAAGTCAAGTTAAGATGTTGTGATTTTATTTTATCTTTTAAATAACTTTACATATACAATATGTCTCTTTGCTACAATCTTGGCTTCCCTGTTTTGTCATTTGTTCAAAAGATTTTGATTCACATTCTTTAATTCATCATAAAACTATACTTTAATCCTGTTGGACATTGAGAGAGAATCTATTTTTTCAAATCTAGCCTTGATTATAGTCCTTAAGTTTTCTTAAAAATTTATTCAATGAGCAAAATCTTATTTTCTCCCTTTCTCCTTCTTTTGCCTGATGCCCCTTCCTCCATGAAAGAAGAGTAAAACTTTTGTAACAAGTATGCATGTTAAGTAAAATAAATTTCCACAATGGGCCATGTGCAAAAAACAAAATATATCTCATTTCATCCTAAGCTCATCACATCTCTGTTAGAGGTAGGTTACTGATCTTTTGGAGTCATGGCTGATCACTATGCTGACGGAGTTCTTAAGTATTTGAAAATTACTTGTTTTTAAAGTATTGTTGTTATCATGAAAAACATTTTTCTCATTCCATTCTGTAGCTGTTCACACAATCTTCTAAGTTTTCTCCGAACTCAGAAAACTAAGAAACTCTCCCTTTTATTATGTCTAATGGAGTCAGGGAGAGAAAACCCAAGTTCAAATTCTGTCTCAAACATTCATGAGCTGTGTGATTCTGGCCAAATCATTTAACCTCTGTCCACCTTAGTTTCCTTATTTATAGAATAGGAATAAGAATAAAAACCAACCTTCCAGGGTTGTTGTGAGGATAAAATGAGATAATGTTTGTAAAAGAGCTTTGGAAACCTTAAAGGACTTTGTAAAACTCTGGTTGCGGATAGCATTAATACAGCACGCTAGAATTCCATTGTATTCATATTCCATAATTTGTTTAGCCATTCCCCAATTGATGGCCATTTTCCTTAGTTATCAGTTATTTGCCATCACAAAAAGAGCTGCTCTAAATATTTTTGTGCATATGGGTCATTTTCCTGGTTTTTGATTTCTTTAGGGAATAGGCAATGTTGAGCAAAAGATAAAGTCCTTATTTTAAAAATTGATATACATTTAAAAGAAAAAAAATATTTGCTATAGTGGTTAAATACATTTGCTAATGAAAGTAGTGGACTAATAAAATAAAGCTTAAAATGCTAATATGCTAGTATAATATTGCTTACCGTGCCCTTTATTGCCTGGAGACCAGCTAGGAACATTTGACCCTACACAAGGGCTCTCTGGCACTCTGAAGGCATCTGAGAGTGTCCAGGCTCTCTGCCAATGGCTCCAGAAACCACCAATGTTGTTCTTTCAGTTGTGAGAGTGATCCCCTGCACCCCTGTTCCATTTGGCCACTAAAAGTAACATTGTTTTTAACATGGAAATATTTACTTTAGAAAGCATATTTACAAAGGTATAAATTTATTCCTCTGTCATGTAGGAGCCATAATCTTCTTCTTCTTCTTCATTTATACTCCCTCAGTCTCTGGGGAGGGGGAAAGTAGGTTAGCTCCATTTCTATAGAATCCAGTCTCTAGCTTGAGTACCAGGCATCCTGTCTTGGGGCCTCCATGCCAGGCTAAATGGCTGCACCATTCACTTGTAATCCTGGCACCAAAGTCACAATGACTTGTCCCTTGAGAATGACCTAGGACATTTGAAACAGGACAAACAACACAGAACAGAAACACATACGCCCAAGTCCATTTCTCGAAACTTGACCAAAAGAGAAGGAACCGGGGAAAGAGAGTCCTTCCCTTCTCACCAGCTCAGTCCATACCAGAAGCAGCAGATAAAAGTTGCCACCTCTGCACCACAGCTTTCCTGATTGTAATATAATGATGATGATGATGATAACTAACATTTGAAATATTAATTTATGATTTTGAAGGCTATTTTGATTAGTACTTTAAGACTTTTATACCTATTACTACATTTCATCTTCACTTAGAACATAAATGCTATTATAATTTGTATTTTAGATTTGAGAAAATGGAGGGTGAGAGAGACTTTTCCAGGGTCACGCAAGTGATAAATGTCTGAGGAAAGATTGGAACTCAGATCTTTCTGATTCTCTAACCACTTAGCTAGGATGTCAAAATAGGGCATCCTTTATGCAGTTGCCCATACGAGTTTGCAATTAACCATAGTGTCCTCGTCCTTCTCTGACTGTCTCTTCCATTGTGACTTTGTAACCTACTTCCTCCTCATTATTATTTAATAAACTCATCTTCATCTTGGATCTTTCTCTTTTATGCCTTCTGCCTCATTCTTCCTTTCATATTCTGGGTCCTAAGGTCAATTATTTTTTTTTTTCCTTTTAAAAGATGTTTAATTTAAAAAAAATCACCATCTCTCAAAGTCTGACTCTCAAAATAGAACCCTACCTTGTACCAAATAAGTACAGTTGAAGAAATCAAATCAATACCTGTCCATGTTTGTAGATGTATGCCTCATTAAGCACTCATAGTTCACTACCTCTTTATTGAGAGCTACAAGGCATGCTTCCCCATCAGTCTTCTGGTAATTATTTCCAGAATCTATTCTTCTCCACCTTGATTTGTTTCTTCCTTTGAAGATCCAGTTTTCAGTTCCCAAGCAGGTAACCCTCAACCTTGGCTCACCCTACTACTTTTCTATTCATGTTTGGGATTTGGAGTCAGAAAACATGGGTTCAAATTGTATTTGTGCCATTTACCAGCTGTGTGAACTGGCAAGTCAATTGACCTTTTGAGTTATCTGTACAGGAGGGAATGAGATCAAATTGTTTCTAACGGCTTCAGTTTCCTATAACATGAGAAGATTGAATGACGTGATCTTTGAGGTTCCTTCCTTGATCCTATGCTCCTACTGTATGTTCAAGTGACTGAGAACTAAGGGAGGAAATGGCAAAATTGTCCTGGCCAGATAATCTACACATTTATTTTTGCTCACACCATCACTGCACAGAAGGCTTGCTGAGTATTTATATTCTGGCATTCACTGGATTCTTGCTTTCAATTTTTCTCTTCAATTCTCATCTCTTCCTCAATCCTCCTTCCTAAGGAAATGATTTTGAATCAAACTTTAAATAAATTTAGAGGATTAAAACCATTTAAAATAAACCTCCTTATTTCATTTACCTTCAAAGATTTTTATTCATCAAACATCTTCCTGACCAAGGTTAATCTCTGCAACTGCCCCTTTAATAATAAAGCGTCCTCTGTCCCACCGCACCTTGCTTCTTCAATCACCTTTAACTCCTTAATTTACAGATTAGAAAGTTGAAACTCAGAGAGCAGGCTTGTGCAAGGTCATGCATATAGTCAGTATCAGAGCTGAGTTTGGACTTACCATCTTCCAACTCCATATCCATCATGCTTTCTACTGTAAACACTTTCTATCATTCCTTAGTCCTTATCATCTTGATTTTTTTGCAGGGGAAAGGAAAATGAACAAATATTTATTAAGAACCTATGTTCCAAGCATTGTGCTAACCACTTTATAAATATTTCATTTGAGCCTGTTATTAACCCCATTTTACAGTCAAGGAAACTGATGCTAACACAGAGATTAAATGTCTTGCTCAGAGTCACACAGCTAGTAAGTGTCTGAGGCTTATTCCAGGAAAAATGCACTCTCTTCTGTGCCATGTAGATGTCTCTAGTATTGTACAATACTAGAGATACTAGAGATACAATACTTTATTTTTGCTTTTGAAATGCTTTGTTTCCTTGACTACTAGAACATTGTCTTATACTAGTTCTCTCCTACCACTCTGGTCACTCCTCAAAATTCTCTACTGTTTATTCTTTCTCTTCTCACTCCTGAGTGTGGTCACCATCCCAGTATCAGTCCTTAAAACTCCCTCTTCTCTTCTTTCTCTACGTTCTCTTCCTTGGTAATTTCATATTCACCCTCATACCCTCAATGGTCACCTTCTTGATGGTGACTCCTACATTTCCATCTCCATCTTTATGCCAAACCTCTCCCCTGAAATCAGCTCTTTAATTTCTGTCTGCTGACATCACGACGTGGTTGTATTGCTAACTCATCATCCCTAGAACTGAACTCATCAATTTCCCCCTAAATTGTGCTCTTGACTTAGGCTTGAAATTCTTCAGTGTCTTTGACTCTTCTCTATCCCTTGTCTATTAAATCTATGTATCCATTTACTATCTATCTATCCGTACATCCACCATCTATCATCTATCTATCTATCTATCTATCTATCTATCTATCTATCTATCTATCTATCATCTATCTGTCTGTCATCTATCATCTCTCTATCAACTATCTCTATCCATCCATCCACCTCTCTATAGATACATGTACAGAAACATATCTACATATAATTACCCTCTCTCCCTCACCTACTATAGATGCACATGAACATATTTATGTACACATATATATCTATATATATATCTGTGTACACACATAGATACACATACACACGTATCAGCAGTTAGTGATCAAGCTGTCAATTCTATCTCTGCTAATATTTCTCATACATACTCTTTCCTTTTTCAGGCACATATCATCATCCACCTTGCTTTTTTTTTGCTTTTACAATTCTATCATCCTCTTAGTTCCCCCTCCCACCCCATCTGATCTTTCTCATCTCCAATTCTTCTTTCACACAGTTGCCAGACAGATAATAGGAAGACCTAATTCAATTTAATAAACACACATTAAATGCTTCCTATTTGTAGAGCTCTGCTTTAAGCAATGATGAGGAGTTGAAAGTCAGCGTTGATAGCATATTTATCAAATTTGTAGATTTCATTAAACTGGAGAGATAATTCACATATTGGATAATGGAGTCTAGATCTCTTCTAACATCTCAACAGATTAGAATGGCAGGCCAAATCTAAGAAAATGAAATTTAATGGAGAAATGCAAAGTTTTACATTCTGGTTAAAAAAATCAATTTCATAGGTATAGATGAAATGCCTCAACAACTGTCCAACAACTGTGGAAAGGAGGGAGGGGTATTTGTGATCTGCAAGCATAACTCTGTAATAGTGTATTTTTCTATTAACAAAATTAGAATCCAGGACATGGGACATAAATGTGTTGCTGTATTCTACTCTGGTCAGACCATAATTGGAGTGTTGTGTTTGTTTGTGAATAGCACATTTTAAGAAAGGCATTGATAAGCAGGAGTGTTCAGAGGACAGCAACCAGCGTATTGAGAGTCCTGGAGAAAACTTACTGGGGACATGAGAGCTATCTTCCAGTATTTGTGGAAAGGCCAGGTGGAAAAGGGATTTATATTGCTCTCTCTCTTTGTCCCTGGAAAGCAGAATTAATTTCAATGAGAGTAGTTTCAGAGAGACAGAAGTCAGACCTAAGACCTTCCTGGTACTTTCTTAAACTACGATATTAATGCAATATGAAAGTGCAATGACCTGCGTCAAAAATTCATGAGTTCATGTCACACTGATGTTTTTCAAGTGGAGACTGAATGATGCAATGAAAAGAATTCTGGATTTTGATTTAGAGAACCCAGGTTCAAATCCAAGGTTTTTTCTACAATCTACATATTGACTTCAAGCAAATATAATTAAGATTGTCTAGGCTTTAGCTTCCTTGCCTCTGAGGGGTTGTGCTACTTTACCTTTGAGGTCCCTCCCAGGAGGAAATCTACAGTTTTACCACCTGCCTGAGATTTGTAGAGGAGAGTCACATTCAGGTAGCCCCTAGCCTAAATGACATCTGAAATCTTTTCCAGTTTACAGAAATAAGAGCCCCACAAGTGGTCATATCGGAAACTAATTTCTGGACATACTTGGGAAGTGGTAGTTGAATTGCCACGTGGGAAATGGTTTCTGTGGTCACAATGCATTATGAATTTCCATTGCTTTTTCTAATCCCTTCCATTGCTTCATACATGGTAACAGCCTCCTATTTGTCAACTATTCGCTCTATTAGCATCTCCTTCATCCTTTTTCCGACTTTGCTTGAAATCCCACCTTGCAATTTCTGCTTCCTACTATGGGTGTAGACAAAGTTATCTGTGGAAAAACATAAATATCTTGTATATTGAGAAAGAGATATAAACCTTTCCTGAACCCCCTAGATATTAGTACTTTCTTCCACACTGCCAAAAAAATTACTAATACCTATAGGTAGATAGAGACAGATAAAACACAAAGAAAGAGAGAAGAGGGAGAAGAAAGAGGGAGGAGGTTTGGGAAGGAGGAAAGAATAGAGGGAGGGAGGCAGGGAGGGAGGGAGAGAGAGAGAAACAGAGAGAGAGAGAGAGAGAGAGAGAGAGAGAGAGAGAGAGAGAGAGAGAGAGAGAGAGAGAGAGAGAGAGAGAGAGAGAGAATGCACTCATATTCACCCAGACACCATTCCATGAGAGAATGAAGAATTTGAACTTTAAGAGATATTTAAGTTAGTTCAGCTAGTATTTATTAAGCACCAATTATATATCAGACACCATGCTGAATGCTAGGAATACAGAGACAAATATAGAGCAGTCCTTATCCTCTGGGGAGAAGTATATACTATACACAGATAAGAAATTCCAAATATACACATATATATTTGCACAAGGAGAGAGCTTTCTTTTCTTTTTCTTAAAGATTACACAACTATCATTCTTTCTGCCACCTTCCACCCAAATTGTTTTGGGTAATTCAAAAATAAAAAGTAAACATTGCTTCTTAATGAAACACATTGCTTAGCATGTCATGTTTTAGCAATGCCGCTTTGTAAGTGCTTTAAGCATGGATACTCAGTGGGGTGTTTTCTTCAAAGTCAGTGGAAAATTTGGAAAGAAACACTCTGTATCAACTGGGTGAAGGTTGGAAAGGGCAAAAAACTTGGCAGTTCCATCCATGGTGTTGATCTAAACATAAGCCTTATACCCCCAAATGATATCTCTGAGAGAATACAATACAAATGAACACTGAACATTAGTTATAGCAAATTATTTTATAATAAATATACATCCACATATATATATATGTTTTACATTTTTATACTTTTTCAATTCAAGGAAAGGTATTTTAATCATTTTCTTTATTCCAGTCATTCTCTTTACTTGTGTTACTGCTTTCTTACATGCAGGCTACACTCAGGGTTCACACAGGCCAGATTTTGGAGGGTTAGGGTGGAGTGGGACAAATGATCTTGCCTTTATATGATTTTCAAAGTGAAAAGTTCCCTTAATTTTTTTTAAAGCCCTTTCTTATTTCTTTTGACTGCTCCCAACAAAGATCTTTCTTTTGGACAAAATAATCCATTCTGTTACAACAGGATTTCCAAAGATGCCATTTGGGTAAAGGTGGTGGAAAATTTGCAATTAGCATCAGTCAGTCATTCCATTTGACAATCAAACATTTAGAAGGAAGGGATAGTATTTTAAGGGGTGCACTTCTGTATCACAGAAAATCCCAAAGGGCCTTCCCTTTTAATATACCATAGGCAGAGGGAAATCTTTTTAGATGTGATGAAGGGGGAAAGAGTGAGAAGCCCACTTTTCCTTGGCCCTGGTCACTGCATAATATAATGCTCTCCTAGTAGCGTCCTGCTGCTCTGCCCCTCTGGATCCTGTCCAGTTTTGAACCCTTGAACTCAGACAGGGAGGAGGGACACGGAGAGGTTGTCATCTGATCCATGCAAGGAGGCAAAAGGAGTAGCTTTCTCTTTAATATTGAGCCTTTCTGTTTAACAGTTGGTGGGAGATTAAAATGATCTAGGTGGATAAGGCAGGTTAAAGGTCAAGGGATACTGCATTTATTTATTTTTACCAGCATGTCAACATAGAGACAGGCCATTCAATATGGGCAGATTTTTCTGCACCTCTCCTTCTGCCCACATCTAAATATTAAACTCTGTTCCTCCCTTTTCCCCCCACTAATTTTTATGGCATATATTCTAATTCTTGAAGAGGAAGAGACCCCTACTGGGCTACTGTCCGGCCTGTATAGTCGTTAGGTGTTGACACCCTGAGTTTCAGCCATTTTAATTGCTGGATAAAGGCTATAATCCCCCTGTCTTTGAAGCCCAGGGCTGATTTTTAGGCACTACTTCAAAAGCAATGCTGAACTGAAGAGGCGTATTTCCTACCAGCACTGAATTACCATGATTTACTCTGCTTGCGTTCGGCAACATACGCCTTCCATATCTGGCTGCCCAACTAAACAGTTTGCTTTGGATATTATACAAGTCACAAAGGGGAGGGGGCAGGGATAGATTTTCCCTCTCCAAAAGCTGATATATGGCTCTATGTGATGTTCATGTAAGCGGTCTTTAGTAAAATATAACCTCCTATCTCAGACTTTCCTTACCTTAGCAAACATCATGCCTGAGGTCCTTCCATTTTCCTGTAATATCATATAAAGCTATCATTCAGAGCTAGGATGATTAATGAAAAACGTCCATGTGAATGAGGTATTTGAGTCATACTCAGAGGACTATAAACCTTAGAAACATTTCTCAAAGGTGCACTCTACAGTTTCCTCAGTGTGAGATGTAAAGAGATTCTGAAAGTCTTCACGACTCTCCTTTCCTAGCCTACTTCCGCCCCCCCCAACAACCCTTAAAGAAATGGACAAAATGCCTTGTCTAACTTTCCAAGGGAAGCAAATAGAAAATGACAGACCACAGAACAAAACTCGATCCAAAGCCAAGAAGCCTCCTCAAGTGTAAGGAAATTTACAGTCTATATGGAACTTTTTTATTGGTGTGTGTTTCACTTATGGCTTTTTATCTCCAGGCCTGCACTGGGGGGACTTTCTCAGAGAGGGTGTGCCAAGTGTACTTAGTGGGCTGTGTTCAAGAAAGATTAACAATATTTCAGATCAAAGGAGGATCCTGCTGCATGGTCTTAGGAGATTGCCATTCACTCCCATTATGGCTCATTTGCACAAGATTTTCATGTAATATGAGCCATTGTTTTGATGGCAGCGATGTGACATAAAGACAGGGCCAAAATGTATCCCAGCATCCTAGTTAGGCAGGCTGGGGGGTATCTTGGTCCCAAAGAACTTGCTAATCATAAAACACAACTGTTACTCAGTTACATTTAAGCTTTCTCTGTTTTTCTCTTTCTCTTTCTTTTTTTCTTTCCTTTTCTCTTTCTTTCTTTCTCTTTCTCTATTTTTCTTTCTTTCCTTCTATCTTTCTTTCTTTCCTTTTTTCCTTCTTTCCTTCCTTCCTTCTTTCCTTCTTTCTCTTCTTTCTTGCTTTCCTTCCTTCCTTCTTTCTTACTTTCCTTCCTTCCTTCCTTCCTTCCTTCCTTCCTTCCTTCCTTCCTTCCTTCCTTCCTTCCTTCTCTTTCCTTTCTTTCTTTCTTTCTTTCTTTCTTTCTTTCTTTCTTTCTTTCTTTCTTTCTTTCTTTCTTTCTTTCTTTCTTTCTTTCTTTCTTTCTTTCTTTCTTTCTTTCTTTCTTTCTTTCTTTCTTTCTTTCTTTCTTTCTTTCTTTCTTTCTTTCTTTCTTTCCTCCATATTGAACAATGCCTATCTGTGCTAGATTAGAAGCAGCTTAACTAGACCAAGTTTCAGATACACTTTTTTGGGGGGTAAATTATGAGTTCTTTTAGCAAACTGTTTTTCTTGTGCTTTCTGCCATGCTTATTTTGATTTAAAAATAATCCAAGGAGTAAAAAGTTCTGCCTGGGATACATTTAAAATTTATCCTCTTGAAATATTTTTTGTTTTTCTAAAGGTTTAGTTTCATGGATATGCATGCAATGTATGTATATATCATTATAGACTTCTTTTTTTCCCTCCCTGCTCTCTGCAACAGAGTACAAAAAGGAAAGAGGCAACAGGCTTTATGTGTTGTTCAGTATCTAGACGGAAACTGAAAAATATCAGTCAGAATTTGAACACTTCTAAACAGTTGGATGAGTTTACATCATTTGTAAAATATTCCTCAGTTTTTTAATTAAGGTTTTCTTTTGTAATATCCTCTTATACATGCCATTAACATTTATTCAGATGTAGAAATACAAACACATATATAAAAAAAGAGCTGGAGCAAGGGAAATGCAAAAAATTTCTTTTCTGAGTTAAATAAAATTCAAATATCCAATAAAGAAAATTGTCTTTGAATCTGGGATACTTCTAGTGTCTCATCCAAAATTTCTACACAGTCATAAATTCAAAACCTGTAAATTTTACCTTAATGCAGATTCCAGGGCTCACATAAGACTTCTGTTTAATTTCATGTAGGATTTATTCTAAACTCAGATATAGTGAGGTGAACTGACAGAGATTTTTGGGAAATCCCAGAATTTGAGATTCACTCTGGGGCTTGATCAGCTTTGTGGTTTGAAATCAATTTACGCCCTGGTTTTTCCTCTGTACATTTTTACTTTATTTCGCTTTTGGATTTCATTTGTATGTTTTCTTCATAACTGTTTGAAAACCTATATTTTAAAGAAAAACATAAATTGATGACAAGCCATTTCTTTATAACACTTTGCAAACCTTAAAGTACTCTATAAATAATGGCTACTATTATGCTACTCCTGAAAATAATAAAATCAGAAAAAAATATTCCTGAATTTCATATTTTAAAGTTGAAAGGAATAAAATATTGCTTGCATATTTTAAAATTGTTAAGAAAAGTCATAGAATATACATTTTCTCTTAGTTTTTCATTGTCTGCATTCTGAAAGACTCACTATAGCAGTGAACATGAAGCTTAAATGTCGTAAGGAGTCAATATTTCTGAATACAACTTTAAAAAACAACTATGTCGACAAAAACACAAAGCTATTTGTAATCAGAGAAGGAATAAAACATTTGAAAATGAGTTCCTGGAAAAGAGGCATTAATGACTGACTAGAAAACTTGAACTCTTAGAGATAGTAACTTGTGGCATTCTCATAATTCATTGTACATGAGAGGTTTCCCCCAGCAACTCCAAAATAAGGTATAGAATTTGCATGTTGATAATTCCATTGGCATTTAAAAGAGTTTAAAAATGCAAACACCAGACTATTAAATAAATGTGTTTTCCTTAGCATGAAATACTTTTTAAAATTTATGAGCAACAGCGCCCTCTACATTCGGACATCACAGGATTTTAAAAGATACTTTAAAAGCAGCCTTTAAATATCAATTGTTACCGATTCAAGGATGAATGATGTGACTATGATATGAAGTGTAGAAAATTACATAGAACTCACTCCTGTGTTTCCATAGGATTTTAAAAAGCTTTATTTGATAAGGAAAATCAAATTCTACTCGACACTGTACCATTCAGTAAACAAACATTTATAATGATGATGATAGGGAGAATGGAACTCTTATTAAGCAACACAAAATGAATATGGTTCTAAAATAAAATTTCCCATTACTTACTGGATTTTCACATAATTAGTTACAATCAGCTAAAATGATATTTATTTTCTTACGTGGTTGTATACATAAACAATAATGAGGTTTCCCAAGCAGTAACATACTTTAAAACTTTGGACATTTTCAATATCCAAGTACTGAAGAAAAATAAAGAATTTGGAAATTGAGTGAATATATTTTCATAAATTTGAGCAAAAAATCTGGTGAAGAGATAAAATATCTCTAAAACTCCTTTCCTGAAAAGTTTTTTTGATTTACATGCAACATAATTTATACATGTAAAAATACACTAAACCTTTTTCCATGTAAAATAAAATCTATAGCTTTTTTCTGTTTATAACTAAACACTTAAACAATAAATGATAAAAATAATCATTCTATGAGTAAATTTATACATTTGAAAATGATAGCCTGCTTTGTTTTCTTGTGAGAAAAATATTTAAGTATAAAATGTTTTCATCTTCTAAGTAGCATCCTTACAATGATTAGAATTTCATTAATTTAACTATATAACTTAATTAAAATTGTTTTCAATAATAAAAATTATCTAGCATTTATTGATGTGAAGAAAGTTATATATTTTTCACTGTAAATTTTCAACTCACAAACAATGCCTTCTCTGAATAGACACTGAGTACATAGGAATTATTCCTTCACAGAGAGAGGTTTCATACTTTTTTTGCTGATGATTTTTGAGAACAATCTAAATCCTATTTATTGAGTAAAGCTAGATGAGAAAAACATTGATGAATTGTCAAGGAAAGAAGGGAAGACTATGCTAGTTAAAAAATGGAAACTTTCTGGGTTGATTTGGAGCAATTTAAATCAAGAAACATGATGCTTGAGATGTTCCAATAGAATTTTAGAAAAATATGTATCTGAAGTTGGAATCTACAAATAATTTTTTTAGATTACCTTTTTTTTTAAAGTTTAAAACATTGGGGACAAGTAAAAAATACCTTTAAAAATGCTAATCCTTCAAAATATCCATCTAACACCAACTTAAAGGACTGCCTGAATTTTGTGTGGAAGTCTTGCAATAATGAAAGAACTTATGAGTGAGAAAACAATTCTTGTATTTCTTCCCTGCATGATTTACCTTTACCAGTCTCATGAAAACAAAAATACTAGAACATGCCTTAAATTGATAAAGACAAAACACCAATGACTCTTGGGATCCTCTTGTTCATTTTGAGAGCAAATTAAAACACCGAAAAGATGGTGCAAATAATTGTTTCATATGTTTCTTGCTTGTGACTGCTGTAATCATCGAGGCTGATTTACAAATGTAGACTTGAAGGTTTCTCAGCTTCCTGCCGGGTAGAAGACTGTTACTTTGGCATTCACACTGATGCCCTTGTAATCACCACTCAAAACTATGTCCTGGTCCTTCCAATTCCCGGCCCCTTGATTGAACACCTCATTCTGTGCTAACAAGGTGTCCAAGGTATTTGAACAGGGGCTGCAGTCAGGAGATTGTTAATGCTTTTGCTCATTAAGAGTTTCTGTGCTAGTTTTGGTAATTTGGTAACTGTAGAAATTGCAAGTTGATTTTTTTCTCCTCCAGCTTCAAGAAGAATGTTAAATTTAAGACACTGACCGGAGTGGTTCTGTGCCCACAAGGACCACAGTGGTTCATGGACTGTGGCATATGTTGGAATGGCTTTCAGGGGGTTATTGAAATGATCTTGTTTTTGAATGTAAATCAGTTCAATGACTGTTTTCCAGGGGTAGCCAAAATGTGGCCAAAATAAATTTGGAGAAAACAAAAAAAAGTTGTTAAAAATCTGAATACTTTTTATATTCAACAGTGGAAGATGTCATAAAAGTTTAAGGAGTCAACACATTGTAAAAGAAGTATTTCTTTAAGAAATATGAGAAATCGTGCGGGATTAAAGGTCTTTTGAAATCCTGTGTCAAAGGAAACTCGGCTGATTCTGTTTCTTAGCATCTATCCTTTTAAAAAGAAGAAAAGTATACATATAATACACTCTAAAAATTTGCTTTGAAATGATTAATAATATGGATTTACTTGCATTTGCTGTGAAAATGATCAGTTGCCACGATCATTTAATTACGAAATTCACTTGCCTTTTTTACAAAAAATTAAGCACCCCTAACATGAGGTGGATTTGTTGCCATTGTATTCATGACTTAAATAATAATTTGGAATGTATTCTCAGTGTCAAAAAATAGACTTTTGGAAATACATATATAATGTCTTGAACTTTTTTCTCCCTTAGGTTGTTTGATGAATCTAAAAGGCTTGCTTCTGCAGAAATGATTTTAGCAGGCAGTGCCCGATGTCTTTGGTGACCACATTCTTTTCTTTTCACTCCTGCACGGTACACAGACAGATGCTAGCTCTGACATATTTTCAGATGAATTTATACTTACTGAAATTTTCCTCCTCCCCTTGTACCCCCACCCCAACCCCACCCGCAGAAACTTTGAAGGTTGAATTGAAGTACTTAACTCTCCAGGATGCTTGGGTTAGTTGACGAAATATTGAGATTTTCAAAAGAACTTCCTCCTGAATATTTTGCATATGCATGCTGTTTAATTTTTAATCCCACAAGAAATGGTGCCACTATTAACTTTGGTGCCATTATTAACTTTGGCAAAATCTCCAGGAATTTCCTTGATCCTATTTTTTAATATTCTGTGAACTCACAATTTTATCATTGAAATGAAAAGATAGAAAAAAGATTTAGGTGGGAGTTAAGTCTCCCTCTCCTCCCCCACTCCCATAACCCAATCCAACGCAGAGCTCTCTTTTAAGGTGATTTACATGGCAGATTTCTTCTGTGTCACCATTTCATCCCTGCAGTCTGGGGGTGACAACTTACTGTTTGCTCCCATTTGGGGAATCATTTATAGGGGTGAAGTCTTGCCTTGAGTTCATCTTGCAATGCCTTTGACATTTGAATATAAAGGGGTCTGTTCTCTACCACCAAGCTTATTTATTTTACACTTCAGAACCCTGCACTCACACAAAAACCTGCTGACACAAATCTGCAACTTTCCTGTTTCAATGGGAGGCTGAATGCAGACCATGACTTGTGCATATAAAAAATTTCAGAAATAATGCCCCCCAACTGTGTATGAATTTTTTTTTGTTTTTCATGAAACAAACCCAAAGTTATTTAAATGAGTTTTAGCCTCATTGTGATAATAGAATTTCATTATTTGTGTCCTTAAGAATCTTGCTGCATGGATGAAATTTTAGTAGTCATTTTATCAACTTTCTCAAACTTTTTTAATGCCTCCACCCACCATGAAAAAGGCTTTAAAAAAGTAATACCCCCTAATGATGACTCTAGCTTGATGTTAAGGGATTTTTTCATCCAGCACCATGAAAAGACTTTGAAAAACACACACAGACTACTGTTTTTTTAATTATATTTTTAAAAACTGTAGAAGACAGAATTTAGGTTTTTTTTATGTCTCCTGTGTTTATAATGGAAACTGGATGATTAATTAAAATTAGTCAGGAAACCTTAGAAATTTCTCTCTTGAAGCCAAAATGTTTAGAATTTCTGACATTCAATTCAATCTGCAAGTACTGTTTGAAAATAAAGACCCAAAGTTTCTCAAATGTTTTGGAATAAGTCTGGACAGAAGAATTTAATCGACTGCAAATAATTTGGATTTTCTAGAAATCAGCCAAATAAACTGATGGAAGAATAAAACAAAAATCAATTGACTGGGAATTTTAGCTCCAGTACACCCAATATGGATTTGGATGGAATTTTCCATTGAATTGACCTGTTGTTCAAAGACTGTACTGAGAACCTCTTGAAAGATCTGCCTATGTCCTGGCTATCACTGCTATTCACATCAGTGAGAAATAGACTTAGAAATTAGACTGAGATTTTGCTTTTTTTTCCTCATGGGGATAGCTTGTTAGGATTGTTCTGTTTCAAAAATTCTATTTCTTTGAAGCAGCTAGGTGGTGTACTGGACAGACTGAAGGATTTAAGATCAGAAGAGATGTTAGTTCAAATCCTTAGTCAGATCCTTACTATGTGTGACCCTGTGAAAGTCACTTAATTTTCTTCAATATTTCAGTTTCCTCATCTATAAAATGGGGATTATAATAGCATACACCTGACAGGGTTGTTGTGAGGATTTAGTGTGATAGAAAATTCCATTATTTTTATTGGAAAGTATGTATTTGGTATGATGACTGATCAAGCTCTTAATTCAAAAGATAAACATTTATTAACAGATATTCTTGAGATATTTATTAACTATAGCAGCTTTCAACAGTCTCTGTGATAGTCTTGACAAAATTAAGCAGTAGATCATTTCCAGACCTACAGCAATAACTCACATTTCTATGGCCCTTTTAAAGATTTCAAAGCGTTTTCCTCTCAGTAACCCCGAGAGGCCCCCATCAGAAGCATTGCCATTTTGTAGGCTAGAAAACAAAGGTGAAGTAAGCTGCCTGAGGTCATCCAGCAGGTAAGGAATCAGGATCTCCGAACCCAGGTTTCCTGACTCCACTTCCTCCACACTTTCTAAGGCTCATGAATTCTGGAGAATTCTTTGGTTATGTCAGAATGAGGTCAAAACAACAGACTAATCTACTCAGCTTCTTTTTTTTTTTTAAGCCAGAAAATTCATGAGAGGGAAGGGGGCAACATATAATATTATTATTATTTAGTATTTTATAGAGGAGGGAAAAGAGAAATATAGACAAGAAATGGAAAAAACAGAAAGATGGAGACACAAAGAAACAGAATAGTTAAATTATATATATGTATATATAATTTATGTTATATAATACATTACATTATATATTATATAATATATTATATATAACATCAATTTATAATAATATAATATATTATACATAATTTTTAAATATATATGTATATATATTCATGTATGTACACAGATATAGCTACTCTTACTAGGTATATTGGGATTATGTAAACATAGTCTAATTTATAGTCATATTAATTTGATGTAAAATAATCCCAATAATAAAATGATGACTCAAAATTATATAGAGATCTTAAGTTTGTGAAGAATTTACATTACTGACCTTTAAGAAGTAATAGTTCACATATTCAAATAAATAAAATACATAAATACATAAAATATACCATCTCATTCTAGAAAATGGACATGATAAAGTCCCTTCCGAGATACAACAGCTCACTGATATTAAAGACAGGGTGATGGCTGACATTTGGTCCATTGTGGTTATATTAATATGTAATTTCATATTCATGAAAACAATAACAATATTAATACCCAGATGGATTTGTTTCTAAAATCATAATAACAGCATGAGCACTAATGAGAGAGTACCCTAAAACAATCCATAGTGGAGGCAGAAAACTTATGGTAATATAAATAACTATCAGTAAAACAAAATTGTTCCTGTTCTCTAAAATTGCTAACTAGTGAAAAATTATTATTCTTATGTTAGGAAAGAAAATAGAGAAATGTGACCTCAATGGTGATGCAATTATGTGGATTCAGAACTGGAATAAATGACTGGATCCTTCAAATAGTCATTAGTCATTCAATTTCAGCTTTGAAGGAAGTTTCCAGTGGAGTCGCCCAGGGATCTAGTCCGTACTATTTAACATTTTTGTCAATTACTTGGATAAAGACATAGATAGCATGCTTATCAAATCTGAAAATGAAGACAGGCAGGAAGTGATAGTTTGATGATGGGGGTGAGGAAGGAGAGAATAATATGATACTAAAAGGTGTGTGTGTTCATCCTTCATTGCTGAAGAAGACCATGCCATCAGAGAAATAATGACATGGCTTGCACTTTACTTTGTTTTGAGTGAGGAAGGGCTGTGTAGGTCACCAGCCTCTTTTCTCCTCCAGAGCCATCTGAATCTAGTGACCAGATATTCATCAGGATGACTGGCGATGACCCGGGATGAGGCAGTTGGGGTTAAGTGACTTGCTCAAGGACACATAGCCAGTGAGTGTTAAGTGTCTGAGGTGAGATTTGAACTCAGGTCCTCCTGACTCTTGCACTGATGCTCTATCCACTATACCACCTAGCTGCCCTCTGACACCAAAAGGATGAAAGAGTTGAAGTTCCAAAAGATCTCAGGGGGTTAGAAAATTGGCTCAGATCTAAAAAAAAAGATGAAATTAATTAGGGATAAATGTAAAAATGTTAGGTTAAAAAAAACAGTTTCACATACACAAGATGGAGGCTATATCTCTAGATAGCAACTCATTGGAAGAAGATTTTGGTGATTTAATGAACTACAAGATTAATATTAGTCAAAGGTATAAACATGTAGGCAAGGAAAGTAGTAGGGACTCAGATTTCATTAAAAGGGGCACAATATTTATATTATATATATATATATATATTCATATATTTATCATGAAGTGATGGTCCTGCTCTATTCTGCCTAAGAAAGATGACATTTGTAAAACTGAGTTCAGTCTAAAGTACCCCATTTTAGCCAGGGCTCTAATAAGCTAGAAAGTTTCCAGAGAATGGCAAACAAGATAGGTCTCAAAATCATGTCATATGAGAATCCTTTGAAAGAAATTAAGCTATTTAGCCTGGAAAAGGGAAGACTTCAGAAGAAGGTGGGGCATGATTATGACTTAAATTTTTCTGCTTGGTAAGAAAGATCTTGGAGCAAAGGGTGGAAGTTGAAAAGAGGCAAATTGTTCTGTCACTGGAGGTAGTGGGTTCTCTCTATTGTAGCTGCTCAGTCAAAAGCTAAAAATTCATGCGTTAAGTATGTTACAGAACAGAGGTATCTCATCAAACATGCAGCAGTGGTCCCAGGGGCAATATTCTCAAGTGCAGCTCAAACCACATTAAAATGTAATTGAGAAATATCTAATAAAATTTAAAAAAAAACACGATACAGTAGAATGTAGATAATGAAAATATGTGGTTTTCTAAGTCAACATTAAGCCTGAAGGAATCCTTATGTATGATTCAGTGCACTTGTATATGAGTTTCACCCCACTTTTGTAGTGCAAATTTTGTTTGGATAAGTTTGACTAGGTAATCTCTGAGTCCCTTGCCAATTCTGAAATTCTGGAGTTTTGCGATTTCATTTATCAGAATAATAACCTACTTTATTTTGATCTTTCACAGTTTCCATATTTACTTTAATTCATACTCATGTATTTACAGCTAGAATTAATCTTTTAATTCATCTAGTTCAAATCTTCATTAAAAATGAGGAAATTATATTCCAGAAAAGTGAAATTATTTTCATAATATCACACAAGTAGCAGAGTAAGCATTCAAGCCTAGGTTCCTTGAATCTAAATCCATTACTCTTTCTGCCACTGTAGATAAGTTCACTTACCTTGGCAATATATTCTTCAGGGATGTACTCATCGATAATGAGGTTAATGCATGCATTGCCAGAGCTAGCTCAGTGTTTGGGAGGTTCTAAAGGAAAATGTGGAATAGAAGAGATATTAGATTGCCTACCAAACTAAAGGTCTACAGTGCCATGCTGACCTCATCGTTGTACTCCAGTGAAACACGAACAATACACCAGCACCATGCCAGGAAACTGAATTGCTTCAATCTGAATTGTTTTAGGAAGATTCTGAAGATCACCTGGCAAGATAAGGTGCCTGACAGGAGGTCTTTCTCAAACCAAACTGACAGGCATTCAAACTCTACTGCAGAGAATACAACTCTGAAGGGCTGGTCACATTGTTTGAATGTCAAATGCATGCTTGTCTAAAAGACTATTTTACGGAAAACTCACACAGGGCAAGTGCCCACATGGTGGACTGAAGAAGCAATACAATGACATTCTCAAGGTCTTTCTGAAGAACTTTGGAATTGATTGCATGATATGGGAGACACTGGCACAGGATTGCTCAGTATGGCATAGGCACATCGAAGAAGATACTGTGCTGTATAAACAAAGTAGAATTGAAGCAGCTCAAAAGAAATGCAAGATGCACGAATTTGAATAATCCAGCCCAAATATTCACACGAACTACTTGTGCCTGACCTATGGTAGAGAATTCCAACCTCAAATTTGTCTGATCAGCCCCAGTCAGAAACACTGTAACTTGACTCTAACATAGTGATGTCATTTTGATCCTCTTCCAAAATGAAAGACAACCATCCACCCACCCACCAACCCACCCAACTCTTTCCTCCTCTACTACTGGAGCTATGTGTTGCATTTTTTTGTTAATTTTTTTGCTGTTTCTAAAAAAAGAACCATAGAAGTGCCCTTGTCAGACCACAGATAACCTGCTTTGGGGGGGAGGAATTCTTCAATATCAATCAAATCATAAATCCTGTCCCTGTTCTCATTTCTATCAAACTGACATTTAGAAAATATGAGTTCAAGGAATCTCAGTTCTGTCACTGCTAATTTTACAATTAGTTGATGAAACTCTTAGATTCTTAATTTTCATATCTGTGAAATGGAAACAAGTGAGAACCAAATGAGATAACTGTGCATTGTAAAGCCATTTGCAGTGTAAGATTTTATTGTTGAGACAAAACTAGGTTTTTAGATGTAGAGCCAGTTCCTGTGACAGCTATGAATATCTTGGTGCAATTCCGAATCACAAAATACAACAGACTCTCCACATGGAAGATGGAACCAAAACATGTATTCAGACACTTGAAAGTCAGATCCTAATACCAGAAAGCCAAATCTATCAGAGTAATAAAAATTTATACATAATAACAATGCAAATGGCAACCATCCCCAAGCCTTCCCCCTTCTAGAGTCTTTCCACAAACACTCATGAGCCTTGCTGTCTTCCTCCTCTCTTTCCCTCAGTTCTGACTGCTCTGACCAATTTCCTCTTAGCTCTGCTCCATCTCTGCTTGTTCCATGTGACTTGATTCATGTGACTCAGGCTTCCATGTGATTTAAGTAGGTCACATGGGCCTATTAATGAATGGGAAAGGTCTTCCCATTTCAAAACCATTATGGCAGTCTTGGAAAACACAACTGAGTAGGTGTGATAGTCTTTTAGTGTCCTTTGAAGTCAGTTCAGTTTGATTAAAAAAACACTTATTAAAAACTTATTATCAGAATGCTAGATACTGGGGGTACAAAGGAAAAATGAAACAGTTCCTGTTCTTAAGGAGTTGAGAGTGTAATGGAGGGCAGGATGGAGCACACAACTGATATGCAAAAAAAGTAAAGTGCAAGGGTAATTGAGGAGGGAGATAGTATTAACTGAGCTGTGTAGGATATGAAAGCATGAATGGCTTGTAATTGGTAGCAATGGAAATACCCATTTTGATTTTTGTTTTTTAATTGTATCTGGCTCTTTCTGACCCCATTTCTTGGCAAATATACTGGAGTGTTTTATCATTTCCTTCTTCAGCTCATTTTATGGATGAGGAAACTGAGGCAGACATGGTTATGTGACTTGGCCAGGGTCACACAGGTAGTAAAAGTCTGAGGTCAGATTAGAATTCAGGAAGATAAATCTTCCTGACTCCAGGCTCTGCTCTCTATCTATTGTGCCACCTACCTGCCTACCCACATTGTTAAGTTCACTGAAATATTGAACTAATGCAACAGGCAAGGGAGCCTCTAAGGATTTTTGGAGTGGGGTAGTGACATGATCATTTTTGTATATTCTTTTCTATTTGTCCAATTCTGCTTTTTTTCTCCTTATTAGATTTTTGTACCTCTTTTATCACTTGGCCTATTTTGTTTTTTAAGGTGTTATTTTCTTCAATTTTTTTTATGCCTCCTTTACCTAGCTGTTAACTCTTTCTTCCCCCATGATTTTTTTGTATTATTCTCATTACTTTTCTCATTTTTTCCTTTACCTCTCTTCCTTGATCTTAAAAACCTAATTTTTAGTTCTTACATGACCTGAGACCAATTATATTTTTCTACGAGCCTTTGGATATAGTAGCTCTGACTTTGTGGTCTTCAGAGTGTGTGTTTTGATCTTCCTGGTCCCCATAGTAACTTTCTAAAGTAAGAATTTTTTCTGTTGTTTGTACATTTCCTAGCCTATTTAGGCTAGTTTATAGGCTGAGAGATCTGAAAGCAGTCCCTTCTGCTGCTGATTCAGTAGCTCCCAGGACCTGGGACCCAGTCTGCACTGGACTGTACTTCTCTCTCATCTAGGTGAAATAGATCTTTCCTGCTGAACTTCCAAGTTGTTCTGGGATGGGAAATTGTTTCACCCTGTCCTTTTGTGGATTCTGATGCTCCAAAATTTATTTGGAGGCATTATTTAAAATTGTTCAGATGGGAATCTGGGAGACCTCAGGCAAGTCCCTACCTTTTCTCACTCATCTTGGATCTGCCACTGACATGGGCCTTTTCACACCTTAGCAAGATTACTTTGACAAATAAAGCAACAAAGAGAATAAAGAGTTGTCACTCCATGGAATCCTCATGTCCTTCCATCCAAAGAATGGATGCTATTTGAAAGCAGGAAATCTTTCATTTTAATCTTTCTTTGCAATGCACCTGGCACAGTGCCTTATTGAAAAAAGAGAAGTAATAAATTCTAGATGATTGGTTAATTACATCATGAATTCTTTTTTTTTCTGAGAAAAGATTTGGCAAGTGATGGATATATGATGAGCACTGAATAATGTGATAAAAATTCAATTGATTATATTTTAGGTAATATAATATAGGAAATGACTCATTATTAAGGAGGTCATTCTTGAATCAGCTACATGAGTTCAGTCTGACTTAGGGTTATGAGAGAAAGTAACCACTACTATGAAGGCATCAAGGGATTTAGTTCTAGAATATTTGAAGAAACAGATGATACCAAAGACGGTTACAAATGTAAAAAAAAAAAAATCGAACTTCATTATTACTCTTTCCCCCCACTTCCAACAAGTTTACTGACAGAACATCAACAGCTACCAACTTGAGACAGCCAGGTGACACAGTGGTTAGAGCGCTGGACTTACAGCCAAGAAAATCTCGCCAATTCCATCTCAGACACTTCCCTAGCTCCATGGTCTTGGGTAACTTATTTGACCCCTCTAAGTATCAGTTTGTTCATCTGTAAAATGCAGATAATAATAGCACCTACCTCCTAGAGCTGATGTGAGAATCAAATGAGATAATGTATGTAAGGCATTTTACAAACCTTATACACTATGCACATGCTAACTATTGTTACTGTAATTATTACTGTTATCAGCCTGATTGAAAAATGTAGAGGAGAAGCGATTGAGCTTATTGTGTATTGATTGTAAAAAGCTTTTGTTTAAGTAGAACAAAATGTTGTCCTGCAGCTGAGTTATGGGAATATCTTTCCTTTAGTGTTTTGATAACCAAATTTCATAAAATTGGTTTTCTTTGTAGCCTTATTTATTTTAAGAACATTATTCTAACAAACTTCATCAAATTGCCCAGGTGGTCCATGATACAAAGAGGGTATAAAATTTTTATCCTAATGATTTTCATACAAGAAGATGACCCCACTGAAAACATACCAAAATAGTGTACAATTCCTTGAAAAAAATAATAAAATAAAAAATCTTTCTGATCACTAATATCAGGTGAGGTATAAAACAGAGAGACACCAAAGGTGTTTGCCACTATCATAAGAACATTCTAGTCCTATAATTTTGCTCCATCAATCATTAGGACACTGATCTATTATGGTGGAGGGGTTTGAAAGCTTTTTCAATTAATCAGACATTTTAAGCTTTGAATTTCAGCATGAAACTCGAATCTCGTCTTATGATATCACCACCATTCTTTTTACTTGTTGCACATGGCATTGTGCTTCAACTCCCTCATTTTGTAGATGAGGAAACTGAGTTCAGAGAGAGGGAGGGGTTCAGACAGCATCATTTAGGGAGTAAGTCACCAGCCCAGGGTTTGAACCTAGATACTTGGACAGTAAATTCATGGTTCTTTCTTGAGCACTGTGAAAGATCACACAACCAGTACACAGTTTTAGAAATGAAATTTTAATGCATTTTCAGTGACTGTGGATCTAGTGAGCATTTCACAATCAGTTAACCCCTTCAGACATCCTTTAGGATGACCCAGACATGACACTTCCTACAGAGTATTTGACTAAATGATCTCAAAAGTCCCTTATAATTCTTTGAAAAGTTATATGGTATAGTAGAAATAATGGTAGACCGGGGGTAAGGAAAAATATGGGATCAAATACTGCCTCTGACACTAGTCAAGTAGTTCTGGTGTAATTAATTTTATATTTCTTTATCTGCAAAAATGAAGACAGTTAGACTGAATGATCTCTAAGCTGCTTTCTAGATCTATAAATCTATTGTCATTCATATGAAATAATATTTAAATCCCAAACACAATATTGATGACCTTCTTCTTCTCTTTCTCCTCCTCCTTCTTCTTTCTCTCCTCCTCCTCCTCCTCTTCTTCAAATATTCATTTAGTTAGCAAATAGCAGAACCAGAGAGGACTGTTTTATATATAAAGCACTTGCTTTGAGCTGTAAGATGTAAGATGACATGCTATTAATTTAGGGTTGCATGCCCTCCCTCCCCCCGCAAAAATCAACAATTGAAAAGTCAATCATATAAATCAACAAGTCCTGTAGTAAAGCAGGCTGCAGAGACTGAGTCACAAAAAACCATTTTTTTCCAAAAAGAAATTTGCTCATTCTAGCTCCTCATCAGGTTTTTTTATGGAGTGCTTGATTAATTACTATCTAATGAACAAAGAATTGTTCTAAACAGCCTTGTGACAGTTTTTGTCATCTTTTCCTATCTTAAGCCATTTGTTTATTATTCTGTTGATGGAAGTGGATTCCTGCCAAAATCAATGTAATTTCTGTAGCTGATAGGCAAGTATGGCACTGGTCCATATTTGGCAGCATCGGGAGACCTGCTGTCTGATGTTTAAATGATGTCTTTTCCAGATGTTGCAGGATTACTCATTACTGCTGGCTCATAGGCCTTTTTTTTTTTACAACCAGGTATCTTACATTATTCCAGTTATCCTTGGACCAAAAATTTCTCTACAACTTATCACTTTTCTGTGTGTTTGAGTGAGTTCTGCTTCTGATGTGTGACTTCTCCATATTCTAACCTGCTGCATTTTCTTCTTGTAACCACATGGCTTTGATAATACATTTTGAGATTTTCCAAAATTTCATTTAGAATTCTAAGACCTTGTTCTTGATGAGAGATATAGTATCCTGAAAGTCGACTTACAGAAATTTTTTTTTAAGTTTAGGTTATTTCCATGGTATGATGGATAGAGAGCAGGAGGAACTGAATTCAGATGTAGCCCCGATATGTACTACTGTTGTTTTTCAGTCGTTCAGTTGTGTCCAATAGTTTGTGATGTTACAGAATCTAGCACGGAAATACTGTTCATGGGGTTTTCTTAGAGGTACTGGAGTGGTTTGCCATTTTCTTCTCCAACGGATTAAAGCAAACTGAGGTTAAGTGACTCACCCACTAGTTATTTACATAAGTAGTAAATATTTGAGACCAGATTTGAATTTATCTTTCTGACTCTAGACACAGCTGTCTATTCACTGAACTACTTAGCCATATATACACACACACACATTATACATGAAGACACACACACAGACACATTTGTGTGTGCATGTATATGTGTATATATATACATATATATGTGTGTGTGTGTTTGTGTGCAGAGTGGAAGATCTCTATATACACAGATACACACAGACATACATACACATAATACATATATATGTAGATGTAGATACATCTGTACATATATACACTATATATACATGCATGTAAATGTATTGCTCAGTCATTTTCAGTCATGTCTGACTTTTTGTGATCTGTTTGGATTTTTCTTGGAAAGATAGTGGAGTAATTTACGGTTTCCTTCTCCAGCTCATTTTACAGATAAGGAAAATGAAAAATAGGGTTAAGTGACTTGCCGGGATCACACAACTTGTGAGTGTCTCAGGCCAGATTTGAGCTCAGGAAAATGAGTTTTTCTGAATCCAGCCCTGGTAGATGTCACCTATCTATTTCACATATAGATACAAATAATTCAGTATAAATGTATATATGTATATGTTTGAATATAAATATCAAAAAATAAGTGAGTAAATAGATAAATGAATGAACAAACATGTGAATATGTATATGTAGATATTGACATCAATGTATTAGTATATATGTGTTTTATATATATGTGTGTGCATAATATGCATATATAAGCTTGTAGGTTCAGTAGATAAAGCGCTTTATATATATATGTATATATATATATATGTGTGTGTGTGTGTATAGATACCAATATATCAGTAGGTATATGGATGTGTATGTATACATGCAGGCATAAACGCACACATATACATACATACAAACATACATCTACTGATATGTTGGCATGCAGATCTATAAATATATATTCATTTATTCACTCATTCAGTTATCTATGTATTTATTTGTTCATCTTTCTATCTATCTATATAATCTATCTATCTATGCATTTATATCTCTACCCAGGTATGTGACCCTGAGCAATTCATTTAACCTCTTGGACTCTAGTCAGCTCATTAAGATCAGACACTGTAAAGAATTTGCAAACTTGCATTGATGGAGAGAATTTTGTGACCCAAGAGTTTGTTATGCTAAAGTTAAGATGCAGTCTCTATCCTTTTATATCAATGAATCAATTGAACAAACATTTTTGAAGTCACTACTGCATGAATGATACTGAAGGAGAGACATGAAGAGTAGACAGACTATGGTTCTTGCTTTTTTGTAATTTATAGTGAAAGATGCAAACACAAATAAATACAGTATTACATCATAAGCCTTGTCAGAGTGTTTTAAAATGAAATTCTGTATGAGGTCTAAGGGATAAGGCCAGCACTGAATGGAGACATCAAAGAAATCTTCATGGAAGAATTGGTGTCTGGATCTTTAGAAAATACATAAGAGTACAAGGTAGGACATTCCAGGATGGGCAACCGCACAAACAAAAGTATACCAGTAAGAGGGAACAGCATGAGTATTGGGGATGGAGAAGCAGAGAGTAGTCTCTTAACTCTCATCCTTGCCTGCAGTCATGGTTGATGAGAATGTAGTAAATTGGAAATTTCATGATATAAACATTGGGTATAATGTTATTACCTCTCTGTATGCAGTCCAGGGAGGAAATGGGTCATCTCATGCTCTTAACTCTACTCAAATTTACTCATCCTTACAAGGACCCAGGTAAAATAAATACCACTTCTAACCACATATTCTTTCAACATTGACTATTTCCATCTTTTGACACTTTGGCCAATTTTCTGGGTGTGTGGTAAAATATGGGAGCTGTTATGAATTGCATTTTGTTTATTATTGCCATTAAAGATTTTCAAACACAAGTGTAGCATAACTGTGTGTGTGTGTAACAATTTATCCTGGCAGCCATATGAAGGATGAGGTACAGATGGGAGAAAATGTCAGTGAGAGGACCTATTGAGAATGTTGTTATGTTAGTACAGGTGGGGTTTAATGAGGAGCCATACTAGGATAGTGAAGGTAGGAATAGAGAAAAGCAGAGAGATACAAGAAATATTGCAGGTTCGCAATGAGCATGACTTTGTAACTGAAGAGAGGACAGTTATAGCTTGAAGATTATCCCAAGTAAAAGAATGTAGGAGAAAGGATAATGGTGCTACCATAGCTAGAGCAGAAAAGTCAATGAGAAGAACTTATGTTTGGACATCTTGACTTTTAAGATCTGGCAGGCATCCAGGTAGAGAGAAGTCCTCAAGGCAACTGGAGCTCAGAAGGATGATCAGAACTGCAGACAAACCCCTTTCTAACCTTGGGTCTCAGTGTCCTCATATGGAAGATGAAAAGATAGATCGAAAGGATGGTTAAGATCCTTATTCCTTTCTGTGATCCCAAAATTATTAGTCCCTGGATAGGGGTTATTAACCTGAGTTCTGTGAACTAGTATTTTTAAGGAAAATATTTTGATAACTGTCTTTTAATATAATTAGTTTCTTTCATGATTCTATATTTTATGCATTTAAACACATGATTCTGAGAAGGGGCCATAGTCTTCGCCAGACTACCAAGGGAGCTCAGGAAGAAAAATATTAAGAATCCAGGCCCTAGGAACATCTTAATTCAAGAATAGCCTAACAACACAGTAATATTAAGAAACAAACTCACTTGGAAACATACATTCTTGTAACTCAAAGAACTGTAGCACATGAAAGGCAGGGATTTAAGCTGTATTAAGCAAGCCCTAGCTTCTAGAAATAAGGGAATTCTTGATCCTACAATTTGCTTAATCTCCCTGCACTACTAAAATACATCTACAATAACATGCTCAGTTCTAGACAACACATTTAAGGAAATCCTTACAGTAGAGGGTATCTAGAGGAGGACAATCAGAATAGTAAGGGGCCTAATGTTCATTGCACATGAGCAGAGGAGAGCAGGGCTACAGCTCTAAATTTCCCCTCCCTAGTGTAACTTAACCTGCTCACTTTCTAGCAGCCCTAGAAACTATCTGGAGAGGTGAGATTGGAACATCATAGTATAAGAATAGATGTCACAGGAAGAGAGATTCATCAGACATCAGGAATTATGTAAGAAGGTTTGAAAGTTGAGACATTAAGAGCTACTCAAAGAAGAAAAGGCAGAGAAGACTTTGGAGACATCCAAGGGACTTAGGATGACTTTACTACTTGGAGGCTTTTTCAGCTCCCTCTGTGGTGATTCACAAAAGAAAAAATGAGATGGCAATCTTCCTAATTATGCTCATTCGCTGGTAGGGCAGGGATTATTCTACAAAAGTAGAGAATAGTAATTCTTAGAAATCCATGGTTGGAACTTGAACCAGTTATAGAATGGGACCTATAAATCTGTCTTCAGAATCCCAGTGGAAAAAGGAAAGCCAGAAAAGACTCTATCAGCTTTTTTTAAATTTCAAGTCAATTTCCTCAAAAGAATGTTTGTCTTGGTAGACTTTGGTGTACTTCTGTTTGTAATTTCTAAGTTGTATCTGCCTTTCTTATACTGCATGGATGTACAGATTCTTATCGGCTGCCTGTGTCTTCTTCAGTAAGTAATTTCTAAATGCAATACCTGAGTATACACTGTGCCCAAATCACTTACTTCACCCAAATTACTTCCTATCACATACTTGTATTAGTCAAATGGTATAATCTCTCTCTTATATCCATGGAACAACATAATATGAACCCCATAACTGAAGTCACCTCCCCCTTAACTCCATATTAGTTATTAATAGTTATTAATATTAATATTAGTATCTCCCTCTAAGGTCTTGATGTCTCTGGGAAGTTTTTCATGATCTCTTTATCCTCTCAGTTTCTTGGTGTTCTCTCCCTCTTAAAACTGTACTGTTTTTTAAATAGGTGTATGTGATTTTCCTGCCATGGAATGTAAACTGCCCCTGACAAATTTTTGACCCTATCCTTATCAACTATTCCAATGCCTTGCATAATTTAGGTGTGGTATTTTTGTCATTGCTGTTGCATTGATTTAAATTGATCCCTCCTGGTTTGTATAACTTTAAACTACAGTCGTTTCAGGTCTCCCTAGCAGCAAAACTCATGAAAAATATAAAATTCATTTAGTACAAGAAGACTGGAATAAAAGAAATGAATGAAAGAATGTTCTTGTACAAAATGACTAATCGCAAAATGTTTTATGTGATTGCACATGTGTGATCTATACCTGATTGCTTATCATCTCAGGGAGGGGGAATGATAGTAAAGAATAGAATTTGGAACTCAAAACTTACAAAAAGTTAAAAATTGGCTTTAACATGAAATTTGCGGGGGAAATAAAGTACATCATAAATAAATAAATTTTAAAAATAAAATCCATCTTACTGGTAGAACAATCACATCTTAACCCTTTGTAATACTGCTTCTGATCTAATTATTCAACTGAACCGGTTCTTTGCAAAGTCACCAATAATTTCTTAATTTTTAAATCTGATAGTATTTTCTCAACCTCCTTCACTTGTCTGCTGCATTTGGCACTATTGACAAAACTCTCCTCCTAAGTTTTCATGACATTTGTCTCTCTCATGGTTTATCTCCTACCTACTTTCATTTCTGCACCTTTTCAATCCCCTTTGCTGAATCATCATGTACATCATAGTCCCTCTCTATGAGTATTTCCCAAGGTTTTGTCCTAGATCCCATGGTCTTCTCCCCCTCTGTGTTCTCTCTCTCTCTCTCTCTCTCTCTCTCTCTCTCTCTCTCTCTCTCTCTCTCTCTCTCTCTCTCTGTCTGTCTCTCTCTCTTTCTGTGTGTGTATGTGTGGCTCCGATTGTCTCTATCTCTATGTCTCTCTGTATCACTGTGTCTCAATAATTTCATAGGCTTCTATGGGTTTAATTATCATTTCTATGCAAAAAACTCATATCTACCTAACACTAAGCTTCAGCTCTGGATTTTCAATTACCTTTTGATTTCAAACTGGATATCCCATAGACATCTTAAATTCAACATTAACTCATTATCTTTTGTCATAAACCCTACCCTCTTCTAAGCTTCGCTGTTTCTTGAAGGTAACATTATCCTTTAGGTATTCCAGGAAATTGTGTTCATAATTTTCATATTATCATGGATTCACATTTCCTCATCCCATATATCCAAGCGCTAGCCAAATCTTGCTATTTCTGCTTTTATAGTATCTTTTGTTTCCAAATCCTTCTTTCCACTCACAAAACTGCAACCTTTGTTCGAGGCATCATCTTTTCTCATGTAGATTATAGCAACAGCCTCCTAATGGGTCTGTCTGCCTCAAGTCTCTCTCTACTAAAGTCCATCTTACACACTATTACAAAAGTCTTTTTCCTTAAGTGTAGATGTGATCATACGACTGTTATCTAACCAAACTGGTCTTGTCTTTTGTTCCTCACGTAGAGAATTCCATTCCTCTTCTTGGTGCCTTTACGCTAGCATTTCCCTGTGTTTAGAATGTGTCTTCTTATCCTGTGTCAGAGTTTCCCTCTTCTTTTAAGATGTGGTTCAGGCACCATCTTTTGTGTAAAAACTTTCTTGAGCCCCCTCCAATTACCTTTATTTTAACTACTTTCTGTACGACTGTATTTATTGACCTAATATTTATATCATATATGTTTTGTATGTACCTGCCATCTTTCCAATGAGGGGTGTAATCCTATTGTGTGTAGGAACTGCTTCACTCTTTGTGTTTTATCCCAGTGTCTAATAGAATGCCTGACACTTAGTAAATGCATAATAAATACTTGTAGGTTGATTAATTAAAGTTCTGGTTTGGTGAGTTGGGAGGGAGAACCTAAATCAATACCCCAGGAGACCTGGTTTTGGTTACAAAAGATTATAATCCACAGAGATAGCTTTTCTTTGATGATAATCTTTGAGAGTCGCTATGGCTGTAAAGTTCATTACACAACACTTCTTCACACATTTTAAATGCTGGACAAACTGGAAGATGTGATGTTCTTTGCACCTGACATTCATCTCCCGCTTCTCTCTACCAATACTTCTATTCCTAGAACGCACTCTTGTCATGCCCAGCTCTTAGGATCTTTAGCTGCCCTTCATGGGTCATCAGGAACTATTTTTATACAGGAAATCTTTCCTTATCCTACTATTTATTAATATCCTCTTCATCCTAAAATTTTCTTGGGTTTACTTATCTATTTATTTATCATATTTCTAACTAGAGTATGAGCTAATTGAGGGAAGGATCCTAAAAGTATCCATTTTATCCTCATAGGCTTACACTTGAATAACAGACTAGACCACTTGGGTCAAGAACTCCTGGTGAAGACCTTTCTCTGTCACTATAGATAATTTTCTCTTTTTTACAATTTATTTTATTTTTAATTTATGTAATAAAACAAGCATTTCAACAGTGCAGTATGATAAAAAAGATGATTACACATGAAATGGCAACTCTATCATGTACAGCTTGTTATTCTTTTTAAATATATAATCAAGTTATTGTGTAAATTTTTTTTTTTCTTTTTCTTCCCTCCCGCTTTTTCTTTTTATCTTGGAGTTTTAGAAAGTTACTTGGGGCATTGAGAGCTTAAGTGATTCACTCAAGTTCACAGATCCAAGATGTGTGAAAAGGGGGGACTTTAGTCCAAGTGTTGTTGACTTATAAGACAGATGCCCCTCCACTATACCATATTTCCTCTCCTTCAGGGAGGAATCAGCTGGAATTGCTGGAATCAGCTCAAATCTAGTGAGAGCTGTTCTTAAGTTTTCAGTGTGTGTATTTACACTAGAGAAACCAACAAATGCTACAAATAAAGGTTCGATTCATCATTTTCCTGATTGTCTAGACATGAAAGTAATAAAAGAAATAATATAGAATAAATCTTAAAATATGTCATGCATATAGATTTTACATATGCCCTGGGAGCCAGTTGTTAAACATTTATCAGTACACCCCTCCTCTTCTTACACATAAAAAAATCCTTAGCAAATGTTTGTTGATGTTAATTGAAGATGTTTTCTATACATTGTGTTTTGATTAGCCAAAGAATTTTGGTATGTAGTTGAAGTCTGGCTCATTTTTTACTACATACACTTCAGTGTGTTTAATGGTTCCAAATTGCTTTACCACTGTCTCATATTTCCAATGCAGATGTTATTCTGGTGATACTGTAAGTTGCAGATTTTAAAATCTGAAAGTCCCCAAGGAATCAGTTTCATGTGCTCAAATGGCTGATAAGGACACATGGTAGGTAGGTGCCAACGTGCCACAGCATATTTGCATTTCTTATGATAATGTATGTTATGTTCATCAGATTTGCAGATGACATATGGCGTGGAGTGAAAGGTAACACAGTGGATGGCAAGGTCAGGACTCAAAAGGACCTTCACAGATTAAAGCAGGAGTTCTTCACCTTTTTTTAAAATCATAGACTTCTTTGGTAGTCTGGAAAAACCTTTGAACTTCTCAGAACAGTGTTTTTAGACATTTTTGACAAAAATAAATAGGATTAATAAGTAAATCAATTATGTTGAAATTTAGTGATTACATTATAAAATAAAAACAAGTTTATAGACTTCGTGTTAAGAACCCTTGATTAAGAAACTGGGTTAAATCTAATAAAATAAAACTTAATAGAGATAAATAGAAAGTCTTGCACTAGGTATAAAAATCAACTTGTTAAGTATATGTTAGAGCTGGCATGAATAGATAATAGATAAAAAGATTTGGGGATTTTGGCGGAATTCAACCTTGAAAAGTAAATATAAGGCAGCAGTTTATTGTGGCAGTGAAAAAAAACAAACACATGAGAGCTTGGGTTGCAGTAAGAAGAGAAGTTCATTAAAGTTCCAGGAATAGGAGGATGATGGTCCTACCGTACTCTGCTTACCAGACTGCATCTGAATTTTTGGGTTCATATCTGGTAACAGAGTTTAGGAATCAATACATCAAAAAACCAAGACATTTTTAAGCACCGATAAGCTAGAATGTCTACAGAAGGGTGGCCAGGATAGCGAAGGATCTTGAGTCAAGGCCACATGAAAATTGGTTGAGAGAACTTTGAATGCTTAACATGGAGAGAGAAGATTCGGAAGGGAGGTAATGCTCTCAAGTATTTGAGAAATTCTCATCTAGAGGAGTGATTAGACTTACTCCCTTTGGCTCTAGAGGTCTGAACCAGCAAAAAAGGGTAGAAAGTGACAAGAGGCAAACTGACATTCAACATTAGAAAGAACTTCAAATAATGAATCAGCAAACATATATTAAGCACCTACTATGTTCTAGGCACTGTGTTAAGCACTGGATTCTAACAACTTGAATTGTTCTAAAGTGAAATGGACTGCCTCAAGAGATAGAAGATTGTGCCTTCTTGGAGGGCTTGAAGCAGAAGTTTAACACTACTTGTTGGTGTTATAGTGGGGATTATTTTTTGTGTAGGGTATGTGTGGATTAGCTGAGTGCTGAACTCCCTTTCAACTCTCACATTCTATGATGTCTCAAGAAGTATTCTATAGGATAGCACTAAGAAAACAAATTATTAGAAAAGGACATAGGCTGGTTTGTAGAGAGAATGAGGAAGGACAGGAGAATAACAATAGTGCCTCAAATGTGAAAAAAGACTTAGAGTAGATACTCTAAAGCTGGGAGTGACTCACTGTGAAAGATCTCTGGAGAGCATAGACATGAATTGCACAGCATGGAAAGGCAAGGATTGATTTTGACTTGCTGGAAGGAGTAATAACATAGATATGATCATTGATCAATTGAAATTGATTCTAGTTTACTTATTATAATTAATATAATAGCAAATATAAATAAGCACTGGGTAAAATAAAAAACATAGCAATAACAATACTGTTTAGTAGATTATTGGGAGAAATAAATTCTACGTATAGCCAACTAAAGAAAAACAAAAGGAAAGTTTGATTTCCTTAATCCTTAAATGCACTTGAGTCTTAATTTCATGGCTAGCATTAAAAATAGATTATAAATCATATTATGTAAAAAAAAAATCAGAGGCAGCAGGACTGAATGGATAGAGAACTGATCTTCGAGCTAGGAAATCCTGGGTTCAGCTCTGTCTATTGACATCAAATCTGTGTAACCCCAAGTTAAAGCACTTAAGCTCTCAGTGATCTAGGTAACTGTCCATAAGTCACAGAGATGATGCTGATTGGGAGTTTCCTTACCCAGGAGTTCCCTTTTCAGGAAATTACAAGAACAGTCCTTCATACTTTCGAGTAAATTTTCGGGGCAAGTATCTCTTGGCATCTTATTGTAGTATCTTCTCATTGTGTGAATTGTTCTTCGCTTCCCCAAGACAGTGATGATGGACATAAACTCGCAAAAGATTTCAGGTAGAGGCTCACTGGTTGACTGTACATCTGTTGACCAAGAACCTACTGAGCTAAGGGATATCAGGCTCACTATTGGTAGAAAAGTCAGAACATTTCTCAGATGCTGTAATTCATGAAGCCATTTGCCTTCTAATATGTAGACTAGCTATAATTTGCATTGTTGGAAGCATGCACACTGATGAAACCAGAGATCCATAAAGGGTTGAAATAGAAGTATGGGGAAAATAGAGTAGGTATTAGAAGGTAGCCTCTCACAGTAATCACATTCATTAGATGGTGAATACATTTACTGAATTTGGTGCTATTTTCAAGTACGGTTAAAAAGAGGTACTCAGAGGGATTTAATAGTAATTTTTTTGTATATTTGTAGCCCATATAAGCTCCGGGGTATCCTTATTCAAAATGGATCTTCTTGCAGATTAGTTTCAAATCCCAGACCAAGCAACATCTTCTCCTTAAAGTTCTGGAAGGTGGGGTGCTGAGGATTAGAGGGTGATTCTCTAATTCCATTACCTCAAGGCCCCACAAATGTATTTCCTCCTTAGGATTGTCAGTTCAACAAAGAACATGTAAAGGAAAACAGTATCTGCATCCAGAGAGAGAACTGATAAATCCAATTATGTATACAATGATTGTATGTGTGTTTGTGTGTGTGTTTAAAGGTTGCTATCTCTAGGTTAGGGGAAAGAAGGGAAAAACAGACATTTACATGATAATGCTATGATAACTTTATTATATATTTAAGAGGAATGGAAAGTTGTACATACTAGATTTATAGTTTCATGTACAATCATATTTTTATCCTACTATGTTATAGAAACGTTTGTTTTATTCTATAAATTGAAAATAAAATAAATAAAACATTAAAAAATTTAGTCAGTTACCCAGAAGTGACTTTTTTAAAGGTGTATTTACTAAGGTGGCACAGTAATAACAGTTGATATAAAAACCTCTCCTCTGTTCCCTCTGAATTCTGGGAAAACTCCCCACCCAGTACATTCAGAGTCCAAGTGTTAAGTGGGTTCAAAATTACAGAGAGTATGTGATACAAGCATAAATCACAGCTCCCATCTGTCAAAATAATATTTTTCTCCTGTTCATGGGATGTTCAATATATTCCTTCTTGGAATTTTTTACTTTCTTTGCTGGGCTCCTTATGAAACCCCTAATCTACTTCATCTATCTTTGCCTTCTGATACAGCTATTGTTATCTATTCATCTGGGATGTTCTTAGGCCATCAGTGAGGAGACTGGAAGTCAACATGCTCAAAGCCTTTTGAAACTCCGAAGGTCCTCTTCCAGCTAATAGGCGGGTGAAGAATACGTCTAGGAGTAAGGAACTTGAGGCCACACATGACCGTCTAGATCCTCAAGTGTGACCCTTTGAATCTAAACTTCACAGCATTTGTTCTGTAAAACTTAGACTAAGTCAAAAGACTCCACTCAAAGACCTAGAAGGCCACATATGGCCTGGAGCTTGAAGGTCCCCCACACCTGATCCTATGCCAAGCCCAAAGCTGAGGCCCCTCCTTTCTACTAGGGTGGGCTTTCCTCAGAGATTTCTTGGAATTCTCTTGACCAATCAAAGAAACTTTCAAATTACAGTTAAATTGATATTTTTGTAGAGGACCCAGAGAGCATTGTGGAATTCGTTATCCAAATGAAATAGTCTTTCTATCATCATTTTATTTCATCCAATGACTTTTCAAACTTTTCAAGTCCACCACTTCTCTTCCTTCTAAGTGGATGAAGATGTGTTCCAGCATCTTTAACCAAGTCTTATACTCCCTTGGGCAAGTATTGTTTTTATAAAAATGTCATGAATAACCCTCTGATTTGTTAAAACATGGAGGAATTTTAGATAACCTTTCTCTCAGTTAGCAATACAACAATAAAATAGAATCACCTTGATGATAAAGTTATTGTCAGTGAAGCTATGTGCTTATAATAAATCTATCTTCTAGCAATTGAAGTTCTATTTTCCACTGCTTGAGAAATCTGGTTAAGGAGCACCAATTCCTCACTAACTAGAAAAAATGTATTTCCTTTCCTTTTCTTTTGATGCTGTTTATATTGAATGTCCTTTGGGTCTTACAGAGGAGAAGTCTCACCCCTTCCCCACTTGAATGTTTTCTGGCTCCCAGATGTAAACACCATTGCAATGAGTGTGGAATTCACTTTTTACTCTTCTCCAACATTCCCTGAAGTCCAAGTTTGGAAATCTACATACACACATTACATTTCTCCTTGTACCATGATATGTGGGTCAACTCAAGAGGCTTATAGGAGGTGACTAAGGCAGCTACAGCTATGATAGATTGTCATTATTTCCTTCCTTTTTTATCCTTCTGGTAAATTTCTAAAATTTTAGATAGAAAGAATTTAGAAGTTTTCCATCTGAACCTTTTTTTTAGACCTGCCATTCATTTTGTCCTCATCACTCATAGCTTCAGACCAGAAATAAACTGATGACTCATATTTCCCAATTTCAACTTTTCTTAACCATTAGCCATTTGATAAAAGGGAAAGAGAAAGAGGCTACCACTTTAAAATATTATTCACTGGCTCTCTCATGGAAAAAGAAAGACAGCACTCTTTTCAAGTTCATGCTATTGTTATCATTCAAAGAACATGCTTAGTTTCTATATTTTTTTCCCTTTCCATTAAGGTTTATTTATATCACTTTCCCTACCAAGGATGTAATTATGAATCATCCATCTTCAATTACATTTTACATAAAAAAGACTTGTCGACCTGAAAATGTTATTGTGTATGGCTCCTTTCAATCTGATTTATTCCCATCCATTAAAATCTCCAGTGTTAAAACAGTAGTTTTAATTTCTTGTCATATAGATGCTTTTGAATATCTCAAAGACAATGCGAAAACCAGTTTGATCTGTTGTTCAATTTTCATGTTAATCATATCCATCAAACTTTCTGGGATGTCTTCCCAAGACACCTTGGTTCCTCCACTTTGGTGTGGGAAAAGACCCTGAAACTCATCTTCGCCTTTGAGATTGAAGAACATTTTTGAAGTATGGTTTATATTGTAGGTAGATGGTACTTCTTGGAGTGCTGAAGGGGAATGTTTTTGTCTGTGGCCTGAAAACACAGAAAGGTGAGTTTATTTTAGCATGATCATAGGCATGCCAATACACTATAGCCAAGGCAACTTTGCCTCTATATCTGGCAAAATATTTGATGGTATTATTAAAGGGATGGTTAGTGAACATCTGGAAAAGAGAGCAATGATCACACATAAAGCTATTGTGGCCCCATCAAGAGCAGTTTATGCCAGACTATTCTTATTTTCTATTTTGACAGGATTAGTAGACTAGAAAATTCTATATTTTAGAAAATATTTTAGAAAAACTTTAGATAAAATCTCCCCTTCTATTATTTTGCAAAAAATGAAGAGGAATTACCCAAGTTGATTTATAAATGGTGGAATAGCCAGACCTAGAGAGAATTCACACATAGTTTGGTGACAATTCTAGGCCTTGATTTCCTCATATGTATGAACAAAGAATTGGAATAGATGCTTCTATAATTTCTTCTTAATATCTCCAATATTTTCTGATTTTTATACCTTAGCAGTGGGAATAAAAGTGAATGTCATAGGTAATGATATTTCCCTGCATATATGAAAATGCTGCTATCTAAATGCACAGAACTTTTATGTAAAGAAGAATAATCTATTTCTTGGAGGAAAGTTATAATAAGAATATAAAAATTGAGAGAAAGATCATCCCTCCAGCATTTTAGGAGGCACTCTGTCAAAGCACATCCATCTATACTTAAGAATAAGGCAGCAGAAAGGGCACTGCTTCTCAGTTCCTTTGAAATGGTGTTCTAATATCAACGGCTAGTTCCTGGCAAATTTATCATGCAGAGGAGAAAAACAAGTTAGGTTTTCCCTGGTTCATTTTATCTGATGAATAATCTCGTTTTTCAGCTCCCTCGAAGAATGCTGAAGTGTAAAGGTTCCATTAGGATGTGGTAGCATTAATTAGCACTGCTGCTTGCTCTCATTTCATTTGACTTTCATAGCTTTGTGTCCATCAAAAAGCACCACAGTGGAAATGATTCCTTCCTGCTGCCACACACGTCTCTGTGTTATCACCTATGTATCATTTCATGCTAATCTCGAAAGGTTAAATGTTACAATTATTTATGCTAATTCCTAGTTTCCCTCTTGTTACAGACAGTACCAATCAAGTGGCAGCGATTGATTAGACATTGTGGACAGTATAAACCAGATGAGGTATATGGTTCTATCCATGAAAAACCCAACTCATGCAACAGCTTAACAGTGATGTTATAGCCTCAGGAGGACACCAATCAAAACTGAGTGATGAAGATATGAATATTTATTATGTACTTCATCCTGGTTTGGGTAATTTTAATAATTTGTCTTACAATTCTGGGGAAAAAGAGAAGTTTGAAGGAAAACATTCCTGTTTTATTCAAATGTTCTCACTGGTACAATCCCATATACACCTGTGGGATCTCAGGAACCATTTGCTGGTAATGAGTTAATTATCTTTTGGCCTTTTCTAATCAATGCCCATTTAATTCACTAATGGCAAAGAAATAATCCCATAGTGACAAGTTGTTTACATTTACAGAATACCACCAATACAGAGAATAAGGGAGATGATAAAAACAATAGTTAACAATTGAATATCACTCAAAATTACAAAATAATTTTACATAATTTGATTCTCATAACAAATCTTTTTGGTAGGTATTATTATCCCCATTTATAGATGAGAAAGTCACATTCTACTCTTTACTAGTTGAATTATGGTATTCAGATTTTGGTGTCTCATTTTAAGAAAGATGTGGACAATCTACTCTAGTGGAAAGAAGAGTGGCTTAAAAATAAAATTATTCCAAACATTAATATCAAAATAAAATATTTTTGTACATAGAAAAAGAAAAAAGAAAGGAAAATTATACACGATGTGGTGAATCTTCATTATATATAAATTATTCTTAGTTTTAAGTATATAATAAATTGAATATACAACTTGCAAAGCTGTCCCGAAGGGCACTGGATTTGGAGTGAGAGGCTTTGGGTTCAAATAATGACTCAGTCTTGACTACTTGTGTAATCTTGGACAAGTAATTTCAGTTCTCAGTTTCCTAATCTATCAAATGAAGGAGATGTATAGATTATCTCTGAGGTAATTTCTAGCTCTGACCATAATTGCAACTTTTACATCACTTTTAAAACATTATTTCCTTTGTACTTCACAGTCTTGTGAGCAGATATTGAAGGTGACAGTGTCCTCCATTTATATATGAGAAAGCTCTCATAGAGGTTAAGCAACTTACAGTCACACAGTTTGTGTCACCTAGTGGGATTTCGACTGAGGGCTTCATGATTCCAACTCCAGTATGTACCACACTTCTTGTCAATGAAAAGAGAGTTTGTCTATAAGAGAGATAATATATTCTAGGAGGAACAGCAGAAGGAAACTAGGATTTTTAGCAAGAAAAAGTGAATCCAAGAGGGATATGCTTATTGATTTGGAGTTAGAAAGACTTTTAGAGCTCATCAGGCATAACCCCTTCCTTTTATAGAAGAAGAAACTGTAAGATCACACTGGGAGAGAGAGGTGGGACTGATTAATCTTTATGTCTCTCCTGGGACCTAGCATAGTGCTTTGCATTACGTAGTGCCTAATAACTGAATGAATTTAAAGGGAAACTGACTTTTACTCAATACAAAGAATTGTTTTTACCATTAGAATCATTCCTAAATTGACACAAACTGCCTTGTATTTACTCTCAATATTTAGAACTATGTTCGCAATGGTCATGTACTCCCATTGCTCCCCACCTCCCAATTTTCCAGTGGATAAACTAGGAGAAAGAGGAAGATTTTTCCTAATGGTGCTTAACCACTGTTGCTGTGGGTACCCAGTCCACTAGGATTTTTCACAAGAAAAATGAATTCAAGAGAGATATGAGGTAGGTATGTATATATTCTTATAGCTCAGTTAATTTTTTCTTTATGTATTTGGAACTGAAGGTGTTTGGCACATACAAGTTTAATATAGGTATTGGTTTGTTGTCTGGGGTTCTTTTCATCACTATGTAGTTTCTTGTTTTTTTCTTTTATGTTATATACTTTGGTAAAAATGAAACTGCTCTGAAAGGCCAATGCCAGACCCAAAAGAGGGAAGGCTGAGAATTTTCACAGTGGCAAGAAGTGGAGTAGGAGAAAGCTGGGCTAATGGGTCTCTTAGAACAAGAAGATAATAGTTTAATTTAACAACTGTAGTTGAATAACTTTTAAGCTAAGGTTAGATGACCACCTATTGGGGATTTTTGATTTTTAAGCAGTATGTATTTATTAAGTGCTTGGTGAATGCCAATGAAACTTTGCTAGATTCTGGGCATACAAAGAAAAAATGCAACAGTTCTATTCCCCAAAGAACTTACATTCTTCTGGGGGACAAATATTGTACATTATTACATTTATTATAGAATACATTCCTTCATTGAATACAAAATTGAATTCTATGGTGTCTAAAAATGCCTAAATCCTCTTGAGCTCTATAATTCTATGTATAATTCATGTTAGCTTTTGAGTAATAAATTCCATTGTATTTTGAAGAAAATAATAGTTTCTAGTTTATCTATTTCTTTTCTGATTTTCAATATTTCTTCTTTTGAGATTTTTTATCAGTTTGTTTTGTTGATTTTCTAATTCTAAAATGCATAAGAAAATTTGATTTTTTATTTTGTAAATACGTGCTTGTGGGAATATGATTTTCCCCTGAGGATTGCTTTAGTTACTTCCCAATGATTTTGATATATTGTTTCATCATTACAATTTCTTTCAAATATTTATTTTTTGCATCTGTGATTTGTTCTCACTAATAATTTAGGATTTCATTGTTAAACTTTGGGTCTATATGCCTTACTTGTGCTCCCTGCACTGTTTAAATTTTTATTGTGTTTACAATTTTACTATATTGAGTTTACTATGCTTTAGTTTTTACATTTGTTTGTAATATCCCAGTGCCCTAACAAACGGCTTACTTTTGTAAAAGTTCCCTGGGATGCTAAGAAATATACATACATACATATATATATATATATATATATATATATATATATATATATATATATATAGTATATATATATACACACACACACATACACACACATACATATATATGTGTGTATGTATATATGTATATACATATATAAACAGACAGTGACACACACATATTTATATATAGTCTTTAGCAATTCCATTTATCTGTTACTATAAGTTTGTTAGCTCTCATTTCTCCAGCAATTTGTTCAATTCTGTGTTTTCCCTTTTTAGTTTAACTCTGTTTGACCTGTCCAAAACTGAAAAAGGGACTCTGAAATCTCTGTTCTCCACCAGTTCCTTTTAGCTTCACAATCTTGTGAGGCAAATATTGAAGGTGACATTATTCTCCATTTTTATATAAGAAAACTCTGTCTCATAGAGGTTAAACAGCTTACTCATGGTCATACAGCTTGTGTCACCGAGTGAGCTTTGAACTCAGGGTTTCATGATTCCAACCTTAATATGTACCACACTACTTGTTTATGACAAGAGAGTTTGTCTGTAAGAGACAACGTATTCTAGCAGGAACAGCAGAAAGAAACCAGGATTTCTCACAAGAAAAAGTAAACTCAAGAGAGATACGAGGTAGGCATGTATGTGTCCTTGTAGTTCAGTTGAATTTTTCTTTATGTATTTGGAGTTGAAGGTGTTTGGCACATATAAGTAAGTTTAATACAGGTATTGGCTTGTTGTCTTGGTTTCTTTTCAGCACTATGTAGTTTCTTGTTTTTCTCTTTTATGTAATATACTTTGGTAAAAATGAAACAAAAATACTTCAGAAATAGTTGCTTTTAATATGAGTAGCACTAGAAAAGGATGTAACTTAGGTAATTAAAATATATGAACTCTAAAACTTGAACATAAACAAATTGCTTCCCTAATACGGGCTTATCTTTAAAAATAGAGGTATTTCCTTTAAAAAAAATGAATGAGATAAACCATTTTTATTGTGGCATTACTAAACTGATATCGTTTCCAGACTGTCACCCTTCACTGACTGAATTGACTACCCTTTATAGGCTTTACCAGATTTCACCCTTGGTGGGATTTTACAAGGAAAATTCTTACTCTAGTAAAGAATCTTAATGAAGAAACCTTGTTAATAATAAATAAAGTGAGATACAAATACAAGAAAGTTATGATATTTGGGAAACTATTGTATTAGCTAAGTCAGGTCCATTATCATATTTTGTAGCTTGGCTGTTTATGCAATGATATCTTATTCCTCATGAATTACGTTATTGGATATCTAAAAGTCATGATGTTCACTATACTTAGACCTATGAAGCAAATAGATTTGAAGTCAGATGGTCTATGCTCAAAAGTATATTACTGAGAATAGGTGCTTAATGTGTATCAAATTGAATTGAATCATCGGGGTAACTCTGGTCAAGACACTCATCTCTACAAGCCTCAGTTTTCCTAGTAAAATAAAGGGATTGAGTAACATGACTTTAAACATCTCTTTACAATAAATAATATAATAATAAATAAGTAACAATATAATAAGTTTCTGATCTTAATACCATTTTTTTGGCCAAGGTATATTTTAAATGCCTTCTTTCAATTGTATATGTTAAAACATAAACCAGCCAATCAACATTTATTAAACACCTACTGTGTGTGAAGTATTGTATTCTGGGGATTTTAAAAAAGTAAAAAGATAGACTCTGTTCTCCAATAAGGTTGTAATCTAATGGAGAAACATAGAACAAATATATACAAACAAGTGATATATAAAATAAATAGGAAATAAATTTTAAAAAGGCACTAGAATTAAGAAGAGTTGGGAAAAGCTTCTGTAGAAAATGTAATTTTTGTTAAGTAGATCAATCTGCAACATTAATTTAAGGGATTGGTTAATGATCAATATACATTAAAATGCAAGTAATCTTCCCCCTTGAAATGTGAATAGATGTACAAAAGTTGGGCTTATGGGATCAAAATCATAGCCTAACTAAGTTTCTTGCTTAATTATAATGTATATTAAAGTTGCCATCAATTAGACCATAGTTTCAAAATTTGAGTTCCTTTAGCGTAGTTGTCTTTTGTTCCAAGTTATTTTGTGGTCACCCACATGCCCACTAGACTTGGGTTTAGGACATGGTTATCAGTGACTCAAACATTCAGTGATCTTCACTTAACTCAGGACAAGAAAAGTTATATTTGGAGGGGTAAATGACCAGATTGCTAGGATATGGAGGGTGGGAGTGGGGGTTTGGTAAAGGAACGCTAAAAAGAAATGTTCAATTCAAGAGATTTGTGACAGTTCCATTCATGTTGTGGTCAATGTGATGCCAATTCCATCATATTAATTTTATTTAGTAACTAAAATTAGCCTCTTAGAACAAAGTGAATAAACATAGGTAGAGATTTTTTTCTCCGTTTTTCAAATACTTCTGAAATACAAAATAAAATTTAGGAAAGATTTTTGGGTAATGACCATTCTGCATAAGTGTATTTATTTTTTAAATGCTTGTTTCTGTGATATACTTAGGCCACACATATCGTGCAAGTCCACTTAACAATGTCCATATCTGGAACATGACTCCGCAGAAACTGATGAGAAGATGGATATTTGGTCCCAAGGGAGTTAAGGCTTAAAATGAGCGGAATTTCTATACAATTGAACGATAGTAAAATGACAACAAACTTTCGGCAGTCTGACTGGAGGAGGGTCTTTTGTAAAATTCTTTGATTTCAGTTGCTTGTTACCAGGGTTAGAAGATGATATCTATGAAAATCTCCAAAGATGGCACACTAGGGATTAAGGAAGTGTAGTTGGATGGGAAGAACACTGACCCTAAAGAGTCAGGGAAGCAGGATTCTATCTTGATTTCAACCCTTTCTAGCTTTGTGATGCTGGGCAAGTCACATAGCGTTTTCAATCTCAGTTTCCTTTTCTGTAAATGTAGTTAAAAATATTGATAGTGCCTCCTTCTTGGAATAGTTGTGAGGAAAACTATTTATAACTCTTAAAGCACTATATAATCATAAACTCATATTGTGTTTAAGTCACTAAATGTGGTACGAAATATCACTTGAAGTTCCTGTAAGTTTCTTAGACAACAAAGGTTAGCAAAAATGGTGCACTTGTCAGATCATTCATAATGAGCAACCTTCCCTCATCGCATTAAGTCAATTATGCTAAAGAATACTACTCGTTAGTTATCTTTCTGTCTCATTCTTTCTCTCTCTCTCTCCCTATTTTCCTATTCTCATTTTTTCTCTCATTCTTTCTCCTCCCTATCCCTCTGTTTCTCTCTTTCTCTCTTTCTTTTTCACACAGAGATTTATCTATCTTCTCTCTCTCTGTTATCCATATACATTCTTATCTCTATCATCTCTAACTCTATTTAGAATAGATAGTGATATAGATATAGCCACATTTATACACATATACGCAGGTACATATACATGCTTATACATACACACAGTCAGATTCAGTGAGTAAGGGGAGAGAAGAGAGCATACCACATGGAAGTTGTGAGCAAAGGCTCGATAATATGATAATATGCTTGACTTGTCTGGGCACAATTAATATAGCCAACGAATATTTGCTAAGCATGACCAGATACAAGGTAGTATTTAATGAATGATAATACAAAGGTGGCATGAATAAAAACCCTCAAGGACATTTTTCCCCTTTTAAAAGGATATTTATGAAGGAGAAATGACCAACATGGAAGTCACCAACATTTCTCTCCCAAACCTGGAGCACCCTCTCTCCTTACACCACTTTGGTCCCTGGGGAAAGTGATCTCAGACTTAAAAGGTTGACATCTGTTGTTGTTCAGTCAAGGCCAACTGCTCATGACCCCATTTGGGGTTTTCTTGGTGAAGATATTGGAGTGCTTTGCCATTTCCTTCTTCAGCTCATTTTACAGGTGAGGAAACTTAGGCAAACAAAGTAAAGTGACTTGCCCAGGGTCACACAGTTAGATCTGACCGCATGAAGATGAGTCTTTCTGACTCCGGGTCTGGCATTATCCACTTTGTCACCTAGTTGCCCCTAGATAATGATCTAGATGGTGATACTTTAGACATGGTTAATATGGGAATTTGTTCTCTTTGACCATCTCTATTTGTTAATAGAGATTTTGTTTTCTTTTTCATTGGAAGGGTGGAAGGAAAAGGAGAATCTTGTTTATTAAAAAAGAAAATTTAAGCTAAAAATTAAACATAAGAAGCTATTCCCATTAACCAAGCTACATGAGGAGTTAACAGAGGCTAGGCTAAAAGTGATCCTCTTTTAAAACTCTTCTTAGATCTATTTAAACTCTTCTCTGAACTCTGACAATGACCCTCTCCTCTACTTCTTTTCCCTGGAATCTTTGGGTCCATTTGTCACTAAGTTTTGGTCAGAAATCCATTTTAGATATTGAATCTCATTCTACCCCTGCTCCCAGACAAAAATCACCAGGTTTTGTAGTGTCCTCCCGCAATGGAAAAGGAGCTGAATGATATTGTAACATTGCCACCTTATGTTCCTTTGTGCTACGAAAGTCTAGAGAAGACTGAAAAGCTGCATGATCTTTCTGTCATTTGACCCCAACAATATATAACAATATTGATAGCCAGGCTCAGTTCCTCAAGGATCTGACAATCTAGTTAGAGAGATGAAATATATAGAAAAATAATTAGAACACAGGAAGATTATGATCCATCCTATATGTGAGCAATAAATAATGTAGGTAACAGGAAAAATACAGCATCAGAACTTTTAATCCTTATTTGGAAGCAATTTATAGGAAAGGAGTTATTAAGCACCTACTATATTCCAATCATTGAGATATAAAGACAAAAAAATAGTCTCTGTCTTCAAGATGACAAATTGGTATTGAGGGAAAACAGGTACCCAGATAAATAAATACAAAACCTAGAAAGTACTTTTTGGCAAGGGTTTGGCAAGACTACTGTCTGGAAGGGATCAGGAAAGGCTTCATTTAGGAGTTGGTAGGCAGCCAGGTGGCTCAGTGGATGGAGTGCCAGGCCTGGAGTCAGGAAGACTTATCCTCCTGAGTTCAAATCTGGCCTCAGACACCTATTTGTGGCATATCCCTGGGAAAATCAGTTAACCCTGTTTGCCTCAGTTTCCTCATATTTAAAATGAACTGGAGGAGGAAATGGTAAACCATTCCAGTATCTTTCCCAAGAAAACCCCAAATGGGGTCACAAAGTCTTTCATAAAGAGTTTTACAGGCTGAAAAATGACTGAAAAACAGTGACTGATATATCTCAATCTTGAGGGAAGCCAGAAACTCTAAGACATGAGGTGAAGAGAAAATGCATTCCAGATATGGTAGACAATCTATGAAAAGAAAGAGAAAGGGGAGAAAGAATAATGCACATAGGACATAACAGGGAGGTCAACTGGCCTAGACCTTAGAGTATGTGAAAGAAAATAATGTGTCTAGAAAGCTAGACTGGATTCATTCTTACTGTGAACAGCTTTAAATGCCAGAGGAATTTGTATTTTATTCTACAGGTAATAGAGAAGAAGCACTAGAGCTTTTTTGAGGAGGGAGATTAAATTGCAGGACTTGTACTTAGAAATTTAGGACTATCACGTGGCAGCTATGTGTGTGATCTGACTACAGGATTTGTCTGTTTGTCTGTCTCAGAATAGTATGTATTTTATGACTGCTTGTATGTATCTATTTGTCCATGTTACTATTCTACTCCATTATGCATTTATTATTTAAAGTTCATTTGTATGCAAATATATGTATAAAACACAGGGAATGAACAGGAACTATTAGTGCAGCTAAGTGACTTACAAAAAGGTTAAATTAAAATGCGTTCTATGGAATGAACTTGAGTGTTGATTGAACAGAGAAATAGAGGTTCAGAGGTTTAAATCTGAAATTATCTTTAAAGCTTGAGACCAACATGGTCATTTTACAGATAAGGAAATGGAGGCCCAGAGAAGATAGGTAACTTGTTTAAGGCCACATAGTTGGTTAAGTGTCTTAGCATCTAAGGTAAGATTTGAACCAAGTTCAAATTTATTAGAAAATATTTAAATTTCCATGGAGGGAATATGGTTTTACAACCATATGGTTGTAAATATGGTTCCATGGAGGGAATATGGTTTTACAACCAGTGATTTAAATATTAGTTCTTAAATATCTATTTCCTGGCAAAAATATTGGAGATTTCAGCAAGATTCATGAAAACACACATGTATGGGTGTGTATGCACTCACACACACCTACGCAAACAATATATATCCATATAGATCTATCTATATCTATATCTACCTATCATCTATATATCTCTATCTCTGTCTCTGTCTCTATCTCTATCTCTATCTCTATCTCTATCTCTATCTCTATCTCCATCTCCATCTCCATCTCCATCTCCATCTCTATCTATATATCTGTAGCCCAAACATCAAGAGAATACTTTTTTTGGCTAGCTCAGAAACATGCAAGCTGTGGGCTGGGCATTTTGGAATTCATCCTCATGAAAAATCTCTGTCCACTTCCCTCTAAAGCCTGGCACTGAACACTTAACAATATACTAGAAAGGAATTCAGATATCTTTTTTGTGGAACATCTGGTACTTACTGATGACATGCATTAAAAATGGTTTTTCACCAAGTTGATGCCAAAACCTCAACACAGCAAGAATGCATTGCTTTTATCAGCTACTCACCCTGTGTTAATTCTGGTGCCCAAATAGCGCATCATGCCCACTGTAGCATCTGTAAGTGTAATGACCATAGCCATGAGATTTTGGAGATGAAAGCTAACTCAGATGTGTGAAGTATCAAGCTGAAATAACAGATTGGGGGGGATAATTCAACAGGAATGACATATTAAACATGCAAATAGGTTTTACGTGGTCTGAAAACCAATCAGCAAAAATACAAATGCTTTCCTTTGGTGTTCCAGAATACTTTTTTCCTATTCAATTTCAGATGCACTTCATACGAAAATTCAGGAGTACAAATAGACTTCATAAATCATTTCTATCCTTTCTCTCTGATGTCACTAGTGAAAGAAAATAGGATGTAACCAATTTTTATAAGCTGGCATGGTTCACTATGGGGCTCTAATTCTCTTGGGATCTACAGGAGGCTTCCAAGATTGCAAGAGCTCCAAACAGCTGTCTGGTGGTGGTCTCAGCAGGGCTTGTTAGCACAGCCTCTTCCCTGGGACCACATTAACTACTTCCTCCTGCTATCACTGCTGCTCTCTCTTTCTCACCACTTTTCTCCATTATCACTTTTTTTCCCACCTGCCCCTCTCTGTTAACATCTCCTCTTTGGAGAGGAAAGAAGTCTTTCCCTACTCTTACCCTTTCTTCTTACTTCCTCTTTGTCTCCTTTCCTTCTTCTGCTCTCACACTTTCTCTTCCTCTCCTTCCTCTCTTCCTTTTTTCTTTTCTCACCCTCTTTCTATCCTTTTCATCACCTTTCATTCTTCCATTCTTTTGCTGGTTCTATCTTTCATCTTCCTGACTGTACTTTTTGATCTCTCATTTTTCCTTCCTTTCCCTTTTCTCTTTTCTTCATCAGTGGACCTGCATTTATTATGTACCTACTCTATACCAGACATGAACTAGGGATCAGGGATATAAATGCAACATTCCCTGACCTCAAAAGTTTACATTCTCTTTTCTTTATCTAATTTTCCTTTTATTCTTCTTTTCCTTCTCTCACTGTCAAGGCAATGTGAGAAAAAATGAACAACAATAGTAGATTTTATATAACATTTATAATTATTTTATTATAATTAATTAATAATATAGTGTTTTGAGATTTATAAAGCATTTTCCATCCTTATGATAACTCTATGAAGGAGATGCTTTTATTGTCCTATTTTACAGATGAAGAAACTGAAGCAAAAAAAAAAGTTAAGTACCTTGCCGAAGATCACACTAAGAATAAATGTCTGAGTCATGATTTGAATTCAGGTTTTCTTCAAATCCAGAACTCTATCTACCATACCATTTAATTAAGAATTCAGCCAAAGCTTAGGGGAGACTAACATGAACTGAGCCAAGTGATTTCTAACCATACAAACTTGCCATGGGCCCAGATTGCACCCCCTCCATAGTCAGTCATTCAGTCATAAGCACTCAAGACACAAATAAAAGCAGAGAAAGACAGTTCCAGACTTCAAGGAGTTTACAATCTAGTAGGGGAAGCTAATATGTCAAAGAGAGCTGAAAACTCAGGAATCGGGGGCCAGGAAGTATCTGAGTGGAAGAATGGTAGGAAAATTTGGAGAGTCAGAACCAGAACCAGAATTCATTCGCTGGTTGACCTTGGTTCCTCAAAATGGAGGTTTCACATGGAATTCATCAATGACACTGCTGCAAAGAAGAGATGTTCCAGGATGAGAAGACAGAAATCATTCTGGGAGGAGAATGAAGGTGAAGGGTCCTACTCATGATGCAACAGCTGTTTCTGGGAGAGTCTCTACATGGGAAAGGACCCAATAAGTCATTTAGTCCAAACCTTGTACCTGGCCAAGAATCTCATCTATAACATGTGCCCAAAGTGATCTTCTAGTTGTTGCTTGAAGACTGATGGAATGGGAGTACCTGCTATCCCTTGAGCCAGCCCTTTCCACTTTGAGACAGATCTAGTTGCTGGTAAATGTTGCTTGCCATCAAACCTACTTTTGCCTATTTGTACCTTCTCCTTATTAGTCATAGTACTACTTTCTGGAGCCAGACAGGTCAATTGCACATCTTTCAAATACTTGAAGATAGCTATCATATCCCTTCCTGAATCTTCTGTTTTTCTATAGACACCATTTTAATTCCTTTCATTAGTCATCAGATAACATGGACAACAGGCGCTACACCACCTTGTATGCCTGACCTTGGGCATTCACGGCAGGTATTATTTTCTATAGTCCATAAGGTTTTGAGATTGCCTGTGTGCTTCATTTCCTATATTCCTACTTCTCCATTTCAGCTCCATTCTTAGCTCTTGGCTTACATGGCTCAGTTTTCTACACTGAGGATGTAAGGAATGAGTTCTGGTTAATTTTCACATCCTCCCCAATTGGTTCCAGAGAAGCATTGGAGATGAGGAGACATGAGAGTGTTTTCTACACTATTCAGACCATGGATTTTTAATTTGGCTCCTCAGATCACCCCTCAAGTCCATAGATGAATTTCAGGGGGTCTTCGAACTTGAGTGAGGAAAAAATATTTTCATAAAACTTTGGTTTTCATCGTAATCCTGTTTATTTTGTTTTATGCATTTAAAAGCACCATTCTGAGAAGGTCTGCTTATGCTTCATCAAACACTACAAAAGGAATTCATGATACAAAGGGTTAAGAATCTCACTTCTAGATCCTTGAGAAGATGCTTGTGGATGCGGAACATACTTCTTAGATACTGTGGAGAAAGAGGACTTCAGACTCTGAATTTCCCCCAAACCAATCCAATGCCTAGTCAAAGATCAAGGCTTGTGGGTGTTTTTCTGACAGATGGTCAGACTCTTTTGTGCAGAAGCTTTATTTTGGGGAACCACAGTGAAAAAGACAAGAGGGTGCACAGTAGGTACATTGGTCTGGTCCAGTGTTTGAGCTGAAACTGCAGTATTGAAGTCCAAAGTAACCCCATTAATACTTGGAAGCAGCCCCTAACAAGAGAGTTTTCTTCTATAAAAGGGGCTTTCAAGACCAGTTACTGGCAGCTGTGGAGAACTGTGGGCAAAGTAGCTCAGAGCTTGGAATATGGGAGATTTGGAGACCTACAGTCAGTATCAATTGTTCTAACTAGAAATGCAACTGAAGGTTTGCTAAAAGTGCTACCTAGTACGCGGCTCTCAGGTTGATCAACAGCAATTGCCAATATTGTCCACCCAGTCTTATCAGAGTCCTACTCATTTTTTTCCACCTATTAAAAAACAAAACAAAATAAAAAGTGTCTTTGTTGGGATCTTCTTAGAACATTGTGAATTGTGTGCTTAAGCCAGTATTGAGAACAACATACTGGGAAGTCTCATACAGTGAAGTTCTCACTGTTTTGGGGGAAGGGTAAATTAAAGATCTAATAAATTCCTCCAAGAAGTACCTGACCATTTCAGACTCTTTGGAATGAAAACTACCCATACTTTCTGGTCCAGAGAAGGTTTGCTTATAGTAGGTCAGAGTTGCCTTTGGCACTTGCCAAGTTCCCTTTGGACTTCTCTTTCCCTATAAGGTGTTCCAGATTTTCCTTCAGACCCATTTTCCTTTAGATTTTTTTCCTTATCCTAGAAAATTGTTAAGATGCTAATTAAGTAACTCCCAAGGTTATTTTCATACCCATAGAAAAAGTATTCAGATTTGAGAAACTTTGTAGGATCAAAGAAATTAATTTGATGGTGGATAGGCTAGTGGAAGAGATTTTGGGGGGAATGGCTTCTGTCTGGAACCTCTCAAATTACAACACTTAAGAGAACCTCTATTCCTAAGAAGATATGTGAGGGAATTCATAATATATGTCCTGATGTACCTGAACAGGTGTCATATAGAATGGGGATTAGCCTTGCTCTGCTCTGCCCCAGGAGGCAAAATTTAAAAGAAACTGGGAGTCATATAAAGGCAGCTATCAGCTTCCATATAAGAAAGAAAACCTTCCTTACAATTAGAGCTGTCCTTATGTTGAATGGGTTATTTCAGGACCCCCATCACAACTGGTCTTCAGGTGGAGAGGGTTGAATGTGATAGGCACCGGCCACAGTCTTCCTGCAAGTCCTGGCTACAAAGATGGAAAATGCCCAAAGTCTCATTTGCTAAAACAGCAAACAAACAAAAGGGCAATGGAGCTGTTAATATGTAGAAAACAAGATGAGATAAAATAACTAAGACGTATAGCACCTTGCAAGCTGAAAAGATTCTTAAGATGCATAATGCAATGCCTGCTTTTCTGATTATTTGGCATGAGGAACCTCCTGAGATTGGATAATTTTCTGACTGGTCATGAGGCTGATGTGGTGCTTAGAACTCTACAGTTGTGTATTGTCCTGTGATTCCCAGTAAGACTATGTGATTTTAATGTTTTACATATTTGTTTCTAGGCTGAAAAGAAGTAATTGTTAAATTTGTACATTAGAAATGGTAACTGTAGATTGAAATGATAACTCTCTGAAACTTGTTAATCTACAAGACGTTTTGTTTATTTCTTGAGTTTTTGTTTAAAGACTTAGATGAGCAGTGACTTCAGGAGCCCATATGACTTCCCAGGACCCCACAATCTCAATTCTCAAATTATGGGATATGGCAGTAACAAAAAACAGTAAATGCAAATACGTGCCACTTTGGCATATATCCATGGACAAATCCCTAGACCTGCCAATGGGGGCCCCACAGAGTGATTTTCCTAGCTTTCTAACAACTATGAAGAATCCTTAAATGTCTGTTTCATGGAGACCTTGGCTTTCTCCTTTCCTCCTTTCAAAACGAAAGTCATTTGGAGCTGAATTCTATAACATAGCTATATATCTGTATCTATCTTATCTATGTCTCTATCTCAGTATATATACATATATATGTCTGTGTGTATATACACACAGACATATATATGCATATATATGTCTGTGTGTATATACACACAGGCATATATATGCATATATATGTATATAATGTAGATATTTTTGGTTGTTCAGTTGTGTCTGACTCTTCCTGATACAATTTGGGGTTTTCTTGGCAATGATAATGGAGTGGTTTGTCATTCCTTCTCCAGTTCATTTTACAGATGAGGAAACTGAGGTCAACAGGCTTAAGTGACATTCCTAAGGTCACATGGCTCTTAAGTGTCTGAGACCAGATTTGAACTCAGGAAGATGAGCTTTCCTGACTCCAGGCCCAGAGCTCTATCAATTGAATCACTTAGCTGCCCATATGTAGATATATCTTCATATTTGCATTATCCCTTTTCAGAGATAAATAAAATAAGACTCAATGGAGTTTAATGATTTCTTGATGATAACAGAATAAGCATTTATTAGCGTGATAATTGCACCAGGGACCTCTCAACTTTGTGGACACTCTTTCTCTCTTCCACCATCTTTGTCTCAAGATGTATGCTACCTCCCTCTGAATTTTTGTGGAATTTAAGTAAGACCATGTCAATATAACACTGTCAAAAGTCAGTAATTGTTGCTGTTGTTAATGCCCTTTGGTTTAGTAGAACTCTGGCCTAGAGTTAAAATATCCAAAAGACCCTAAAAGATTTATACAGCGTAAAAAATCAAATGGAAATTAACAATGCAATTCTTCTTGCCCTTTGCTCCCCTCCACATACTTTACAATCCAGTAACACTGGTCTGTTTGTTGTTCTTCACACGTGATACTCTCTTTCCAAACCTTTTCACTGGATATCCCCATACCTATTTGTCTCAGTTTCCTCATTTGTAAAATGGGGCTAATAACACTGGTGACCTTTCAGGGTGGGTTGTGAGGAACAAGTGAGAGAATAATTGCAGACTCCTTGTCATGATTCCTGGTACACAGTAGACATTGTATGAATTGTAGATATTATACAACTCTCCATCTCTTGGCTCTGATGGTCTCCTATGGCTGGAATCCTCTCCCTCCTCATCTCTGTCTATTGACTTCCTTGAAGTCCCAATTAAAATTCCATTGAATTTTAAATTTCCATGAGGAAATTGAGGCAGAAAGAGATTAAATGACTTGCCCAAGGTCACACAGTAAATGCTTGAGGCTGGATTTGAACACAGATTTTCCTGACAAGTTCAGTTTCATTAACAACAGGTCATGTCAGACTAACCTCATTTTCATTTTCAGGCTGGTGAACTGATATATCATTGGAATATTGTGAATGTAGCTTATTTACATTTTTGCAAAGCTTTTGGTGGAATATCCTATGCTATTCTTATGGAGAAGATAGAGAGATGTGTATTTTATAAAATCATTGATTTAGAACTGGAAAGGACCTCAGGAGTCACATAGTCTAATGCTATCATGTTAGAGATGAGGCAGTTTAGGCTCAGAGAGGCTACATGACTTGTCTAAAGATAGGGGATTGAAACCCAGATCCAGTCAGTACTCTTTCTCAAGTTGTAACTGGTTTGAATGAATTGATTCATTAGTGGTTTGATATAACCATAGCTCCTCTACAGACCTCGAAGTAGATCTCCAGTGGAGTGCTTCAGGGATCTGTGCTTGGCTCCACTATATCTGGCATTTTTTTAATCAGTTACTTGGATAAAAACATAGATAGCATGCTTATCCAATTTGCAGATGACACAAACTTAAGAAGGGATAGGTAATATACTCATTGGTAAAATCAGCAATCAACAAGATTTTGATAGGTTAAAATGCTGGATAAATCAAATAAGATGTGATTTTAGTAGACATAAATATAAAGTCATAGACTTTGTTTCAAGAAATTGATTTTACAGGTTCAAGATGGAGGATATGCAGTTAGACAACAGTTTGAAAAAAAAGATCTATTGGTTTTAATAGATGCCAGCTCCATATTAGTCAATGGTAGAAAAACATAACCTAGAAAGGTCATATGATCTTACTCTGCTTTGAGAGGAACATGGTATCTGGGTAAAAGAAGGGCATAGTACTACTATGTGCTTCTCAGGTCATACTATATATAATATATTCTATTCAGTCCTAGGAAATCAGATTTTATACATATCATTGGTAAGCTGGAGACTACCCAGAGAAGGCTGATAAAAATGATGATGGATCTTGAGACCATGCCAATGAAAAGAATTGGGGATGCTTATCATGAAGAGGAAAAGGCTTAGCAGAGACATGGCTAATGTATTGAAAAGGTTTTCATATGGAAGAAAAAATTAGGTTACTCTGTTTGGTTTCAAAAGTTATAATTGGGAGTAACAGGCAAATGTTGCAAAGACCAGTTTAGGTTTGATCAGGAAAAAACTTTCTAACAATTAGAACAATCAAAAAGTGAAATGAATTAGCTCATCCTGAGGGGTCCTCAAACAAAAGATAATGATTATGTGTCTTCACGTGTCAGTTGGATTCTCTTTTGTATTTGAGTTGGACTAATTGTCATCTCTAACATGATCTGGAGAAGAAAACGGCAAACTCCTCCAGTATGTTTGCCAAGAACACTCCAAATGGGTTCATGATGAGTTGGACATGACTGAACAGCAAAAGTAGCTAGAGCACTGGGTTTGGAATCAAGAAGACTTGTTTTTATGTGTTCACATCCCATCTCAGATACTTAATAGCTGTGTGACCCTGGGCAAGTCATTTGACCCTGTTTGCGTCATCTGTAAAATGAGCCAGAGAAAGAAATGGCAAAGCACTTCAGTATCTTTGCTAAGCAAACCTCAAAATGGGGTCATGGAGGGTCATACACAACTGAAACAAATGAAAAATTGGCTTACGAGGTGTCTTATGACTTTGAATTTGGTGGATTATATTATATGAATGTTAGTAGTAGTAGTAGTCGCAATGGTAAAAGCAATTCAGTTTAACACTAGAGTGGAGCTATTTCTCTTTGTTTTTACAAAGAAAAGTATTTTAATAACCATAATGATAGCAATAATTCATGTAGTCCATTAAGGTTTACTAAATGTATGTGTATACATATATACATATGTGTTTATATGTGTATATATACGCACACAACCCCCCCATTTGTATATATATATACATATATAATATATATGTATATATATATGTAATACATAGACAGTGTTTCCAAAACACTTTAATGAATTATCTAATGTTTACCTTAATAAATATCCTCGATTCAGCCTTCAAACAGGTCACTTTTTGTATTTACCTAACAGATTTTATATGACTAAAATACCTTGACACATGAAATTGCATTTGGATGTCTCAAGTATGTCTGAATTTCACACTGGTGTTTCAAATTGGAGGAAATCAGTTAGCACTTTCATTAGAAACACCTCTGTCCAAGTAAAGCCTTTTAAAACAAATACCATTTAACCTTTGGAACTCGAGTACAAACAGAAGGAGGATTCCTGTATTTGCTAATTGTTCATCCCTGCTGTGGTTACTAGCAGGCATTCAGTCTTTACAGAGTATGGAGAATACACACAAAGAGAATAATTAAAACAATACCCCGAAATATTAGATTAAAAAGAGCCAGGTCATTTTTAGATCGCTAGGTACTTGTAGGACCTCTTATTTCATCCTTTGTCATACTTTTTAAGCCCTGAAAATATTTTACCAAGAATACAATAATTGGAAGATATAATCATTTAGGGGAAGTATTTCTATAAAAGAAGTAGGTTATAGAAGAAATGAAAAATTTCCATCTGAATGCAATTTTTTCTATTTATAATTATAGAAGTGATTTTTTTTTAAATAATAAAGGGTTTTCCTAATAAAATCCATTAGATGACTGTGTGTTTGATACAGAAGATTTGACTTAGATCTACATATATAAATAGGGCACAATGCATCTTAACTGGAACTTTTAGAAGTGCCTTATCATGGATTCAGGGAATTTCATTCTGTTTAGACAGTACTGTGAATTATAATTTATACTTATCAGGGCATAAGAGACTATTTCTCTTTGTAACAATGGCTTTTCTTCGAGCCCATCACCTTTTGTAAAAGCTCTCTTCGGGGGCATTTGTAAGACACACAATTACTGAAAATACTTCCTTGGGGAAATCTGATTTTTCACACTTTGCATTAGATTTCAATTTTACTTCAAAATTTTTTATCTCAATAAAAATGGTTATTTTATCTGGTAACTGGTTAATAAGGGATTGTGTTTCCAAATCTTGGAACCCTCTCCCTCCTCTGGTGTAATTTAATTTGGATGTATTTTAGCAAATTCAATGGCCAATCTGCCTTTTTAAAAAATGAAAGTTACCAGTGAGTGTGTGGTGTATTATGACGTACTGAATTCATAGACAGACAAACTGGGTTCAAATTGATTTCTTCTGTTTTTTGCCTGGGTGACCTGGAATAAATTAATTTCCTGATCTGGACTTTAGTTCAAATTGATCCTGAAGACTTCTAAGGTCTGAATCTATGAACCTGTGATGTACAGGAGCACAAACCTTCCTTTCTTCTGCCTTTTTGAATCCTTATTTTTTTCAGCGTCTACTTCTGATACTATCTTCTATGGAATGACTTTCTTGATTTTCTTAGATGTGAATGTTCTTTCTCTTTTCAAATTATGCCATATTTACTTGGCTGCTAACATGTTGTAACCTTTAATAATATAAGTTCCTTAAAGGCAGGGATTGTTTTTTTTTACTTTTATTTATTTATTTTTTTAATTTTTGTAAGTCTAGAGTGCAGGATAGGGCTTTACAAACACTATTATTTAATGAAATGAAGCCTTCTCTATTCTCTGCAATACAATGATCCAAGACAATCCCAAAGAACTAATGATGAAGCATACTATCTACCTCATGGAGTAGGAACAGATATTGATTAAATACAGACTGAGGCATGCTATTTTTTCACTTTCTTTTTTCTTTTATTCAAATCTTCTTGTACAAAATAACTAATACGAAAATATTTTACATAATTGAGCATGTATAACCTATATCTGAATGCTTACCAATTCGTTATAGGGAAAGGAAGGAAGGAGGGATAGAATTTGGAGCTCACAATTGAAAAATAAAGATTTCTTTATTTTTGATTTGAATGATCACAAAGTCTGAACAGCAGACTAAGGCTCAGTTATCTCCTTTTTCAAATTAAACATAATGCTTGTTTGTGTGGAGTGACCATGCACATTATAACACCTCAAATCTTTGATTCAGGGCATGTAGACACCCATTTACTCCACTTTGCCCTCATTTAGGTAAGTCTAAGTTCACAGACATGAACTGCAACCACATTTCAACATTCAGATTTTCATGGGATTCTAGGGGTAAGCATCTTTTGAAAGGCTACAATCTCTATACATACTACTTTAGCTCTCAAGCCCCTATCGATGCATTTCCATTTACACAAACCAGCTACTCACAATGATGGCATTTTTAAATTTCAGTATGGCAATTTATTTAACAAGACATGAGAAATAATAAAATTAAAGGTAGACACATATTAAGGCAAATGAAAATATTTTATATACATAGATATACATAAATATATATATACATATATGTGCATGTATGTATGTTTATATACATATATCTATACATATGAGTGTGTGTGTATATATATATATATATACATGTAAAATCATAATAAATACCTGAGTCATACTCTCCCATCAATATACTCAGTACCTGCTAGGGAGAGTTTGGACACACTTTTAGAAATCTTCTAAGGAGAAATATGAGTGAGCAAAACCCTTAAGCTTAGAGCAATTTGCAACTCTGAACTGTAAGCCTTGGTGCTACATTGTTGTCTTGGGAACTTTCCATAAAACTTCCTTGTTGAACATAATGTCTGTGCTGAACAAATGCTCCCACTATTAAGCTGAATTGATTTGCATTGTGCTCGACTAACATCTCATTAGGTAGAGTGTCTCAGTCAATCTAGTTGATCCCTTGGGTAACTTTTCTGATTCTTTACTTCCAAGCTGTTTCTATGCTCAGCCGGAATTACTCAGCAACAAATAGACTGCCCCTTGCTTCCAGCCTCAAATGTAGTAAATGCAGTTCTGAAATCTCCCCCGCCTTTTATTTTTCTGGGTTCTGACTTTAGGTCCTTTCTGGGAAAGACTTCACTTTAGTCTATAGTTTGTAACCAAATTATCATCTTCTGTCTATAATTAGATAATTACATTTATATCATGCTCACAGAATTGTTCTGGTAAGCATATCACTCCAGTCTTTCCATTCGAAATGAACAACTTTCAGAATTCTGATTCAGAATTCGGAAAATTGGAGTAACTGCTTCAGTAAATGTTTCTGTTAGAATTTTGAGTAGAGGCTAGATAAATGAAATGTTAAAACTGATTTAACTCAGCAATGAACTACTCCATATGAAAGGGAAGTACTCTAAAAGAATGGTAGCTTACATAAGAAATGTGAAAGTAACAAACCAATGACTGTAAAGAAAACCAATGGAATATTAAGTGTGTGAAAGAGCTGCCTCTAATGTGTCTGTTTCTATCACCAATACTTTAACAATGTTGGTACTGGATCTAAGATTTTAACCAGTAGAACCAAAATACTACAGTCTCATCTACTATTTATAATTCCAGAATTGCTTCTTGTCTTCCCTAATGCCGATAGGTTCTGAAATATCATATCCGAAATATTAATTAATTAATTATAAAAATAGCTAATATTTGAAATATTAGGATCAATTTTAGATGTGGAAAGATGGAGGATTTCTCCATGAATGCCTTGGCTAAGTGTATTATGCCTCCTCATAGTCATTTCTGTTCAATGTTCTAAAGATGAAAGGCTGCTGAATTATACCTGTATTGTTATTGATGGGATACCTTGGCGATCCAGTATATCATATGTGTCCCCAACCAGGCATAGTAGCTAAGGATACATTGCATTGTAATGCCTCCTCTCAAAGTTGTATGCTAGCAAATTTTAAGAGTTATCTTTCAGAAAATTCCAAGTTTTAGAGTATGAATGAAAGTGATTGACTCCCAGAACTCTAACTATGAAGCAATATATGCTATCAAAAAACTGCTAGGGGGCAACTTGGCATTGTGGCTAGACTGACCTTAGAATCAAAGAATCAAGAAGACCTCATGTCAGATATTGCCTCAGACACTTGCTAGTTGTGTGACCCTAGAAAAACCACATAAACTCTCCGTGCTTAGGATTGGTCTACCAAGTAGTAAACTGGATGCATTCTGCATTGGTGGAGGGAGATCTTACAGAATTTCCCTGCATTGGCAAAATCATAACTGTTGTACATCTTGGATATGCTTATGTAAGTGCCTCCTTTTTTACAATAGAATATAAGCTCCCTGAGGGCAAGAACAGTTTCATTTTTATCTTAGTATCCCCACTGCCTACACAATGACTGGCACATGGTAGGTGTCGATTGATTGATCTTTAGCATTCTTGTGTATACTATGAAATACCTGGAGGGAGGTGTCAGTAAATAAGGAGTTGTTTCAACATTGTTATTGGGCAAACTGTATATTCTTTGTTGCATAAATTTTTCTTGTGACTGGACTCAGATAAATTGAAATATTTGACTATAGAAAAATTGCTTCTGGAAGCTTGAAAATGGAAGAATAGAAGAAAGAGATTTATATTGAATTACAGATTTTGAGAATTAGAAGAGACATCAGTGAGTACTTAGTCCAACTCTTAGATGCAAGGAATCCCTACTGCAATATCACCAGTAGCCTCTACTTGAAGATCTCAGGGAATGTACTTCTAGAGCCAGCCCAGGAAATAGCAAAATAATAAATATATTCAGAGGATGGTGGTGGTAGTACGAACCTACTGAGAACAGCAAGTCAAAACCAATCATTTTCTAAATGAAAAAAGATGCTTTTTTCAGTTGTTTTCATTCCAAAACCTTGAAAAATATTCATTTTTCATCAAAAAACCCTAACACATGTCTAACCTTAATTAACAAGGAAACAAATGGAAAACTGGAATGCTTTTTGGAAATGCCTTAGCATCTTCTGAATAAGCCTGTGTTTATGGTTCAAAGACAGATGTAGGACTAACTTTGTCATACAAATCTGAGATTCTAGAGAGAGTAAAGAAGGACTTTGTTAAGGTTAGCTAGGAAGCCATGCGGAAAATTCACATGTTCTACAACACTGACAACTGTATTAACCTCTGTTTTAGCCCAAGCAAGTCTGAAACAAAACTTGTTGAATTGCTATAACTTTGTTTTCTCAGCTAGAGTGAATGCACATGTGTGGTATTGGTCAATGCAACAGTTCAAAGCTAAGTGATACTTACACCAGTCTCTAGTACGCTTCAGCAATTTTTCACTCAGATGGACAGCATATAATTTTCAGCTATCCCAGGGCAATAGTAACTTGCATGCCCTCATTTTTTATGATTTGTTCAAAGCTTTTTTGATGAATATGCACATTATATATGGTCAAGCTTTAACTGCCCATTTGCCATCTGACACTTCTTTCTCCTTTCAGTTGGATTACTTGGATGTTCTTACCAGAGAAGAGGTGGCCGTGTGGGGCCCACCATATTGGAGAATGAAAATAGAGGTGTTTTAATGGATGTCAAACAAGGGAAAGGATATATGTAGGAAGAAAGTGCTGTATACTTCCCCTGAGTAAAAGATAACACAAAGTGAATGGGTATGAGCCAAATATTTCTCCATGAATGGGGCTCTTAGTTCTTAGCCCTATGAATCAGAGACTCAAAACACAGTTTTCAATACACTCAAAAGGTTATTTCTGAAGGAGCCTCATCTTCCAAAACTAATGAGTGATGAAGCATAGACTCAGTACCATAATGGGCACTGGGAAGGTTTTTCTCCTTCGTTTAGGTACAACCTTTCTTGATTCCAATTTATGAAATTTTTATAAATTTATTTCCATCTTTTGAAAATTGAAGAATTCCATTTGCATGAGTATACATAAATGTTTATGAAACATAGGGAGGAGGTGCTCAGTATTCTTTTTTCATGACTAATTATAATTTATCTGAAATGCTTCTAATGTTTACATGCTTTCCTGTCTATGCCATAAAATACTCCTGCTGAAAAGCTAGTTGATACCTTTTCTGTGATGGATTGTGTTTGATTTGAAAGAAGAATATTAAAAATGTGTATTCTACCATTTTGTTAACCCCTTATCTAGAATGGTGGTTGGAGGCCCACCTCATGCTTGTGGGTGGCATGAGTGGTTAGTTTTGTTACACAATTTTTAACTCACACAAAATTGTAAAGTTGGCAAAATTTATTGTCATCTCTTGATGACCCCATTATCATTTCTTTTCTTTCTTCTGGTCCTGCCTTTTAATGCCACCCCTACCCCCATCCCTCAAACACTATCACTTCAATCCATTCAGGCCCTTATCCTATGTCCCACTTTTTCTTAGTTATCAGACCCATTAAGATGTCTTAATCTCTAACCCTTCCCAGGAGCATTCTAAAAGGCATCAAAATGATGGAAAAACCATAAAGACTCAAAGGAATCACACAATAAAGGTGCAATGAAAGACTGATGCTTTAGAGCATGGAGTCCTTATTTTGCCTATTCCTAAGTCTGCTAGGCTTTTAAAATAACTGTGCTAGTTTTCAGGTCTCTCTCCACTCCAGATTGCCTCGTATTATGGAAACACATTGCTTCTTTTTGTGCTTGCATTCATAAAGAGCATAAAATACCTTGGCTATACTTCAAAACTGTGAGGTCATCCTGCTAGGCTTCTGTTTTTCTTCAGTGATAAATAATCTCTATTCTTGCACCATTTCTGCAGAGGTCCTATTTTCTAGCCCCCAAATCAGTTTTTATTGCTTTCCTTGGAGCTGCCTCCAAGTTGTCCATACTTCTTAAGCTGTGGATCCAATACCTAGACAGAATATCATGGTGCTATATCTTCTATGGAGCTTACTTGGAGGCATTCAGGGTTCTGGCAGACAGCATGCTGAATGCAGTGGGATGCGGTGGCTGAAAGGCGAATATAATTTCCCTAGTCAACCAATACCAGCAGCTTCTTGTTGCCTATAAAAAGAATAAGATATGATTTCCTATGTTTAACTTTTAAAGTCATGTATAACCTGGCACTTGTACTTTTCCAGTCCTTTTTGTCATCAGTCCAATTCCTATCCTCAGTGACCTAGATAAATTGTTTTTCTCTATCTCCTTCTTTCATTCTTCATTCATCTCCCATCTCCATGCCTTTGCACTGACTGTTCCCCCTGGCAAGAATGATATAAGACTTCATTAACACCAGTAGAGGGGCTTGAATGAAGAAGGTGATCGTTCTTCTGTATTCTTGTGAGAGTATACCAGGAGTATAGGGGTCAATTCTGGGCACAATGCCTTAGGAAAGATAACGAGAAGTTATAAGATGTTCATAGGAGAGTAACCAGTATGTTGAGGCCTAAAAATGATTGAACACAAGGAATTGTGGGTATTTAAACTGCAGGAGTGAAGACAAAAGCTACAATGAGAAATAGTGGGTGTGTGTGGCAGGATTGGATGAGGAGTAGGCTTACAGATAGATTTATTTTTAATGTAAGGGGGAAAATTCTCACAATTAGAAATGTAGAGAATTGGAAAGGGCTATCCTATGCATTAGGGAGTTCTCCCTCGCAAAAGTTTTTTTTCAAGAAGAGTTTAGATGACAATTTTACAAGAATGTAGGGAAAGAGTTGAAGATGGAAACAAGGGGTCTTGTATTGGTTTTATTAGTGACCTCCAAGGTCCCTTTAAATGCTAAGATTTATAACTGAAGTAATGATATGGCTAAAAAGGAGTAATATTTTTATTTATTTTTAGTGGCTACATACCTTTCCCCACCTTTAGTATATAATATCTTTCCTTCAGTAACTAGAATGCCACAATTGAAATGTTTACCAAATTAACCCTCTTCATATGCTGAGTGATCTGTTGTTACAAGCAATAATGAATGATACTATGTTTTAGATTCTTATTCAACTCCGTGTCCCCTTTGCCTCTTACCTTATTTTCAATTATACTTGGCCATATGCAATCATTTTGCATCTAAAATTTGTCAAATGGTTCTATCCTGGATTTAGTACCTTTGAAACATATTGCAATCCCCAACATTACCGCAGAATTTTCCCAACTCAGTTTTCTTTTAACTTTAATCCCATCTTCCAATGGGTGAACCACACCTCCTGACAAGATGTCATCCTTAAACTTAATAAGCAGCCTCTCAGTTCCATCATCCAAGTCCTTGATGACATGTTAAACAGTCCTGGGCCCTAGTACCTACTGCTGTGGAACACAACTAGTTAGTCCCCCTAGGTTAACATAGTTACGCATAAATAATAAATAAGTTTTCTCTAATGCTCAACCATAGCTTTCACAGACTTGGAAATGAAACATCCAATTCCCAAACCATTTGCTGAACTTGGATGTCTTCATGTAACTTGAGTAACAGCCAATTAGACTGAAAGCTGATGAATGTCTTTGGGTATTGCTGTAATGAGATAGTAGAGTTGGGGGGAGGAGTGAATTCATGAAAGGTGACAGACTTCTACACAGAATAGGTACAGTGTAATTATTCTTCCCCAAACCATGCCTCTGGAACATACTCAACTGTTTTCTAAAGATTGCCTTTATCTTCGTGGTAGATTCTCAGACTTTGTCTTTTATGATAATGGCAAAATTGACTTGCTTGTCATGGTTTAAACAACACCAGAATTGCCGTTAGGGCTTCTGGGCTCATATCCCAGTTCTACCACTGATTACTTTTTTGGTTTTGTTCAAGTCACTTAATATTTTTAGACCTTGATTGCTTGTTTGTGAAATGAAGGGGCTAGATCAGATGATTGCTTAGGTCTCTTCTAGTTCTCAGTCTCAGATTTTAGACTTGTTCTGTTTGGAACCAAAGGGATGAATTAGTAGCAATAGGGAGGAAGTTCAGAGAGGCAGATTCAAACTTCATAAAAGGAAAAACATTATAACAGTATAAGCACTTGCGGAGTAGAATGGATTATCTTGGGTCTTCACCTAGAAGATGGATGGTCTCTCATCTTGGATAATATAGAGGGAATTCTTGTTCTTGTTCAAGTGTGGAGTGTATTCAATAACCTCGGAAAGCTTGTGAAAAGGTTGAGCGTTTAGGGAATGCATGGTTTTCATGAAGCACTATGGGAGTGATTACTAAATGACTTTTATAGGTCAGGGCTGGGCATGAGTGTAGCTAAGTTTAGTATAAGTGAGAGCACAAGAGTACATGATGGGGTAGGTAAGCATGGACTATAAAAATGAAGGAAGCAGGAAAAGAAGAGATAATTTGGAGGTGTATGTTAGCAGTGGGAGGAAGAGAGTATCAAATGGGCAGATGTACTATTGGAATAGTCGATGTGATTAATTAGCTCCATTGTTTTATCGGAATATTGGTGTGGTGATGTTACTGTGTCACTTTTTTTGTCATCAGACCTTGGATTTGGTTTCATGGTATCTACACTTCATCAATTCTGTAATACAGACCCAAAGTTCTAACCAGGTCAGTTTCTTTAGTGTTCTCTACATCTTACTTTATTTCAATATTCTGTAGTTTAGCTCATTCTGGTTCCCTTTCTCCTTTCCTCTCTGATTTACTAACTGAAACTCTTTGCTTCTTCCAAGGTTATTTTTATCCCAACTTCCACCAGGGTTTTAGCTTAATTCAGCACCTGACAATTTTTATTATCTAAATTTAAAATTATAACTTCCATAGTTTTATATCACCTTAATTTCCCTATATCTTCCTTTCATTTCTGCTTCCCAGAGATATCATCACTTAGGATTAGGAAAAGGAACAGTTTAGAAGAAGTAGCCCATATAGTCACCAAGGCTGATATTTGACCTAGTTTTTCCCATTTTGGATCTACAACATCTTGCAAAGAAGGGAGGGAGTTATTTCCTATTATGTCTTCTCCGTAGCCAAGTCAGGTCATCATCATTTCATAGCACTGAGTTTTGATTTCATTACTGCTATTCTTTCCATTGACGTTGCATGATAGCATGTATTATTTACCTTGTTGTGTTTACATTCCTTCCTACCAGTCCCTATATCTTGCTGTCTCTGAGAGTATCACATTTATCTCATAGTGTAGCAAATACTCCGTTACCCTCTTGAGTTGTACTACACTTTGTTTATTCATTCTCCAACTGATAGGGGCTTTCTTTATATCCATGTCTTTGCTATTGCAAAAAGAACAATCAACCTTCAATTTTGTAGCTTCCTGTGCTCTTGAAGATACAGCTTTACCTAATAAGAATATTAAATGAGATTATTATATAGCAAATATCATATTATTATCATATAACATTGTTTTTATAATTATCATTAATTATATGTTATGTAATAATTATATAATATAATTATATAATATTAAAAATATTAAAGAAAATTAAATCTCTCAAATACAGGGGTTTTTTTCCTCAAGTTTTAGCACAGAATGGGGAATACTACAGCACTTATGGAGTAGAATGGATTATCTTGGTTCTTCATTATTTTGGATCTTCACTTAGAAGATGGATAGTCATCATCTTGGATAATATAGAGGGAATTCTTGTCTTGTTCAAGTGTGGATTGGACTCAATAGCCTCTAAGAGCTTGTGAAAAGGTTGAACATTTAAGGAATGCAGTTTTCATGAAGCACCATGTTGGATTTATTAAAAGTGTTGGATTTGGGGAAGGATAAATACATCTTATTCCTGCTAAATTTGGAAGTGCAATAGAAATGGAAATAGATGGAAACTGATATTCATTGCCTAATGTTTACCATTTCACAGTGCATGAATACAGTTATGTGTTATGTTTGACTCACTAAAATGATTGTTTCAAGGTTTTAGTGCATTATATACTCCAATTCAAGTTTTAAAAAGATTCAAACTCAACTGACTTTGAAAGGAGTTTTCTATTAGCCAGCCATGTGGTCCAAATAGGGAAGTTACTTGCCCGTTGCCATATAACAACAGAATCATTGAGATAAGATAGTCTATGCCCTCACCAAACTTGCCATTCAGATGTTGACCAATCAATAAACATTTGCTAACCATTTACTATATGCCAGATAGTATCCTAAGTACTTGGTTTTCAAAGACAAAGTAAAAATCAGTCCAAATCCTGAGGTATCTGCATTCTACTAGAGGAGACCACATGCACATTCATTTGTACAAACAGTATAGATACAGAGGAAGTGGAAGGTATTAATTAATAATATAGTAGGCCAGGAAAGGCTTTCTACAGCAGATGGTAGTTGGGCTGAATCTTAAAGGAAGTCAAGGCTTCCAGAAGGCAGAATTTAGGAGAGAGCATTCAAGGCCTGGGTGAAGCCAGTGCAAAGGCAAAGAAATGAAAGATGGAGCATCTTAGCTGAAGAAAACTAAGTAGGCTGGTATGACTGTACTGAGAATGCCCAGCGATGCTTTTCCCTCTCAGCCCTGCTCCTAGATCCTGATCTTCCCTCAACCTTTGAGTCTGCTTTGCTTGGGATCATCCTACCATCCTTGACTTCTCCTCAGCCTGGGGTATCCTTTAGTAAGATTGCTACTCTTCTCCCACTCCCTTTTTGCTCCAAAGCTTTATCAGGATAAACCCTTGTTGTATAACACTAATATCAGATAGCTTGCTGTCTTGGGGAGTGGGGAGGGGAGGAAGGGAGGAAGAGAGAAAAATTTGGATGTCAAAATTTTAGAAAAATGAATGTGGAATGCTATCTTTAAGTGTAATCAGAAAGAATGCTGTTAAGGAAAAACAAAAGGACAAATACTTAGTTTTTCCTACTTCATTTCCTGGAGTAATCATGCTACCCTTGGTCAGATAGATGGATAGAGAGATAGAAAGATAGATAGAAAAAGATAGAAAATATAGATCTATCTATATTCAGAAATAGATATGGTGATATCTATAACTAGGTACATGTACATATATCTAAATATATAAACTAATCTACGTAAATATGGATGTGTGCATGCACAAAAATATAGATAATCATATAAACTTTTATGCAGGTATATTATGGGATGAATCACAGACTTTAGGTCTGGAAGATCCCTCTGTGGTCATCAATCCAAAAGTACCTGAAAGGCATCTCCAGTATAATACCATCCAATATGTGCTTGAAGATCTCCACATTCAGGGAACTGACACAGCTGCCAGGTATGGGGGTAGGGTAGTGCAGAGTTTACAGTGAGGATACACCTGAGTTTAAATTTGCCTCAGAAATGTACTAACTGTGTGATTCTGTACAAGTCACCTCCATTTATCTCAGTTTCCTCATCTGTATAAAGGGGGATAATAATAGTATCTACTTCCCAGGATTATTGTGAGTATTAAACATGAAATAATAATTGCAAAGCACTTAGCACAGTGCCTGATACAGAGTTAAAACTATATAAAGATTTGTTGTTTTTATTATTAATATTATTCTTTGAGGTCTATTTAATCTATTCCAAGAGGTCAATGATGAAAATAAAGTGTAAGAAAAACAGAAATTTAAGACACAGGACACCGTGAAGTTTATTTTGAGAATTTAAGCTGGGAAAAACCTGGTCTAACGTACTATTGTGTTTCCCATATGGAGTGGGAAAACCCCACCTTCCAAAGAGAAACATATTCTCTTCTTGCCTGAGGGATCAAATATGCTATTAGGATCTGAAACATGAGCTTGAGTCATTGCTAAATGTTTTAACCCATATGGTAATGTATCTAACTCCAAACTTGTAAAACTTGTCCACTGATCCACAAGTCCCTCAAGGAAAATGCTGGAAATGAAGGACAAGTCAACATAAAGTTCTGAAGCGGTGTTTCAAGGAAAGAGATTGGTTAGAAAGAATGGATTTCACAAGTGGCTGGACATGTGCTAATGGGAAAGTTACTAGGATCTGGCCATATTTGATACACTAGTGCTGCACTTCTAAAACCTTGCCATACACTTGTGAACCATTCCTGCTGTAAGGATGGGACTTTGTCATTGGCAGTGACTTTGATTATAAATGACCTATGTTATATCCTTAAAGGTCAGAGGGTGCTCAAGGTACCCTCTAGAAAGGAGCAGTTATTGCTATACAACTTCAGTGAGGATTGTTCTGAGGGACTTGTTTATTATTCATTAACTCGAACAGGGAGATTTGCTCCAGCTAAAAATATTTTGCCATCTTATTAAATTTGGATTACCCAAGGGTAAGCTTTTTGCCCATACTCCTTTGTTCAAGTTTTGCCTTAAAGTCAGAGTGATTCAGGCGAGGTTATAAAACCTGTGATGGTGTGAATTTCCAATCAAGAGGGTTGGTTCCACTTCTAGCTAGGTGTTTCCTGGCTGTGTGACCTTGGCAAATGCTGTCACCCCCAACTTCAAATTCCAAATCTGTTAAATAGGGTCAATAATCATCGTGCCACTTACCTCAAAGGGTTATAGGGAGGAAAATGATTTGTTAACCATAAAGTACTGTTGAAATGGATGGTGTGGCAGACACATTTGTGATCTGCTCTTTGTGCCAACCTTTTCGGGGAGCAGCATGTGCTTTATTCAGCTACAAAATCAGCAATTCTGCTCATAGGAGACAAGTAACTTAACAAACCCTCACGGTAACCAATAGAAAAGCAGGAGAGTAAAGAGAATCCTGGGAGTCTAGAAGTCATGGAGTCAAATTTAGGCACTTAATAACCAGACCCCTTTGCATTGTAGTTTTGTCATCTGTAAAATGGAGTTAATAACTGCATTTACTTCAGAGTCATTGTAAGGACCAAATATATAAGTATGGTGGGGTCATCAGGAGATTATTGTAATTTTCCAAATAGAGGCATCTCCCTTTGCAACTGTATAGGGTCTCTGATCTTCTTTCTGTGGGGTATATCTCTCCCTTCATTCTTCCCAGACATCCAAGAGAAGGAAAGCACTTATCCTCCAAAAGAACCTGAATTATAGAAAGTTGTATATCCTTCTGTGAGGGTCCAGAAAATAGATAGTTTCATAGCAGATGCCCTGGTCCTCTAAAGCAGTGAGTACTCTGATCACCTCTACTACAAGAGGCAGTTAGTATTATTGTTACAGAAAGTGATCTTTGGAAGAAAATATATTTCTCTCCTCCAGCCTTCCCTTAATCAGAGAGCTCCTTTAGAATTCCCTTGCCACATTTGTAATGTATTTTTAAAGCAGATTAGAATTGACATCAATTAGTCACATGTCTGAGTTTTTGATGGAGATCAACAATGAGCCCCTGTGTAGCCCCATTCCAAATTCATTTCTCTTTGGCCTAAGGTTGTCTTTCCTTGATATCAGTTTAATATAATATTGTTGACTTAACAATGATATATTTCAAGCTGAAGGCAGAAATGCATTTTGCATTAATAAATTGTTTTGAGATGGGTTTAAAGAGTATTTCATTATAGAAGAAGGGCAGTTATAAAGCGTGTTTGGTGGTCTTTCCATCACTGCTACCTGTGGCCTATTTGTGGGGATGGCATTTATCAGTGTGGCAGGAAATATTGAGCAAGTGATAGACAGCTATTAGCTCTCCCCCAGCCTAAGTCCTGCTCCATTTACGCCATGGGAAAACGCACTTGGTATTTTCTTTCTGGAAACTGGTCGGCTGTTCATAATTTGATGGAAAATTGATTAATCACACATTTAACTCAATGCAAGATCTTCTGCACTGTAATAAATTATGGCCATTAATCAATAAGTACAAAGTAATTCCAGGAGTCTGGAGACATGCTGGTTTCTAATAGAAAAACTTGTGCTCAGGCCTTCCTACCGGTGACCACTTCATCTGAGGTATTTTGCACCTGCCTCAATCCAATTAGATGACATAATTAATGAACCTCAATGCACTTGATAATTTGTTATACAAAAGAAAGAATGTTTTGGCACATCCATTAAATCCTGATGTATAACACTTTGCAGATGGGAAAGAATGGTGAGCCAAATCTTAGAGGGGCTTTCGCTGGGAATGTTCAGAGTTCAAATGTAAGTGTGGAAAGCCCCTTCATTTTGTACTGAAAGTGTCACCTCCCTTGTCAAAAGCCCTACAAAGGCCTTTGTCGTTGTCAGGAAAGCAAAATCCACCTGTGTTCTGAAACACATCTTGTTTTTTTTGTGACAAATGAAATGAAAGAAAGGACCGAAAGGAGTCAGGAAGTATTATTTCCTGAGCATTCTAAATAATGTTTCCCTGGGTATCAGTTACAGTTTTACATATCCCAGCTTTCTGCACCTGTTCTAAGCCACCAACAATAGGCTCTCCATAGATTTTAGGAGGGAAGACCCTACAAAGATGAAAAGGAAATCAGTCCGCCACTAATTCTGTCACTAGGAGACGTCAAGAGTAGATTTTGTTTAGAGACTTTGAAAAAACAATTAGCTGAGGATTATGGGCCTAAAAGGTTCTCTGCTCTGCTGTACCTGCAAAAGACTTTGCCCATTTAATGCCTCCTAAGCTGTCACTGGGCTTGAAGTTCAGTCCTCGTGATTAATGAAAAGCTGCAGGGCACAGCTAGGAGCTCAAGTCTCAATTATGAAAAAGCCGTAACTAGTTTAATGTGCTGATGCTTTGATACTTAAAGTGACAGCTGTGAAAAATGGCAATATTTCCAATCACGCTTTAATAATTTATCATTCATTTATTGGCATGCCCAATGTACTTTACTCCCACTGTTCTTTTTCTCTTTCTAGATTCATGACATTATGACAACTAAAGAACAAAATATCCTCTAGGTCTTAAAAGGCCAAGCTTCCTTTAGGTGACTGCGGAGCTTTTACTTACAAAGTTTTTTTCCCCTTCCATTTAAACAATCAGTCCAAAATATACCAAATAGAGGGTAAAAGAGTTGGACCCTAACATGCACCCATGAACCCAAATCTATTTCTGGGTCATATGTCATATTTCTCCCTTCTCTTTCCCACCCTAATTCCATACAACAATATTGTAATTCCATACCATTATGTACAAGGAGGATGAGGAAGGGGTATAATAGAAAACATATAAATCAATGTAAATAAAATCACAATTAGTAGAAAATAATGATGCCTCAATGATCCTGGACATCATACATTGTGTTCATATATGTCTCATCATAAAGGAAAGACAGTACATCTAAAAAATATTTGAAGTCACAGTCAGTCCTCTAAGTCTAAGACTTAACTACTAAGTTAGATTCATATTTTCTCTATATTTATCTCTATTTTATGGGAAGCTAAGTGGCACAGTGGATAGGTTGCTGAGCCTAAAATCACAAAGACTCATCTTCCTAAATTCAAATCTGGCCTCAGACACTTACTAGTTGTGTGACCCTAGGCAAGTTGCTTAACCCTGTTTGCCTCAGTTTTACCTATAAAATGAGCTGAAGAAGGAAATGGCAAACTACTCTAATATCTTATGAGGTCATGAAGAGTTGGCTGTAACAGCAGCAGAAGCAACAACATATTTTTACAGATAAAAAGTATTAGTTTATCTACAAATGGGGTAACATCTATAACCTACCTCACAAAAGTGCTTTGTAAATCTTAAATTTCAAAGTGAAAGCCATTCAATGGTCTAATTAGCAATTTGCATCCATATCTAAATTTTTTTTTGTACTGGACCTGTGATTTCATTGGGGTAGAGAATTTTCAACAAAGAAATTTCTTCTGTGGTATAGGCTGATATTCATATCAATTTACAGTCTTACCATGTTTCCTGGGAACACTGAGAAATTAACTGAATTGCCCATAGTAAGACAGTCAGTATGTACAAGTAAGAAGACTTGACCCTAGCTCTTCCAGATTTCAAGACCAGCTGTCTATTTGCTACGCCGCACTTCTCTTTGCATCTATTTTGAATACACACACACACACAGACACACACACACATATATATGTATATATGTTTACACAAACACACACACATATTTTTGGTGAATGATTCCTTCCAATGGTATCTAAGCTCCTTTATGGAAGACACCGAACACTTCATGGAACATAACACAAAGCAGATACTTAATGAATACATGTTGAATTTAATGAAATTAGAGTCAGGTGGCAATCTGACTTAGTGGAAGAAGTTCTCACACTCTGAAAATCACAGATGACTTTCAAATGGCCATGTTAGGATAACAGAAGATATAAGAAGAAGAAAGAATGTATTTTACTGTGGAAACCTGTATACTTTGTATATCATAGTTTAGTACAGTTATGTAAAACATGAATTGAACTCCCCTGGGTGAATTAGGGAGAAGAAGGTCACATAACTCTATTCAATAAACATTTGTTATGTGTCTCTTATGTGCCAAACTCCATGTCAAGCACTGGAGGTATCAGATCAAAAATGAAATAGTCACTGTCCACAAATAGCTCCCCTTCTATTGCCTGTCTAGAACAGACCCCAGAGGGACTATCTTGAGTACCATTACTAGGTTTTGTTTGCTTTTCTGGTTATAATCTTATACTCTTGCACATGGCCATCCTCTAGTCCACTAAAATTTCCAGATCTTTTTCAGGCAACCTGCTAGCTAACCATACTTCCCCTTTCTTATACTTGGGAAACATTTTTTTAACCTAACTATGATGCTTTACATAAATCCCTATTAACATCATCTTACTAGATCCAATGTAATGCCCTAAGGCATATCAAAGCTTTTCTTCAGATCCTCACTGTAATTCAGCATGTGTTGCTCCTAGCATTACATCATTTTCAAAATGATCATGTTTTTTCCTATGAAAAGCTTACAAATACTATAGATGATAAGTTATACCTAACCTAGTTATCAAGATAGAACTTTTCCCCTGGAATTACTCAAGGCATCAAACCTCTGGCATTTAGTCATCTACCTGCCGTACCTATAGCACAAGGTCATTGTGCAGATCAAACAAGGTGATATCTCTAAGACTTCTTTATAAGATGTGAAACTATATATCTGCATATAGATATAGCATATATAATGCATGTATATGTGTATATGGATTTTCCCTTTTCTTATTCAATCTAATTCAATAATCATTTCTTAAGTACCTGTTAGGTAGCCAGCACTGTGCTCATGCAAAGACCAAAAGAAAAGACAAACAAACCAGAAACTGACATTTTATTGTGGGATGACAACATGTACACAGTTATGGATATACATATACATATATATATGCACATGTGCACACATATATACATGTGTATACACTATATACTTGCCACATATTATACATATATACATGAATATATCTGCATATATGCGATTTCTATATGCATCTTCGTAACCATATCCATAGGTATATCTATAGATTGATCTGTAGATTGTAGAGAGATAGATAAATAGATAGATGGATGCATGAATGGGTAGATAGAAAATAAGCAGTAATACAACAAGGACTACAGGTTTTCTCTCTTCAGCTTCTACAATAGGAGCAAAGAATGACCACTCCAGTAAGGCTGACCAAGCAAATGCTTGTAATTCCAGCAGGCAACAGGGCACCGTTACACCCTCCCTTCCTCTCCCAATAAAATATAAGCCTCTTGAAGGAAGGGACTTTTATTTTTGTTTTGTGTCCTTACTGGCTGTCTGGTACATGACTGACATTTAATACATTCCTGATTTTTATGTACACGATAGGTAGGTAGGTAGATAGAGAGAGAGATGACTTTATCAATGGGGATGGCATTAGAGAAAACTTCTTGCTCTCCTTAAATATAATGTCAACTTCTCAGGAACAAGGTCTATCTTGACTTTCTGTTTTTATCCTCAGTGCTCAGCACAGATCTTTATACATGCCTAATAAAATTCTCTTTCATCCATCTGTACAACTATATACATACATATATATATATATATATACATATATATGTCTTTTTTTTTTTCATTTTCTTATAGAACTACTTATTTCACTGCATTGGAAACGTCCCAGTAAAGAAACTTCCTCTATTAATGCATATCAGAAGCCACTCTACAATTTATAATGTTAGAAAGTTTCCTGGAGAACCAAGAGGTGGAATGACTTCCCCAGAGTCACAAATCCAGTAAAGGTCATAGGCCCTTGGCTTCCTGACTCCAAGGCTGACTCTCTAAACACTGTATAGCATTTCTTCTGTACCAAATATATCCAAAGTAAATATAATGTAATTTTTGGTGGTGTCATTTATGTATATAATAAGAAAACAAATACTTCAAAATAATATATTTAAATTTTCAACTGAATTTTGAACTTGTGCAATGGCTTTGTGTGACTGTGAAGAGAAAATATGCTCCTCTCAACCATTTTGACAATTTAATCTTGGTCAAAATGTGTTCTTTTCTCTCATTACCAAGAGCAATACTGCAAGTCACTGTATCTTGAAGGCTTCAAATTATAGTTTTGTAATATAATAAATGGATATGTAGGGTAATAAAGTTCCCATTACCTAGCCGGTGGCAGGTTTGTTTGTCTGTAAAACATGCAGAAAATGACTTCTGACCAAAGATTTTGCATAATTACTACTAGCTTGGCTACTTTGTGTCCTTTTTCGACTTACCTTTTTGAAAATGGGAATTTGTCTAAAGTTTCTCCATACTCCATTAGCCTGGAGTTAACTTAGCTTGGATATGGCTGCTTCCCTGTTCCTACACTATGACTAATATACCCTAAACTGCAAATACAAATTTGGGGCCCTCCCTCTTCATGAAATTAACTGTAAAAGCAACAGATTCTTTTTATGTTTAGGTACAAGATTAGTAGCTGAATTCCTAATCACTTGGATTAGAGTTGACTACATGGGATTCATATTGAAATGTATTGAAGGGAAATATTTTGATACATATTTTATATTACAAAAAAACTTTTTTTATTGATACTCATAGAAATATGTAGCTAGATTAAAGAAGTAAAAAGTAATTGTCAGATTTCTTTCTGATTTTTCTTCTTTAGGAATTTTAGATAGTGGAACAGTAGTAGCCTGAAGATATTCTTTTCTCTTAATTCTAAGTGAAAAGTACATTGGTAAAATTTGATCTATGAACTCATAGAAAGAAGGTAATCTATACTTTTCATTAAGCTTATTTCTTCTCTCTACACCCTTGAGACCATCTCTTTCCACTTCCTTGAGGGTATTATTCTAGCATACATCCGCTTTTTTCTTCATTAGACTATAAGCTCTTTGAGAGTAGGGACTGTCTTTGTCTCTCTTTGTATCCTTAACTTTTAACACATGCCTGGCATATAGGAGGCAATTGACACATGCTTATTGATTATTTACTTTCGATTATCCCTATCCATTGACTCCTAGACCTGCCTGACTCTCCTCAGTACTACAAAAATAACTCTTTCTGGTATTACCGAATCATCTCTTCCCTCTCCCATGGTTTCCAAAGACTTTTTTGCACAGTGTAAGGTCATTGATTAATGACTGAATTATGTTCTTACCTAGTTAAAATATTGTACTAAAATAGTGCAAGATGGTTTCAACCCCACCTATCAATGCATAGAGCATTTGTGAAGAATGATAACTAAAACAGCTCATGTTTACATAACATGTGATTCAAAATGTGCTTTTTCCTTTTTTAAATATTTTTATTTAAATTTTGAATTCCAAAATTCATCCCTCATTTCCTTCTTACTCCCTTCTCCCCTCCCCAAGATGGTAAGCAATTAGATACAGGTTATATATGTGCAATTATGTAAAACATTTCAGTAATAGTTATTTTGTACAAGAAGACACAAAAGAAAAAAAATGAAAGTGAAAAAAAGCATGGTTCAGTCTCTATTCAAATAATATCATTTCTTTCTTTGGAATTGGATAGTATGCTTGATCATTAGTCCTTTGGGATTGTCTTGGATCATCGTATTGCAAAGTCATTCAGTTTTTCATCAAACAATATTTCTATTGTGGTGTACAACATTCTGCTGGTTCTGCCCACTTCACTTTGCATCAGTTTATGTAAATCTTTGTAGGTTTTTCTGAGAGCATCCTGCTTATCATTTCTTATAGCACAATAATGTTCCATTACAATCATATACCACAGCCTGTTTAGTCATTCCTCAATTGATGGGCATCCCTTTGACTTCCCATTCTTAACCACTACAAAAAGAGCTGTTATACATATTTTTGTATTTTCCCTTTTGTGGATGTCTTTGAGATATAGACCTAGCTGTGGTATTGCTGTCTATACCTAGTTTCCACCATACTATTTTCCAATTTTCCTAGTAGTTTTTGTGAAATAATGAGTTTTTGTTCCAAAAGCTCAGATCTTTGGGTTTATCATATTTTAGATTACTATAATACAATTTGTACCTAATCTATTCCACTGATCCACCTCTCTATTTCTTAGTCTGTACCAGATTGTTTTAATAGTTACCACTGTATAATACAGTTTGAGATCTGGCATGGCTAGACCACTTTCTCATTTTTTCATTAATTCCCTTGATCTTCTTGAGCATTTGCTCTTTCAGATGAAATTTTTTTATTGTTTTTCCTAGCTCTATAAAATAATTTTTGATAGTTTGTTATGACACTGAATAAATAGATTAATTTTGGTAGAGTAGTCATTTATATATTATATTTCCTGGGTTTGTCTTGGCAGGTAAACTCCCAAGTGTTTTATATTGTCTGCTATTATTTTAAATTGAATTTCTCTTTCTATCTCTTGATGCTGGACTTTGTTGGTAATCTATAAACATTCTGATGATTTATTTGGGTTTATTTTGTATCTTGCAACTTTTTAAAAGTTGTTAATAATCTCAAGTACTTTAAGTTGATTGTCTAGGATTTTCTAAGTATAACATCATATCATGTGCAAAGACTGATAGTTTTATTTCCTCATTGCCTAATCTAATTCCTTTAATTTCTTTTTTTCTCGTATTACTAAAGCTAGTACAATATTGAATAATTGAGGTGATAATGGGCATCCTTGCTTCATCTTGATTGCACTGGGAAAGCTTCTACCTTATCCTCATCGTAGATAATGCTTACTGATGGTTTTAGACAAATATTAATCACTTTAAGATAAGCTCCACTTATTCCTATGCTCTCTAATATTTGTTAACGGGAATAGATGTTGCATTTGGTCTAAGACTTCCTGTATCTTTGAGATAATCAGATGATTTATGCTAATTTTTTATTGATATGCTGATAGTTTTCATAATATTGAACCAGCCCTATGTTCCTGGTATTAATCCTATTTGGTTATAGTATGATATTTTGCTGCAATCTCTTTGCTAGTATTTTATTGAAAATATCTGTATCAATACTCATTGAGGAAAGTGGCTTATAATTATTTTCTTTCTTGTTTTGGCTCTTATTAGTTTGGGTATCAGCACCATATTTTTGTCAGCAAAGGAAATTGGAAGGACTCCTTCTTTACCTATTTTCCCAAATAGTTAATATAGTATTAGGAATAATTGTTCTTTTAATATTTGGTAGAATTCACTTGTGAATCTATCTGCCCTGGGGATTTTTTCTTAGGAAGTTCATTGATGGCTTGTTCAATTTCTTTTTCTAAGATTGGGCTATTTAAGTACTTTATTACTTCTGTTAACCTGAGTAATTTATATTTTTGTAGATATTCATCTATTCCATTTAGACTGTCAGATTTATTGGCATTTAATTGGGGAAAATAGCTCCTAACAATTGTCTTAATTTCCTCTTTGTTGGTAGTGAATTTACCCCTTTCTTTTTTGATACTTGTAATTTGGTTTTCATCTTTCCTCTTTAAAAACAAAATTAGTAATTTTTTTCATAAAACCAGTTTCTAGTTTTATTTGCTAGTTCAATGGTTTTCTTACTTTTAATTCTATTCATATTGTCTTTGATTTTCAGAATTTCCAATTTGGTGTTTAGTTGGGGATTTTTAATTCATTCCTTTTCTAATCTCTCTTTTCATTGTCCATTATTGAATGTAATTTTTATTGCATTATGATCTGAAAAGAATGTATTTACTATTTCTGCTTTTCAGTATTTTTTGTGAGATTCTTATGTCCTAGTACATGGCCATTTTTTGGTTATGTGCCATATACTACTGAGAAAAAGGTGTTTGCTTATTTCTGTTCCCATTCAATTTTCTCCAGAAATCTATTATATCTAACTTTTCCAGAGTTTCATTCATCTCTGTAACTTCTTGTTTATTTTTTTGATTATATTTATCTAGTTCTTAGAGAGAAAAGTCAAGGTCCCCCACTAGCATAAGACAAAGACCTTTAGCCTATTATTTTTATATATCTTGGTTTTTTTTCTGTTCTCTATATACAATTTTTTATTTCTATTTTTGTTTCTATAATTTTCAGCAGTGGAGGGATTTCTCATACCTGGAATTTTCCACACAGTTGAAATCACCAATTTTATGTGTAGTTATATACTCACAAGTTGGAAAGTGTCCAGAGAAGGGCTCTCAAGATTTTTTGGGGAGAGGAGACCATGCTGTATGAGGACCAGTGCAGGCTTAGCCTGGGGATCCTACCTTCTACAAGAAATCTCTGATATCCCTAAATTTTGAGTGTTCTGTCCATCCTCCAACCATTCTGTGCTTATATTTTGTGTCATGTAAACTCTTTAAGGACAAAGATGGCTTTTGATTTTATCTTTCCGATCAATAAATGCATATTGAACATTTGTCACCACTCAATTGCTAAATTGACTCCTTGAGATTGTGGATTGACTCCTGTGTCTTCCCAGTGCCTAGTACTGTGTCTGACACCTAGAGAGAGATTAATAATTGCTTATTGGTTAATGGAGGGTGTCATGAATTATTAAGGATCTTCTTAGATGGGGTACTATGCCAGTTATGTAGTTATAACAAGAATTATGTTATTCACATAATTTCACTATCTTAACCACCTTGGAAGTTCAGCAAGGATGAAAGGTTGGGTTTTATGGAAAAAAGTATCATTTTAATAGCATTGATATCTTTCAGGGATAACTGTTTCCCATGTATTTAAGAAAAATACCATTTCCTCCCCTGGAGATGTTTCTTTGTCATTTATAAGAAAAGGATCTCTTTTGTCATTTTTTTTAGCTTGGAGATAAGAACATTTCCCAACCCTTTCTTCTGTCTCTCCTTTTCCCCTTATTCACTCTAGTCCAATGCTACAATATATTCAATGTTAGGTATAAATTCTTTCCTCACAAATAATGAGACTAAGAGGATTCCTGACAAGACTGCTTTTTTTTTTTTTTTTTTTTTTTTTGCTTAATGATCAATTACACAGGGAAGAGCTTTCTGGTTTTCTATTTATTTGGGAAGATAATTGATGAATCTATAAATAAAGAAATATGCATTAAAGACTCACTATGTGTCAAGGACTGTGCTAAGTGCTACAAATACAAGTACAAAGAAAGAAATGGTCTCTGTTCATAAGGAGTTTACTCATTCTAATGTGGGAGACAATGAGCACATATAAGATGTATACGGCATGAATACAAAGTTAACAAATAAATACAGATACACAAGATCTTACGGGAAGGAAAAGACTAGTAGGGACTTCAAGAAAATCTCCATACAGAAGACTGTATCTGAGCTGGATCTTAATGGACTTTGTGAGGTAGAAATAAAGATGGAGTTTATTCTGTGCCTGGAGGACAATCAGTGCAAAGGTATGGAGAAGGGAGGTGACTTTTGAGTGAAAAATATAGAGAAGACCATTGTGGCTAGATTAATGTGTACAGGGAGTGGGGTGATATCCAAAAAGGCCAGAAAAGTAAACTGGTGCCAGTTTGGATATAACTTTAAAAGCTAAACATAGGAAATAATATTTTATTCTTTCTAGAGGCAGTAGGAAGCTGCTGACATTAGTTGACTAGAGTAGTCATATGGAAGGAACTTGGAACATCTGTGTAGACATAGAAACATAAGAAGTTAGCTTGTAGAACCCCTGGTTAGATTCAAGTGTCCATCCTTATAGTGAGCATCTGTCTAGAACAAACCCATTCCCTGGGCAGAATGGGACCACCTTGTCTTCTTGGGCTGCTGAATGTACATTAAACAAGTGAAGGAGCAAGATGTCCTTTGTACTGAGATTCAGAGATGTGCAGAAAGCCCATTTGGTAAGCTTGTTTCCATATCATTTTTAACACTTTTTCATTATATCATTTATAATTAAACTGTTTCATATATGTAATTATGTTGCATTGTAATAAAGACACTATATTACAGAACTGTATAAAACAAGTCATCCAGATTTGTACTTTTTCAGTATTCTGTTAGCACTTAATCTGTCCCAGACCACCTGCAGAGCTGGCCTGGAATGAGCTGTCTTTTGATCTCTTTTATGAAATGACCTTTGAGGGTGAAAATAGATGAGGATGAACCTTGAAAGGTTTGTTATAAATATTCTGTTTGGCATCGTGTATCCTTCAAAAATTCCAGAATAAAACAGTCAAGTAAAAAGGGCACCTTTAATGTGGTAGGCAAATGTAGCTAGTGAATGCAGGTCTGTAATGTGGTCCGTAGAATTTCTTTCTGGGCTCTCCCCAACAATTGCCCCCTCAAATAGGGAGTAGCCAGTTAAGATAAAGAGCATACTTTCATTCATGGGGCCGATCCTTTGATTATTGTAGCATACCTTTTCTCAAATATCATCTACTGTTAAATCTGTGGGCGAGCAGTGCAATAGACCGATATTATCCGTCATTAGGAGAAACATGCACATTAAAAAGGAAACAGTTCACACTGATGAAGTCCTATAACTGTCTTTAATCAGGTAAGGCTGATGTAAATTGGAGCTTGAGCTGACATTCCATCTCCCAACCAACTCTTTGCAAAGCCTGCCCAATATGCCTGGAGTATACTTGCTCTTTCTTGGAATCCCGTTATCTTCAAAGCTCAGTTCAAATGCCACCTGATAGGTGAAGCCTTCCTTGATTGCCGAACTGAAAGTACCTCACTTTCCAAATTTCTGTATCTTTTTTGTGCCCATATTTTGCTTATTTTTGTTCATGAACTATAAGCTCATTTCTAAACTGGTCTTTTAATTTTATTAACTTCACCATTCTTGACCAACGCATTACTTCCATAACTTTTCATATAACTGCCATCATTCTGTTAGTTCTGCAAAATGGAAGCAATGAAAGAGGATTGCTAAACTCTAAAAATAAAATTATTTAATTTCTCTGGGCTTCAGTTTCCTCAACTAAAACATAACTAGATTAGGTGGTCTTCTAAGGTCACTTGGATTTCCAAAGTTGCCCATTTCTAAATTATACTGTACCATTGTAGCCATAGTGGAAAGACAAAGCAAAAGATAGATTCTCATTAAACTAACAAGGTCACATTTTCAGGCCTCGCTTCTCAGAATGTAAGCACCTTCATGATGGAGATAATTTCATTTATGTCTTTGCATCCCCAGGAACAAGCATGGTGCCTAGCACAGGGTAGTTGATTCATAAATGTTCATTTATTAGCTGTGTAAAAGCCAAGTATAACTTCCCGTGTGATAGTGTCTGTCTTAATGTCATGTATTCAAGTTGTTTCTTTAAAGTTGGGCACAGCAGGGACTGGGTAAAATGACAATCAATCGCTTTTCTTATGCAAAGTAAAGGCAAGGAAGTAACTAGACCCTTCTTTTCAGTCTTTTTCCACCCAAAGTCACATTAGATCTAATCCATGAATCAAGAAATCCCAACTTATCTTTCCCCAGATAGCATATACTTGGAGAGGAAGGATCAGTGATTTCACCATTGTGGATGACAACTTGTGGGAGAAATTTCTCCTTAAACAGACAATAGACATAATAATGATAGTCATTAACTTTATGTAGCCCTTATCACTTGCCAAGCACTTCACTAAGTGCTTTACGATTATTAACTCATTTGATGCTCACAAGAACCCTGGGAAGTGGTGCTATGATCATTCCCATTTTGCAGATGAGAAAACTGAGGCAAATAGAGGCCAAGCGACCTTCCCAGGATCAAATAGCTAGTAAGTGTCTGAGGTCAAATTTGAACTCAGATCTTCTTAACTCTAGACCCAGCATTCTATCCAATGTGCCACCTAACTGCCTTGCTAAGTAAATGGTGAGTTTCCTGGGGTATATAAAGGTCAAAGAAATCCCCAGGGTCGAATTAATAATGAAAATCAAGAAGGAGAAAGTGAATTCAGATCTTATTATAATTTTTAAGCTGGAAGGGACCTTGGGGGCTATCTAGTCCCATTTCCTCAGTTGAAGAAACAAACCCAGAGTAAGCTAGTGACTTGCCCAAGGTCATACTTGTGACAAGTGGTAGGAGTAGGACTTGAACCAAGATACTCTCACTCCAAATCTAGGACTCATTCTATTTTACTACAATGAAGTCTTCTGTAATGGAGACTCTGAACCTAGTCTTCTACCCTCTATGACCTTCTGTCTCTACATTTAGTGTATAAATACAGGCATAATACATTTACTAGATAAATGCCTGAAAATGTGACCTTGTTAGTTTAATAAGAATCTATCTTTTGCTTTGTCTTTCCACTATGGCTACAATGGTACAGTATAATTTAGAAATGGGCAATTTTGGAAATCCAAGTGACCTTAGAAGACCACCTAATCCAATTATGTTTTAGTTGAGGAAACTGAAGCCCAAAGAAATTAAATAATTTTATTTTTAGAGTTTAGCAATCCTCTCTCATTGCTTCCATTTTGCAGAACTAACAGAATGATGGCAGTTATATGAAAAGTTATGGAAGTAATACGTTGGTCAAGAATGGTGAAGTTAATAAAATTAAAAGACCAGTTTAGAAATGAGCTTATAGAAGTATGATTAGACTCTAAGGCCAGAGGAAAGGAATCATAAACGATAAGATACATGATTCACTTTGGCCATGGAAGAACATGAACTAAATGATAAGAAAGAATATGAAAGAGACAGCAGAAGTTGTTTAAAGAAAGAAATGAGTTCAAGAAAACCTACTCAAGGCCAGGAAATCTGAACATAGAGAACTCTAAGTATTACAAAAGTAGACACCTGGTAGTAGAGAATGCCTATGAGAGTTGAAAGATGGGGTGATTAGGTTGAAAACCAAGACAAAAGAGGAACGGAGGCAGAAGATGAAAAACAGAAGGAGGGCATAGTTTGTTTAACCTAAGAACAGGAAGACTCATTGGACTGATGTGAAGAATGTGGGAAAGGTTTATGCTATTAAATCTTTATTAATAAACTATGTGCCAAGCACAGTACCAGAAGTACAAGGAAAGAAAATGAAGACTGTCATGCCGTCATTGCATGATGTTAGAAGTAGAAGAATATAACCTATGTACAGATCAGTAGATTCTAACATTCACAAGATAATTATGAAGAAATTTGGGGTGATTGGAGGAGAGCATTTCCAAGTAGCAGGACTGAAGAAAAGTGCCAGTAGAAGGTGATATTTTGGCTGAATTCTGAAAAGAGCTAGAGATTACAAAAGAAAGTAATGTGAATGTGTGGTAGGGTACACATTCCAAGCACAGAGATGGGAAATAAAATGTTTTGCATAGGAAATACGAAGCAGGACAATTTGGCAGCATCTCTATCAGAGAGGGAAAGTATGACTTGGAATCTTTTATTGTGCTTCCAGTGGCACAAAAGCAAGTTGATCAAATAGTTGTCCTGCCACATCTAAGTTTCAATATTTTGGAATTTCCTCCTTAAATTCAAAGCTTCCAAAAAGTAATTTTGCAGGACAACACTGAGTTACGTTGTTCTATGACCACCAGTGTCATTTTATTTTATTTAGCAGTCATATTCCCTAACTTACGTAAATAGCAGGCAGAGTTTAATAACTCAACAAAGTAAATGATAATATCATTTTCAAAAGTGTAAGTATGAATTCTAAACTGTAGTAACAAATTAAAGAATAATGAAAAATATGAGAGAACCACTTATTGGTAATTTCTATTTTTTCCAATTTTTTGATATTTTTCTTGGTTACAGTCCAGTTCCTTTCCTTTATAAGAATATACGTTTGGTGCTAGACAGGACTTAGAGATCATTTAGCTCAATGCCCTTATTTTCAAGATGTTAACACTAAAGGCCAGAGATAGTTTAAAAACTTGCCAAAACTCACGCATGCAGTTGGTGGCAAAGCTTTGATTCAAACACAGGTCCTCTGTTTCCAAATCTAAGATTTAGTCCACTATACCACTGAATTGAACAAGCTTAAGACAGCAGTGTTCCTCCAATGTGTCCCTCTGCAACAGGCAATGATTTTATCTTGTAATTTTCTTGAAACAAGTGACACTTGATATTGCATTTATGTCTGACGAGTACAAATTGAGCCTTGCACAGTCATCCTGGCAAAACGATGAGTATTGAATCAATGCAATTCATTCAGGCAACCAGAATAGAAGAAGGAAAAGAAAAACTATTTTTATCTTTCCAGTTTCTTTGCCATTCATTCAATGAAAGGGACATTGATTTGAAATGGAAGGCATCTAAAAGGTCATATAATCCAAGCTCCTAATTTTATAGAAGAACATGGGCTCTCCAAAGCTGAATTCCCTTTCCCAAGGTAACACAAGAAATAAGAGACAGTATTAGGATTTGAAGTCAGTCCTCCAAAGTAATGCTTCTCTGGTGTTGTCACACAGTCTCTGGTGTAGGGAAGAGCCAGACTACCCAGGTATTTATTGGAATTTTCCATTTAAGCTTGACTTTGTAGACACAGTGATAGACTCAAATAGGGAAAAAGAAATTGTTGTTAGGATTTGGATACAAGAAAAAATGCAATGAGAACTTTATATAGAGCCACAAATGGTCCATAAGCATTGTTTCTTTTTGATCTGGACCTCTGTTTCCTGTGTCATTGTCAAATAAACAATTTGGAGATTTTTAGAAAACATTTTTACTGGACATAGTCAAACTGTTTGGGATTTGATTTCTGAAGGCTTTAATTTAAATCTAGTCAGATACTTGAAGAAGACTCTCTTGCTATTTGGTGATGTGATCCACAGGTAGAAATGGCAACCTGACGGTTATTCCCCAAGTCATCTATAATCTACATCCATCAGGTCATCAAGATCTGCTTAGTTCCCGTGCAAAATGGTATTTTATTTATCTCAATGAACTGAGTCTTGCCAGCCCATGTTTATCTGCTGACTGTAGAAAATGTGTTGACAATACATTCTTGTAATGGATGGACTGGGAAATGGATTCTAGAGGGAACTACATGGTTCATCAAGGGAAGTGGTTGACATTTACTACTGGTTTGTCCCTTTTGTGCTGTTGCCATCCACTGTGGGGGGAGAAAGAGAGGGGGAGAGAGAGGAGGGGGAGAGGGGAAGAGAGAGGAGAGGGAGGGAGGGAGAGAGGGATGGGAGGAGGAAGGGAGAGAGGGAGGGAGGCAGAGAGAGAGAGATTGTATCATAAATCCCAGAGAATGTTTTACAAAGTTCATATCTGCATTTGCTACCTTTAATATTAATAGGAGTGTATCTTTAAAGTGAGTAAATTGAGAAAGTGGCTGAAACTATAGTTTATAAAAGAAGATTAGTGGGTTTAATATGCACTGGAGAGTAAAAGAAAAATCTTATTACTGTCTGGAGAAATTACCTCATAAAGAAGCTAATACAGCAGGCTAGGGAGTAATTTTTAACAAGGTTTTTATGATGCGCAAGTGTAGGCAAGTTAATGAACTTATCTTTCTAGTTATTTTCAGATGGTAACAATGTTCTTCTTTTCTAGTTCTTGTGCCTTAAAAAGTAAAATACATTTAATCACTTACAATAAAACTAATTCATTACGTCAATAAATCAAGGACAATCCTGTACAGTACTCGTGGATGGTGTCACAAACATCCTGGAAACCAGGCCAGATGCTAATGTTTTGTGGGAAGCCAAACTAAAGGTAAAATATGGAGCTTATTTATTATTTAAATTAAAATGCCTCCTTTTGACAGTGCACGGCCCTTTTGGGAAGGTTTGACTTCCATCTTAGTTATTGGGGGTGGAGAGGGAAGACAAAACAAAAAAAAAAACATAGGCAATGACTTTATCTTCATCAGCCCTTTGTGATCCAACCACCTGGTTTTTGACATTTAGGAGTAGGAAGGCAAGAAGGTGGTTAAAGAGTGCTCAGTAGAATCCAGTTCAACAAACACTGGGAATGGGCTGCTCTGTGTGGAACCCTCTACTATGTAGAAGCTGAGGATACCAAAATGAAATTCAAAAGAATCTCTACGGAATGATGCTTGCTATGGAACAGATCTATAATCTTTGGAAGATTTATGAGTTCAGAATTCTATTTGTTAGCCCCTTGGCAAATCATGTATGGGGATTATTTAGAAGAACAACCAAATTTTTCTACAGAATGTCCCAAAATAAACTACTGATTCATTACTGTGATTGCAGAGGAACTCTTCTATTGATAAATGATGTTAGTAGAAGTCAGTAGAGGTGAGTTAGGAAGAAATAGGGGAAGCTCCTCTAGAAAAGACAATTTCCACCATAGTACCTATTCCAAATATTGACTGTAAATTAATACATCCCTTTCCCACTAGTCACAACTCTCTAAAGTAAAACAAAAGTTTTCTACTTTCCACTGCTTAATAAAATGAATGATTTTATGTCAAAACAATGGATCAATTTGGAGTGTCTGATAAATGATTGTATTGAGCACCATGTCCTTTAGAAGTAGGACTGACTGATCTTAAGTCAGTCAATGCCCCCATCAGAACATCTAAGTGCCCTCTTTCACGCACCTGTTGGAATCCCTTGTTTCCTGTAAGACAAGCTCTATCTCTGTGGTGGTGAAAGATGAAATGACTGAAGAAAACAAAGGTTTGATCTTCTGAATATATTGATTTATTAAGCAATGCATGCCAACTGCCTAACAAAGTGGGGCCAGAACTCCTCAGTTTAGGCCTGGACCGTCAAAAGAGGGGGAGATAGACATATACATTAAAAACTACCAAATAAAGCCAATTAATTACAAGGAAACAATGCAATATTAAGCAATCAAATTTCTAATGGGATGGAAGGTCAGGGACTTTCTGTGTTATGAGGGGGAGAGCAAACAAGTGCAATTTCCTGAATTCAGGAAAAGAGATGTTCCATTTCCCCAGTATATGTAAGCAATCGAGGGAACATGGAGATTGATCAGTATGGATCAGTTTTCAAAGGAAACATATGGGATGCTTGAGATGTATAACTGAGAAAATTCCTTGCATCAATCTTTGGGTCTGACTGGATTTCTGGTCAGCATAACCTGGGTCCTTGGTTAAGGAGGTTAAGGAGGGAGAGGTGGTCTAGTTTCCCAATCATGCAGAGTTAGGTTCAATCAGTGCAATGAAGTTTTCTCCCAATTTCCACAACTGAATAAAGTTTTTTTCCCAGGACAGAATTTGGACTAGACCCAAAACTGAATAGAAAGGAAATAGAACTAGCTCCAGAACTGAGTTGCAAGATGGAGTCAATTCCCATTACCACTTGCTGTCACCTCCCTTACTTCTACACAAAAACTTCTCGGATCTCTCCAACTTCTATTTCCTATTCTCTCTCCCAAATTAACTGATGTTTTTTTTTTTGCATATAGTCTATGTACACTGATTAGTGCATGTGTTATTTCCCTTGATTTAACATTTGCTCCTTTAGGGCAGACAGAATTTCATTTTTGTTTTTATGCCCTCAGAGCTTGGGAGAGTGACTGCATACAATATACTTAATAAATGACTATTGATTAGTTGTACTTGATTTTACTAGACTATGATCATATGTTCAGTATTACATTATCTTCTGTTTTTTCTCTGATACCATTCTCCTATCCCCTTCCTCCATAAGTGTACACCATTTTGGAGTAGGGGGTAGGTGGATCTACTTTTTGATGGGTGACAATGGCTAAAAATTGACAACTAACTCATGGCAAACCAGAATCTAGGCTACTCTTCACAGAGATCCTAATACATTAACATAATTGAAACCTACATTTCTTTAGTTAACCCTAGTCTGAATCAGACGTTAGGAGCCCTTGCCCAGAATATGGCAAGTTTGACAAATGCTAGATGAGGAGAATGAGTATAGGTTCAGACTGGATAATTTTTGTAGCCATAATTATCCCAAATTAGTTTCTTTGGATCACCAGGTGTACAAAGTACATGGCACATAGTAGGTAATTAATAAATGCTTATTGACTTGAATAATATTTGGAGAATATTTAAATATTCACGAAAGTGAAGTAAACTCAGGTAGTAAGCAAAAGCACCTATTTTCCACTGTTGGAGAATTGGATTATATATGACTCTAGAGATAGTTATCTGGGTTACAATATGTAACTATTCTATTACTAGTTACTATTCTGTAACTAATACAAAGTGGCAGGGGTGGGGCGGCTTATGTTATCCCTTTCATGGAAGGGGCTGGAGAACCTGCTTTTGGAATGCCATGATGACACGTAATGGAAGTACCCTGATTTCTGATTAGCAAACTTTGGAGTTCAGGATGATTTCTGAAGATGAGATCACAAGCCACAGGGGAAGAAAACAAAGCTTGGATAGCTTTCCTACCCTATCATCGTTTCTCCTGTTATTTGAAAGGACTTGGCATTTTATTCTGTCATCTCATCATTGACAGAGCCTTCTGTGGACATTCCAAGAAAACATGCAGTCCAGAGGTCTTGGAAAAACTCAAATGACATTTCATGGAAGAGAGTGGGTTGATTTGGACTTCATGGATGTTCCATATCAGTTTTTTTGGAGAGATCAGTTACAGGTGTAGGAAATGACCTTTTTATCTATGAGTTCACCTGTTTGTCTATGAGTTGTCTTAAGTTTATAACGTTAGACCCAAGTACAAAACTATTCCTTTGTGCCAGAAGACAAATAAGCAAAAATTCTGTCGCTGCTCAGCATTGGAAAAGGACAGCCTTTTGTGCTGGAGTTTTCATGGGTCCTCTCTCACCTGGAGCTAGTATGAGACAGAAACCACATGGACATGTTATTCTCACTCTCTTGTGTCTATGTTTTCCTGGTTTTTAGTGAAGGAGATTGCGGGTGGTTACAACTTTTGGAAGTTCAAAGTCTCAAGAGAGTGAGCCACCAGGAACCCTAGAAGCAGAATCTATACGTGGTCTCCTACTTCAGTGTCAAAGCCCTGGTAGAACGACCTGCCAGACCCTGCCCAGAGGTAGCTGAAGATAATTTAGCATCCATGATGTATTCAAAAGCAGAGAGAGTGTTATATAGAAATTATGCTAAATTTGAGCCCACTGTTCCCAGAAATTGAAATGCTATAGGAAAGAGGTGTTTCCCAGCAGCGTGAAATGTACTTTTGTTCTTGTTGTATCTCCAAAGTAAATATCACTTTGAAATTGATGTTCGCTTAATAAATGGAACTGAGGTATTAGTCAGTGATGGCTAACAATGGGGAGAATATATCTGGATGGGAGTAGATATCATTAGAGAAGAAACCCTCTTCCCCTAGGGAAACCTAGAGGTGATGTAGTTAGACTAACTCTAGAAGTGAATCAAGAGACTTAGCTTCACTAAAAAAGGAAAACGCAATTTTTCAAGGCAATAAATTTGTATGCATAAAAGCAACATGGTATGTTGGATGGAAAATTAACCTTGAAGTCATGAAGGCCTGGTTTTAAGTCTATGTCTTCTGGGAATGTGAAAAGACATTTAAACTTTCAGTTTCCCAGGTAACTCTAAGACTATAATTTGCAAAGAAGCCCATTGCAATCCCATAGTCATTATATAGGGGAGCAAATCTTGTGAAGAGGTGAGACATCCCCACCAACTAACCAACTGCCAATAGTAATGCAGGAAAACTATGCCAGTTGAATCAGCAAAGCAAACCAAGGGATAGATATGAGACAGAAGGTACCAGGCAAACAAAACCACTATAGCACCTTGACCACCACCTCCCTTGAGACCCTAGTGGAGATGATCCACAACCATAAGCCCAAGAATCCCAGGAATAACAATACCTTCTAAACCACCAACAATGCTTTAATTATTATGCAGGGAATTCACCCTTGTCAAGAAGCAACCTAGTAACTTCTTTAGAGGTTCTGTAGGTGCTGTGGGCTCATTAGCCTCAGATACTGGAAGACTTGGAAAAGAAAGTTCCTACCATGAAAGTACTTGGCATTGTCACATGGTTCAATATCAACAAGAAGTACAGTTTCCTCAGTGGAAATAATGCTGAAGCACAGACACAGACACACACACAGACACACACACACACAATGCATTATTATTTAAGTTGCTGCACCATAATGAGGTCTTTTCATCTACCTGATTTGTTTCTGAACCCTCCAACATCTGAGATACTTGAGAATGTGGGCTATCTTGCCCTTTTACTTGTATGCTGACAACTTGATCCAGTCAAGTCCAGAGGCTCTATTTAATGTGTACAAAATGCCAACACTATGTTTACTACAATGCTTTGTACGTAAACAAGGCTTCTCATTCTTCCATTTATTCATTATTTCATTCATTCATTCACATGCTGTTCAGTATTGGTAGAGGGAGCCCTTCAGTGGGCATTCCTCCAGAAAACATAGGTCTATTCCAAAACAAAATGGAAAAAGTGTACTTTCTATGCAAAGAATACCAATGCCAATGTCAAAATCAGTTTTTTAAAAAAATAATGAAGCATTTCATGGAAATACTATGCAACTAGACCATGAGTCATGCAACTCCAAATAATGTGAAATTTATTATGAATTGTAAAAAGAATACTAGGTCACATTAAATCTGAGTCAAAAATTCAATTAATGTGACGTGTGAATTCATCAAGGGTTTTAATATAAAACTGCTGTTAGTTCACACTTGCCTATTGTCGTGTGTGGATGGATACCAGATTTTTAACAATTGTATTATTTTTAAAGAGTCCCCAACAAATGGTCAAAAGGAAGAACACTTCACATGGAGATACTATCAGCATTTTTTAAAAAAAGGATGATTGTTATATTAGAACCCAAATTTGATATAATTAAATGGTATGACTATGGTTCCCAAAACTCTAAAATAGTGATAAGATGCTAGAATGCCTGAAATTGCATCAGGGGTCATAAAACACACGAGCATTTATAATAGTCAAAGTGACTTATTTGCTCAAGATTGTTCCTAAAACAATATTGCTGTTACTATACACAACATTTTTAGGTTCTGCCTATTTTTCTCTTCATTATAAATACCCAAATTAACTACAAAGGACATGTGAAGGAAGACACATCCAGAGAAAGAAATGATAGGTAAAAGTGTATATAGGATAATTTTACACACACACACACACACACACACATTTCTGTCTAATGGTAGTCATCTCTAAGGTGAGAGGGGGAGATCAAAAGAAAAAAGAAATTACATAACTTTTTTATATATTTAAGAGGAGTATTAAGTTACATATGTTTGCAATTTAACACAAATCATTTTTTATTGTACTATATAATGGAAATGCTTGTTTTAATTCATAAATTAAAAATTTATAAAAGCACACAGGTGACATAAAAAAGATAAGAGTTGCATCTGCTTTTTATGGTTTGCAAACAACTACAAGGAATAGAAATATTGCAATGATAGAAATGCAATATTGTTCAGTGCTATGGATTGAAGATTACGTTAAAAATGCATTCTTATAAGAGTAGTCTTTTTAGATAAAGGCTTCAATATTGTTTAAAGGAGTAAAAAAAAATAGAAAAGAAGGTGATGGTCAAGAAACTTTTACTCTAAGTATTGGTTGATTTAGTTCCTTTAAAAATCTAGTTTAATTGCTTAATGTTACATTTACTGAAGAGACAATTAATGTAAATGAAGAAATAACAGTAAATTCCCTGATGCTTTCAAAAAAAAATAATCAAAGAAATTGAATATAAATTGATCAAAAATTTTTAAAGTGGATGAAATGGGTTTATTCTGGAAAAGGAGGGCTTCTAGACATTGTATTTCTTTGAAAGGAAAGACTCAACTTAGTTTTAAAGTATATAATGATCACATAATTTTATGGGGAGATAATACATAATGCGATCTTAAATGAAAATCAATTCTTGTTTGTCCATCTGAAACCCTGTGATCCAAGGGCTACAACCACCACTCTGGCAATCAAATAAAAAGGTGCACAACCAAATGTGTCTTCTCAGATTGTGGGAAATAGATCACCTTGCTTTGATGAAGCTATGTGGCTCCTGCTCCAAGGAAGGAAAGACAGAATAGGAGAGGGAAGCAGGAGCATCTGGAGTCAAATACCACCTTGGAAACCTGTTGAGTGATCAAATGTGACCTTGGGCAAGACTCTTCACCTCTCTCTGCTTCATATTCCTTGTCTGTAAAATGAAGAGGTCAGATTTCAAACTCTAAATCTTTAATCCTATGAAATGCCCCCAAGCTGTATGTCTTAGTAACTTCTGTATGAAGGGTGTCCTGTAGCACAACCCTCATAAAGTTTAGCAAACTGATAGCAATGTCCTCCTAAGGAAAGACAATTCAATAGAGAACTGATCAACACTTCATCATTTACAACAATCATTTACTAAGTACCCAATAAATACCAGACACTATGAGAGAAGCTGGGCAGGCAATTAAAGAAAAAAAAAAGGAAAGAGATAAAAAAAAGAAAAGAAAAGGAAGGAAGGAAGGAAGGAAGGAGGAAAGAAAGAGAAAGAAAGAAAGAAAGAAAGAAAGAAAGAAAGAAAGAAAGAAAGAAAGAAAGAAAGAAAGAAAGAAAGAAAGAAAGAAAGAAAGAAAAAAGGAAGCTAAGAAGGAGGAAGGAAAGAATACAAAACTAACAGAGGAAGGGAAGATAAAGGAAAGAAGGAAAAGAATGGAAAGAAGAAAGAAAAAGAAACAATCTCTTCTCAAAAGGGCTTATAAGTGTTGGTAATAGAATAAAGAATGGATCCAGTATGGAAGTAAAGGGTCTAAATAAAACCAAATGGCTGCAGAAAGAATTGTCAGAAAAATTCTCAAGTGCACCAAAAAGAAAGAGGGGCACACAACGAAGAATGAAAAAATGAGTAGCATAGAGTGGCAGGAAAAGCTGATGCTTGAAAACAACTTTAGGACTTTGAAGGTTTGGGTGGTTCTATGTGACCTTCGACCCTTACCAGATGTGTGCTCCTGGACAAGTCACTTACTCACTATCTTCCTCAATTTCCCCAACAGTAAAATGGGAATATTAGCACCTACTGTTAATATTGTTGTGAGGATCAAATGAGATAGTATTTGTAAAATGCTTAGCACAGTACCTGACATATTAGTAGGCGGTTAATAAGCAAATACTTGTTTCCTTCTTTCCTCCAAGAGTACTTCTGCTTGGACTAGGAATTGTACCAAAGGAGGAATGAATGGACTCATGGCTTGGAGAAGATGACAACGATGATGATGATGATGATGATGATGATGAAAGAAAATATTGAGAGAAATACACAATTGCCATTTTGTTTTCTTCTCTATGACAATGACTAAGATTAAAAAGGATCGTATCTTCCTCGTGTTGGAAAGAACCTCAGAAACCAGCTTATCCAATCTATATTTTAGTAGTGGATCTCCTTCACACCAGTCCTTACACATTGGTATCCAAAGCTGGTTCAAAAAAATCCATCTTGGGAAACTCACTAACTCTTGAGGTGGCTTGTCCCATTTTGACACAACTCTAATTATTAGGATAATTTCCTTCTACTCTGACACTTAATGACTGTGTTCCCCTTCCATCAGCACAGAGAGCAATGATCCAAACCTTCCCATCATGTTTGATTTTTGTTCACATCACCTCCCTGCATCCATAGTGGACACATCCTGAATCTACTTCTATACTGTCCACCCACTAGTCCTCATTCTGCCTTCTAGGTGGTCTAAGAGAATAAATTTAATCTAAAGATGGAATAAACATGGACAAGAGAGATTTGAGGTATTAGGTAGATGAGAAGATAGCTTGCAAGCACCTTGTTGATCTGAATTAGATCAGGTCTCCTGACTCAGATGAATTACATCTGAGAGTGAAATTACTTGCAGACATGATAGCTGAACTGCATCAGCAATCTTTGAGGAATAATGGCAAAGTGAGAGAAGTCTTGGAATAAGAAAGGTAGGCAAATGTCCAAATTTTCAAAAAGGTTCTTGGTTGTAATGAGTGTCATCAATTGAACTTGTCATTAGGCCACTTGCCTAAAGAGAATAAGCCTTTGAAGTTAGAAGTAGAGTACAATTACAATGAGGGAACTGAAGGACAAATCAGGTTTTTCTGGTCTTTTTATTTTTTTTTCTTTCTTGATACAAATATACAATATCTATGGAAAAATGTCAAAGGTTAATTGTCGATGTAAAACTTAAATAATATTTCCTTGATATTTTTTATCGTCAATATATGATTAAAAATGTAGACAAAACAGGAGCACCAACAATCCCCCTTCCCTTTTTCCCATTTTCCCCTCTGTCTTTGAAATTTTGACTAGGGTTTAGAAAGGAGGGTCCTGGAGTTTCACCCTATGGTTCAGCTTAATAAATGTGTCATTTCTATTTTATGTAACTCCAGCTCCCTGAAATCTATAACCTTCCCTAGACCCTTTTTGTCCAAAACTCATCTAGGAGGCTGCTGAGCATATTAATTCCTAAACATGTGGCCCATGTTATCTTTCTTGTTTCTGTTAATGTAGTCCACATGTTGGTGTGCCAATTTACAAAATGATTTCTATTAACCAGACTATTTGCCTTAATTTCCTAATGTTCTGAATACAACCATTCTCTTCCATGATATTTAATATAAATGCTTCCGTAAATAAATTAAATATATATAGATAAAATGTAAATATATTATATATCACATATATTATAGTTCTTTATATATTATTTGTATGTAATATAAATTAAGAAATATCATATATTATACACAAACATATAAATGACATATAATTATATAATATATAAACAGTATAAAATATATTAATGAAATATATTAATCAATTATAGGTAATAAAATATATCTTATATAAAGCAAGGCATACTTTGAAGTATATATTGAAAGGGTATCTAAATATGTGCATGGATATATATATGTATACATTTATACATACAAACCATACATACATACATATATATGTGCGTGTGTGTTCATCCTTCATTGGAGAAGAAGACCATGCCATCAGACAAATGATGACATGACTTGCACTTGACTTTGTTTTGAGTGAGGGAGGGCTGTGCAGGTCACCAGCCTCACTTCTCCTCCAGTGACCAGATATTTATCAGGATGACTGGAGATGACCCAGGATGAGGCAATTGGGGTTAAGTGACTTGCCCAAGGTCACACAGGTAGTGAGTGTCAAGTGTCTGAGGTGAGATTTGATCTCAGGTCCTCCTGACTCCTGCTCTATCCACTGCACCACGTAGCTGCCCCCCCACATACTTACAAAGGATATACCTATATCTATATGCACATACATGCATACACAGATACATATGTATGTATATTGCTTGGTTGTTGTCCTTCATTTTTGACCAAGATGGCATCACTATGCTAAGTCAAGTTTCACTGTGTTCGACTGTGACCGATTAGACCAATACAAGCTTGGAATGCTCTACCACGGGTTGGGCACAAATGGTCCCTGTGAAAATCCAAGGATCAGTTAGGTGGCCAAGTGGGTAGAGCACTGTGCCACACTGGAAAATAGTTAAAGAAGCCCTGGAGGGAATAGAGTGGCATCACAAAGACTTGGGTTTGAATTCTGCTTTAGATATTTAATAGCTCTAGAACACTGGCCAAGTCACTAAGAGCCTTTAGTGTCTTTCTCTATAAATTAGGGTACCTACTTAGCAAAGTTATAAGGATCAAATTAGATGATTTATGTAAAAACTCTACAAATCTTGACTATTTAAAGTTGACCTATTTGAATTATTTGTTCTACCTTTTACATTGATTAGGTAATCAGCCACATGGGAATTACAAAACACGTCACAAATTGCTTATTAACCCAGTTGTCACCTCTCCTACTGAACATGCCCTTATTCCTTCAGTTTAAAGCATCTTTTCCCTCTCAGACTTTCCTTTCTTTGTGTATCTCCTTTACCCCCATCAGAACCTATGCTGTATGAGAAATATCTCCACCTGCTGTACCACTCCTAGAAGACTATAAGTTCTCTGAGGGCAGACACTGAGTCATTTTTTTAAAAATTTTAAATCCTATGATGGGGCCTCAGGCATGATAAAAGATGGATCTCTGCTTGTTGAATTGCATGGGAGGATAATGAAAATGGATCTCATCCCCTAGAAGTGAGGAGACAAAGATTTAGTTAAAACATACAGTGGATAGGTCTTTTCCTACAGATATAATTGATATGTATTAATACGAATGTTGCTCCCCACCACTTCTTTCCCTCTAGTATTATTTTTCTAGGAGTGTTAAAGTAACATAAACTGAACTACTCATTTGTGTTTAGGGGGCATTATTATTAGAAGCAGTAATTATCTTTTATATCAAGCAGGTACTTGGAAGATGGTTGTTTTATCTCTACCATCTAAGTTGGACATTGCTTAAATTTTCATTTACTTCTAAATCCAAGACCCTAATTCTGTTTCTTTGAAATCATATCACAGTGAGCTCTATCAGAAAGTCACAGGACTACATCTCCTTAGTCCTCTCTTTCTCTTTGCTGCAATCAGAGCTTTCTGCTTCATTAGAATGGAGAACCCCCAGCCAGTGCTATCAGCCTCATGGTCACTGACTAAAACAGATTCCTAAGTAGCATCCACTACTGTTGAGAAAGCTGTCAGGGGAAAGACAGCAGATGTAAGTTGGTCCACAGTTCCAGACTGCCTTTGGGGCACCCCAACAGGCCCAGGAGACCCAGTCTGTACGCCATTAGCACCGTGCTTGTGGATTACAAACAAAGGGGGTAAGAAGATATTGATGTCCCCTGCTTTACACAGGGACTTGGATGGATGGAAGTAGTATATATATAGCAGGAAGAATTCTGAAACAGGAAGAGGGGGATTCAGGTCCTGGCATATGTCTAAACTCTCAGCATGCCCAAGGGTGGGTCATTTCAATTTTTTTTTTTCATTTTCCTATCTATAAAATGGAGTGATCAACAGTTGGATGCATTTGATGAAGACATTTTAAGGATGAAATACAAGATGGATATGATAGGGCTTCTAAAATTTCACCTTTTACAGGAAGCCTTCCCCAATGCTCTTCATTCCATCTATCCTTTCTTGCTTTGTATGCATTTGTTTTCATGTTATTTCCCCCATTAGATTGTAAGCTCCTTGAGGATGCACAGACTACCTTTTATCTTAGTGCCTCACACATAGCAGGTGCTTAATAAAAGTTTGTTGATTAATATTACTTACCTAAGAAAGCCTACAATATGTGAAGTTGAGTGGAAATAATAGGGATTGATATAGTGAAAGATGCTGGTTTAGATCCTATACTTGGGCTCATTCTTATTTAAAGAAAAATGATTATCATATGTATCATAGATTAGAGCTGGAAGACACCACATCAGGTAGTCCAACTCTCTCATTTTACAAATGAGGAAACAGAACCCCAGAGAGGTTAAGTGACACGTCCAAGGCCATGCAGCTAAGAAGGGCCCAGTAAATACTTCAGGTATGAAGTCCAGCAAACCATATTTGCTGAAACCTAACCACACATGAGATCTACATCAGATGCTCCAGTCCCTTTGTACTAGGTTGTTGGTCTTGACTCCTGACCTCAGTATTCATGTCAACAATATTTATTGACTACTATTTGCCAGACACTGTGTTAAGTACTAGGGGTAGAAAGAATAAAGGGATTGTTCATAACAGTGTGTAAGTCGGAAATTTGGGTTTCCCAGGCTTCAGAAAAGGCCACTGTTTGATGCAATTCACCTATTATTAATTATAAAGCAGACAGATCTCTAGCACCCCTACAATTCTGGGGCCACTTGAGGGCTATTTATGCCTGTGGGGAGAGAGGAAAGTACTAGGTGACAGGAGCTTTTTCTCTGTCTCTGCCTTCTCAGAGGCATATGAATAATTAACCCAGCTGAGTAACTGATCCATCCATAGTCTTGTCCACTTGATACAGCTTTAGGCCCATAGCTCCAATTACCCACTGGGCAGTTTCACTAGGATGTGTGGTCTTCACCTCATATTCCATATGTCCAGAGGCAAACTTCATGTCTCCTATCCAAGCCATCTCTCCCCTCATTAACAAAAATTCTAGTGTTTAAAAATAATTCCTTGATTATAGGGAATTTTCAATAGAAATTCCAGGACCCCTAGGGTGCCCTGGAAAGCATGTGAACTGAACAGCAACAGTTTGCCATTTTCTGGTTAAAAGATGACCCTTTTTAATGATGTATTAGTTAACCTTAAGCAAAGGGGTCATAGGACCGACCACGGTCCTTTCTAATGTGTTAAGCTGACCTGAGGTAACAAGGTCACAAGGTTAGGAGGGGTCAGGATTCACTGAAGAGGACTCTTGAACCTCTTGGAACTGACACCCCATACCCCCCACGCTCATGTACACATTTGCACAATCAGGACATGCTCACAAAAGGCCACATTCATAATGATCATTTGTTTAAAAAAAAGAACATTTCTATTACTGTTGTTTATGTCTTTATATTTTAGTATCACTATTTATACTGATATTATCTCTGTTATGAAGTTGTATTTTGTAATGATTAATTTTAGATTTTTAAGTGTCAAAATTTTGCATTCTAAATTCCATCAGTCGCTCTTTAAACTGAAGGCTGCCATTACTATTACTCTAAAACTATCAGTAGAAAGGATATTGAAATCAATTTGGCAAATGTTAATTAAACACCTACTACGTACAAGGCACTGAGAAAATGTGAAAGATAAATAGAAAGAATCCTCATGTCGTCCTTGCTGTTACTAATTAACTCACCCAGGTCTCTATCCATCCATTTGTCTCATTCATTCAACTAGCATTTATCCAACATTGACTATGCAAGGCACTGTCCTAGAAATTGGGGAGGATGTTGTTTATCCTTTCTTTTCAAGGAGGACCAAAATGATATCATGATTCTCGGTCAATGTACAGTGTGTCCAGCTGTTACTGGACCAACATGAGCAGGGAAGGCTCTACCACAAGTCAGGCACAAAATGTCCATACAACCATTTGGGAGGGAGATATCAACTGCTTTGGCAGTTCTGCTTTCTCATTGAGTACAGTGCCTTCTTTGATTCATGCATGCCATGCTGGATGATCCTGTGACAGTATCTCCCATGCCTCACAATCGATGCCAAATTTTTCAGAGAGACCTTGACAGTGGCCTTGGATAGCTTCTTCTGACTATCATGTGAGCAGCTGTGAGTTTTCTGTACTTTGTCTTTTAGGCAAACACATGTTTCACATTCTAACTACATGGCGGGTCCATTGAAGCTACACTCTCTGCAATAGAGTTGGGTTGCTTGAAGAGGAAATAAAGAAACAAAAGACAAGGTTCCTATCCTCTGGAAAGTCAATGGGGAGTGGAGGTGGGGGTATTCAATGACTCAGTCAATAAGGAAACATTTGTTAAACACCTACTATGTACCAGACACTGGGCTAGGTGTCAGGAACACAGAGACAAATAGTCCCTGTTCTCAAGGAGCTTATATTCTATTGTGAGGGAGGGGTAAATATTTTTATGACACCTACAACATGCCAGAAACAGTTCTTTGTGTGTGTGGGGGGGGATTCTTTTTTTTTTTAAAGTAATATTTATCACACTCCTTTAGTTTGCTGTGGAATCTTTTTTTAAATGAATTAATTTATTTTTAGTTTTCAACATTCATTTCCACAAGATTTTGAGTTCCAAATTTTCTCCCCATCTCTCCCCTCCTTCTACCTCAAAACACCATGCATTCTGAATACCCATTCCCCCAACTTGCCCTCCCTTCTATTACACCCCTCCCTTCCCTTATCCCCAACCTCTCTCTTTTCTTGTAGGGCAAGATAAATTTCCATACCCCACTACCTATATTTCTTATTTCCCAGTTGCATGCAAAAACAATTCTCAACATTCATTCCTAAAACTTTTAGTTCCAACTTTTCTCCTTTCCTCCCTCCCCACCCATTCCCACTGAGAAGGCAAGCAATTAGGTTATATATGGGTAGCTTTGCAAAAGACTTCCATAATAGTCATGCTGTATAAAATTACCTATACTTCTCTCCATCCTGTCCTGGCCCCCCATTTTTTTATATTCTCTCTTTTGACCTTGTCCCTCCCCAAAAGTGTTTACTTCTAATTACTCTCTCCTCCCATCTGCCCTCCCTTCCATATTCCCCTCCACCCCATTTTTCCCCTTCTCCCCTACTTTTCCGTAATGTAAGATAGATTTTCATACCAAACTGAGTATGCATGTTATTCCCTCCTTAAGCCAAATGTGCTGAGACTGAGCTTCACGTTTTCCCTCTCACCTCCTCCCTTTTCCTCTCCATTAAAAAAGCTTTTTCTTGTCTCTTTTATGGGAGATAATTTGCCCCATTTCATTTCTCCCTTTTTCCTCCCAATATACCTCTCTTACCCCTTAGTTTTAATTTTTTTTAGATATCATCCCTTCCTATTCAACTCACTCTGTCCCTCAGTCTACATATGTGTGTTTAATCACTCCAACTACCCAAATGCTGAGAAAAGTTTCAAGTTACAAATATTATCTTTCCATGTAGGAATGTAAAGAGTTCAACTTTAGTAAATCCCTTATGACTTCTCTTTCCTGTTTACTTTTTCATACTTCTCTTGATTCTTGTGTTCGAAAGTGAAATTTTCTGTTCAGCTCTGATCTTTTCATCAAGAATGCTTGAAAGTCCTCTATTTCATTGAATGAACATTTTTTCCTCTGAAGTATTGTACTCAGTTTTGCTGGGTAAGTGATTCTTGGTTTTATTACTTGTTCCTTTGACTTCTGGAATATCCTATGCCACACCCTTCCATCCCTTAATGTAGAAGCTACTAGATCTTGCATTATCCTGATTGTACTTCCATAATACTCAAATTGTTTCTTTCTGATTGCTTGCAGTATTTTCTCCTTGACCTGGGAAGTCTGGAATTTGGCTACGATATTCATAGGAGTTGTTCTTTTTAGATCTCTTTCAGGAGGTGATCAGTGAATTCTTTCAATATTTATTTTACCTTCTGGTTCTAGAATATCAGGGCAGTTTTCCTTGTTAACTTCATGAAAGATGATGTGTAGGCTCTTTTTTTGATCATGGCTTTCAGGTAGTCTCATAATTTTTAAATTGTTTGTCCGAATCTATTTTTGAGGTCAGTTGTTTTTCCAATGAGATATTTCACATTGTCTTCATTTTTCATTCTTTTGGTTTTGTTTTTTAATCTCTGCTTTCTCATAAAGTCATTAGCTTCCATCTGCTCCATTCTAATTTTTAAAGAACTATTTTCTTCAGTGAGCTTTTGAACCTCCTTTTTCCATTGAGCCAATTCTGCTTTTTAAAGGATTCTTCTCCTCATTTGGCTTTTTGGACCTCTTTTGCCATTTGTGCTATTTTCTTCAGCATTTTTGGTGTCTCATTTAGCAAGTTGTTTACTTACTTTTCACGATTTTCTTGCATCGCTTTAATTTTTTCCCAATTTTTCCTCCACCTCTCTTACTTGATTTTCAAAATCCTTTTTGAGTTATTTCATGGCCTGAGACCACTGAATATTCATTTTAGAGGTTCTGGTTGCAGAAGCCTTGACTTTTATGTCTTCCTCTATTGGTATACTTTGTTCTTTCTCATCTGAAAGGATGGAAGTAAATACGTTTTCACCAAGAAAGTAACCTTCTCTAGTCTTATTTTTTTTCCCTTTTTTGGGCATTTTCCCAGCCAGTTACTTGACTTTTCAATCCTTTGTCAAGTGGAGGGTATACTCTAGGGACCTGTAAGTTCTCAGTTCCTCCAAGGTGCCAAAATCAAGAGAGAGGAGTTTACTATTCTCTTGGCCTGTGCTCTGGTCTGGGAGCAACCATGAGCTTCTCTGCCCAGGATCTATGAGTAGGGTTCCCTCTCCAGAGCCTCCACCATCTCCACTACATCATTACTCCTCCTCACCCCAGGACTTCCACTCAGGGCTGAGACCCAGATCAGGCATGTGATTCTCCCAGGGTTTTTAGTTGCAGGGGCTTCTAAAATGGGCGCTGCTGCCTCAGTGATTGCCTCTGCCCCAGGGCTGGGGCCAGACTGGGTTCACCCATGTGAAAGAGCTTTCTCACTGACCTCTGAAACCATCTTTGGCGTTTGTGGGAACCACAGCTATTGCCCAGGATTCTGCACCCTGCAGCCTACTCCAGTCCGATCAGTGCCACAGCACAGTGCCCATGCTGGGCTGCGCTCTGCTCTGCACTGGTGTGATAAACCTTTCTTATTGGCCCCCAAGCTGTCTTGGACTGGAAATATCTTTCACTCTGTCATTTTGTGGCTTCCCCTGCTCTAGAATTTGTTTAGAGTAATTTTTTCAAAGTATTTTATAGGCTGTGGGGAAGAGTTTCTACAGGTCCATCCTTTTACTCTGCCATCGTGGCTCCACCCCCTCTAATAGAGTCAGGAATTGTTCTAAGTACTTTTAAGACCTCATTGGGTCCTCACAACAAACCTAGATGATAGATGCTATTCTCCCCACTATTTTACTAAATAAATGGGAATTAATTATTATTCCCAAACGAGGAATGTAACTTGCTCAGGGTCACACAGCTCGCAAGTATCTGAGGCTGGAATTGAAATCACATAGTCCTCATTTCAGGCCCGGAGCATTATCCACTGCTCCACTAGCTGCCTCTTCCTCTGTTGAGAAGACAGTTCATACATATGCCCATGTAGAAAATAAATATAGGAGAGTTTAGAGAGAGATAGCAAGAGCAGTATATTTGTGTCTGTGTACATGGGCAGGGGAGAAATCAGGAAAGGATACATAGTGAAGGTGGTGCTTGAGCCAAATCTTGAAGAGAAATCAAACAACAAATCTAATACAAAGAAGAGTGTGATAAACACAAGAAACTCAAAATGCAGTGAGAATCTTAGGGAGGGCAAATTACTTTCATCTGTGACGGCTTTAGGGAAGATGATGCTTTTGACCTGATACTTGAATGAAGACGGGATTTCAGTAGGCAGTGCTTAATGTGGAGGGCATTTTAGGTAGAGAGAATGGGGGATCAAAGTCACAGAGGGAGAAGTTAGGTTGTAGCATAGAGTAGATAAAGAAGAGGATCATGCAAAGAGAGATGAAAGGCTGACGGTGGTCCGGAATGCTATGACCAGGACTTTGGGCTTTAACAGGCAATAAAAATTCATTGAGTCTTTTACTGGTTTGGTGACATTATTAGAATTATACATTAAAAGGCTAATTTGACAGTGAGGTATTGGATGGAATGGGGCAGCTAGGTGGTGAAATGGATCACAGGACAAGCCTGAAGTCATGAAGACTCATCTTCCTGAGTTCAAATCTGGCCTCAGATGCTTACTATCTGTGTGACTTTGGGCAAGTCACTTAACCCTGTTTGCCCCAGTTTTCTCATCTGTAAAGTGAGCTGAAGAAGGAAATGGCAAATAATTCCAGTATCTTTGCCAAGAAAAAAGCAAATGGGGTCACAAAGAGTTGGATATGGCTTAAAAAGTGGCAACAACAAATGTTGGATGGAACTGGAGCTGAAGAACTGATAGGAGATTATTGCAATAGTATAGATGGGAAATAATGAGGTTTTGGACTAGGGTAGTGGCAGTAGTAATTTTTAGGAGGTAATATATTTGAAAACCACTGTGGAGAGAAGATAAATTGGACTTTACTACTTTGGGCACATAACACTGTAGTAACCATGGACAGGAAAAGGGAAGTGATATTGAAGAAATAGTTCTTGCAGGGGATATGAATTTGGATTTGGACAGGTTGAGGTGTTAGTGTGGCAGCCAGGAGAAAGTTAAAAATGTAGACCAAGACCCTAGGAAAGAGGCTGGTACTGGGAATAAAGATCTGGGAATAATCTACTAATCTGAATTTGTTAGAATAGATATAGATATGTTTGTGGAGAGGCAGACAGATAGAAGAAAGAGAGATTGAGTGAGAGAGAGAGAGAGGAGATGGAGACAGACACAAAGACAGACAGACAGACAAAGAGAAATAGACACAGACACAGAGACAGACAGACAGGCAGAGACAAAGAGCTAGAGAGAGGCAGAGAAACAGCGACAGAGACCGGAGAAGAGAGTAAGACAGAGGAGAGAAGAGTAACAAAGAATAAAGAAAGGGAATGGAGGACAAGGGAAAAAGAAGACAGAATACAGAGGCTTGGAGAAGGCTTCCATTCAGGAGGCAGGAAGAGGATGAAAGACCAGTGAAGATCATCATTGGGGAGTTGTATAAGAGGCAGAATGGCAACCCACAGAGTGCAGTGCTATTTATTCCAAGGTAGGAGAAAGTACAGGATGTTCTAAAATCTTAGTGCAGTTTTCAGGTTTACCAACTTATAAGCTTTATTTTTAACAAGTTTTAAGCTTCCCAAGACTTTTGGGACACCTTCTATTAAGAAGATAGGGGTTGTCAACAGTGCTTAAATGAATTAATGGAGGAAATTCCATTTCCTCTGTTGGTGAACCTCAGTTCTGGTCAGGCAACAGAAGAGTGTGTGACCCTTTTTCTGGAGTACTGCTTTGTAACTATTGTTTTACTTTGTGTAGTGAGGTTATGCATCACACATAACAAAAATTATTTTGTTCCTTTCCCCTTAGAGGGCACTTTTAAGGGATGGTCTAAGGAATATAGAAGCTGCAAACTTCAAATCTAGGAAGCTGGTTCCCAATCCCAAATGTCAAACGACCCATTAACGTCACTGGTCATCTTTGCTTCATCCCCCTTCTTTTGTTCCCTTTCCCCAATTTGAATCTTTACTAAGTGACATGGGCTTTGCAGTCTATATTAGCAGAAGAAACAGCTCAGCTGTGGAAATTCCAGATCCTTGAAGTATTGAATTGTCAGATTGATTCCTTAGGGTCTCTTCACCCTGATCCCATCTAAGCACAGTAAGAAGGACTCACTGAAACATACACCAGGACAATCCATAGTAACGAATTTTTAAAAGTCCTGCCCAAACTCCCAGGTTTATATTAAAATAATGAGTGTATTGATATATTCTAACTTTGCCAGTGAATAGAAATATTGAAAATATTCACAGAAAAACATAAACAAATAAGTAATTTTGGCAGAGGAACAAAAGAAAATTCAGGGACTGCAGAATATTAAAACAAATCCAATTATGATTTCAGAAACAGGAATATTTTCAAGCATACCAGTGGTACATCTTGTAGAACAATAAATTTGGATTTTTTTTTAACAGTTTGGGAAATGTTCATTTAAGATACTTGCCCAACCACTAACTACATATTTGAGCAGTGTATTTGGCCAATAGAGCACATGCACTCATGTGTTCCCACCAGATTAATCTGATTTACACATGTCAATAAGAAGAATATACACAGATAATTGTTATTTGAGGGTTAATTGTCTGGTGGAAAAATTCTTTACATCTTCATTTCTCTTACTATTTTCTGTTTTTTGCCATTTCACTGCTAAGAGGTAGTAATGTGCGTGTAAGGTCGCATGGAAATTGTTTCTGTTAGTGAAACTCCAGGATAGTTATGGGGTACAGTTATGGGGCAAAGTGATCTGTCTCTGTCTCTGTCCCTCTTCCTATCTGCCTGCCTTCACCCTCACCTTTTTCCATCTCTCTTTGTAGCAACAGAAGAAGCTAACAATTAATATCAGGCTAGTTATTAGAAGTTTTGTTTGGCTATTATATCAACCAAGCTGACTGGCCTGATACTGACTGATGGTTCAGCCAATCAGCAACAAGAGATAAGAAAAGACTGGAGTGTGGCCAATCCAGCCTCTTCTTTAACCTACCCTCTACTAATGGAACCATACCAGAAGGTCTTGACCTGGTTTCACAATGTGGTACCATTTTGAAAATGCCAGAGCAATAGCAGGGGGTTGTCCTCAGATAGTACATAGTTTAGCATTTCCATTCTCACTTCTGAAGTAACTGGGAGGTAGTAACAAGTACCATAAGGTACTTGTTTTCCCTAAATGGGCCAATGCCTCCAAATTGCATCTGGTCTGGATATGTAGCTCTTTAGCGTCTGGCTCCCAGCAACAGCTGTGTTTTAAGATACGAAGGTAGTATATCTATCATATTACAGATATTCATTAAAAGTAACGATGGCTCAGTGGATAGAGTGCTGTGCTGGAATAATAAAGACCTTAGTACAAATGTGACCTCAGATACTTACTGTGTGACCCTTGGGCAAATCATTTAATCTGTCTGCCTCAGTTTCTTCAGTTGTAAAGTGGGGATAATATAGCACCTACCTTACATAGCTGTGGTAAGGATTAACTGAGACATTAATTCTAAAGAGCTTAGTACAGTGCCTGGCACATACTAGGTACCATAAAAAGTTATCCATTATTAGTAAAAGGAAGTCCCTTTGGAGACTTTTGGGGACAATTTGTCTCCATTCTGTCTATTCTTGTGTAATTTTTCTCTTTCAGATCTGGTCTTGTATTCCATCATTTGTCCCACCTAGTTCTGGCTACTGGTCCCTCTCCCCAACTTATCCCCTTAGATTTGGATTTTACTCTCTTCTACCTCATAAGCTTTTGTATTTTCTGTCTTTGGAAAAAAAAACTCCTCCAGGCCTTTGGGGCTCTGGCTTTGGCTGTTGGTTATTAATTATATGTCTTACAGTACTGAAGAGGACCTGGACACTTCCTGCTGGTCCAGATGCCCCTTACATTTCTTCTCCTTCTGATCTTTAGAGGGATGCCCTTCACTTGGGTCTTAATAACTGGTTAGAATCTGATTGGATAGGAGATGAAACAAATTATCTGACTTCATTGCTTGTTTACAGTTTGGGTTAAAATTTGCATAGAACAAAGTTAACCATGAGTGGTAGAAAGACTACTTAAGACTTCCCATGTGTTCCTCTCATTTTTCAATGCTTCAGAAAGTTGTGCTTTGACTCTAGCTCCCCTCTGTTGAGAGAAACTTTCATTCTTGCATTGCCTTGCCTAACAGAAGGGCTTCTTGGGTGGGGGGATGCTCTCTCCACTTATTCAGGTTATAAGAATAGCCAGAGCTGGGCCTCTGCTAACATAGTCTTTGTGATTCCAGAAAATACCTTTCTGACTGGGAGATGGGAATAGATAGTCTTAGTAGAAGAAAAAAAGTCTTTTGAAAAGGACTTTATTTCACTGCAATATATGTGCATGTATACATGTTTTAAAAAAAATGAACTTAGGGATTATCAAAATGAAGGTGGTTAGGTTCCCTCCCTCTTTCTCCTTTGCTCTTATTTCATTAATGGATTCAATCTCATGTAGGAAAAAATAGCGATCTTTTTATTGAAATCAACAGGACATCAGACTGGATAATTACTGCATAGTTCCATCCAGTGCCTCTTATTCTCTCCCTTTGAGCTGCATTAGTTCCCTACATTGCTGATACTTTACCAGGTTACTAAAGAGGAAAAAAAAGTGTCCTTTTTGATGTGCAAGTTTGATTAAAAAATTTTATTTACTTGCTTAAAAATGATTTTAGTAGAAATGGTATGTATAAATTAGCTTACAGAGAAGATAAAATAAGCATGAATAATATAGAAATATGAATTCTGATGAAAATAATGTTCCATTAAAATATGTGATTCTCTTCTGACCTTTCATTAGTCTATAAACATGTACATACCTATATACAAGAGATATATGTATACATGTATATATGTATGTATATGTGTATATATACATATATGTGTTTGTAAATACACACACATTTATTAAGCTTCTCCTATGCTGGCGGTAGCTAGGTGACATAGTAGATAGAGGTCTGGGGTTGGAGTCATTATGACTCATCTTTCTGAGTTAAATTCTGGTCTCAGACAATTACTTACTAGCTATGAGACCCTGAGCAAGTCACTTTACCCTGTCTGCCTCAGTTTCCTCATCTGTAAAATGAGCTGGAGAAGGAAGTATCTCTGCCAAGAAAATCCCAAATAGGTTCACAGAACTGAGAGGACTGAAAACAGCTGAAAAACAAAAGTGACATGTCAGGCACAGTACTAGGGATACAAAAAGAGCAAAACATAGTCCATGCTCATAAAAAACTTATAATCTAATGGAGGAGGCCACAATATGCACAAAACAAGTTACCGATAGGATAAATTGGATGTGTGTATATGTGTAAATATACATATACACACATATTTTTGTGTATGTGTATATGCGTATATACATATTCCCATACATATATGTATATATACATGCATATTCATGCATATACCTCTATGTCTACTTGTCTACTCCATTGTACTTTATGAGCTCCTTTATGGCAGAGATTGTCTTGTGTCTCTTTTTGTATCCCCAAAGCTTATCCCAGTGCCTGGAACATAGTAGGCACTTAATGCTTATTGATCAATGAGCAACACTTGGGAATTGCCCAAAACAAAAAAAAAAATAAAACAAAACAAAGCAGAAAAATATCAGAGGAAATTGATAGGGAATTGCATTCCTTTAATGATCTCAAACTTCTTCCTGAAACAAAGGACCTTACTTTTTAAAAACCATATTCTAACATTGGATGAGTAAGGCTAAGAATCCTAGAATATTATACGGTCTGAAGAATTAAAATTTTCTTTCGGTCAGAGGACAGTGGAGAGACACATGGTAGTTGTAGGCAGGCTAAAAGAGAATTTCTAAGCATCCTTGAAAACAATTTTTAGAACATGGCTAAAGTGTCAGTTTCTTAGACCCAGATGGTTAGAGATGGAAAGAAAAGTCTATCATGCACTAATTTATTTAAATATATATATATACATATTGAAGTTATTTAATATTCTTATTTTTCCCCAGTTACATGTAAAAATAAATTATAATATATTTTTTTTAAACTTTGAGTGCTAAATTCTCTCTTCTCCCTTCCCACCCCACCCCTCAGTTGAGAAGCAAGCAATTTGATACTTATACATATGTAGTCATGCAAAACATTTCCGTATTAGTTATGTTGTGAAAGAAAACATAGACTGAAAAAACTTCTCAAGAAAAATAAAGTAAAAAAAAGTCTTCTTCAGTCTGTATTCAGACAGCATAAGTTGTTTCTCTGGAGATGGATGGCATTTTCATCATAAGTCCTTCAAAGTTGTCTTGAATTACTGTACTACTGAGAATGGCTAAGTCATTCACAGCTGATTGTCTTACAATATTGCGGTTACTTTGTACATAGGACATTTCACTGTGCATCAGCTCATTTAAATTTTTCCAAGTTTTTCTGAGAGCATCCTGCTCATTATTTCTTTTAGCACAATGATGTTCCATCACAATCACATAGGACAATTTATTTAGCCATTTCTCAATTGATAGGCATCCTCCCAGTTTCTAACTCCTTGCCACCAGAGAAAAGCTGCTACAAATGTTTCCATATGCATAGTTCCTTTTTCACTTTTTAAAATCCTTTTTGGATACAGACAGTAGTGGCTTTGCTAGGTCAAAGGATATGCATGAATTTATAGCCCTTGGGCACAGTTCCAAATTGCCCATCATGATGGTTGAATCAGTTCACAACTCCACCAAGAGTGTATTAATCTTTCATTTTTTTCCCATGTCTGCCTCAACATTTGTCATACTTTTTTTCTTCCCTATTAGCCAATATAATAGGTAAGGGATTGTCCCTCAGAATTGTTTCAATTTGCATCCCTCCCATCAATAGTGATTTAGAGCACCTTCTCATATGTTATAGATAGCTTTGAGTACTTCATCTAAAAAGTGATCATATATTTTGATGATTTGTCAGTTGAGGCATGGCTACTTATTTTTGTAAATTTAATTCAATTCTCCAAGTATTTGAGAAATCAAGCCTTTATCAGAGAAATTTGTTTCATTTTTTTTTACACTTGATTGTTAAATGTATTTCCCTCCATCCTATCCCCCAACCCTGTTTGTTTTGTACTCTCACCCAGTTCCTCCTCAAAAGTGTTTTGTGACTAACTACCACTTCCTCCAATCTGCCCTCCCTTCTATCACTCCCTTCCCCTACCCCCATCCCTGTTCTTCTACCCTTTTATCCTTCTACTGTACTGTAGGTAAGATAAATTTCTATACCTAATTAAGTGTGTATGTTATTCTATATTTGATGAGAGTAATTCCCTACTTCTGATGACAGTAAAGTTCACTCACTCCTCCTCATCTCCCCTGTAAAAGCTTTTCCTTGCCTCTTTTATGTACAATAATTTACCCCATTCTACCTCTCCTTTCTCCCAGTACATTCCTATCTCACCCATTAATTTTATTTTTTTAAGATACTATCCCTTCATATTCACCTCACACCTGTGTTGTCTGTCTATATATACTCCTTCTAATTGCCCTAATAATGAGAAAATTCTTGTGAGTTACAAGTATCATCTTCCTATGTAGAAATGTAAACATTATTAAGTCCCTTATGATTTCCCTTTCCTGTTCACCTTTTTATGTTTCTCCTGAGTCTTGTATTGGAAAGTCAAATTTTCTATTTAGCTTTGTTATTTTAATTGAGTCCTTGAAAGTCCTCTATCTCATTGAATATCCATTTTCCCCCTTGAAGGATTATACTCAGTTTTTCTGTGTAGGTGTTTTTTGGTTGTAATCCTAGCCTCTTCGCTGTTAGGAATATCATATTCTAGACCCTCTAATTGTTTAATGTGGATCCTGTTTAATTTTGTGTTATCCTTATTGTGGCTCCATGATGTTTGAATCGTTTCTCTGTGGCTGCCTGTAATATATCCTCCTTGACTTGGGAGCTCTGAAATTTGGCTATAATATTCTTGGGAGTTTTCATTTTGGTATCTCTTTCAGTAGGTGATTGGTAGATTCTTTCAATTTCCACTTTACCCTCTGGTTATAGAATATCTGGGCAGTTTTCCCTGATAATTACTTAAAAAATAATGTATAGGGTTTTTTTTTTATCATAACTTTCAGGTAGTTTGATTATTTTTACATGATCTATTTTATCTATTTCAAGGTCAGTTTTTTTTCCAATGACATATTTTACATTGTCTTCTAGTTTTTCATTCTTCTGGTTTTGTTTTATTATTTCTTGATTTCTCATTAAGTTATTAGCTTCCTTTCGCTCAATTCTCATTTCCAAGGAATTATTTTCTTGCATTTTGGCAATTCTACTTTTTAAGGAGTTTTTTTCTTCAGTGAATTTTATGCCTTTTTTCCATTTGGCCAGTTTTGCTGTGGTAAGAACTTCTTCTACTCTTTGTCTTTTTGGACCTCTTTTTATTGTTTGGCACAATCTGTTTTTTAAGGTGTTGTTTTCTTCATTATTTTTTGTGTCTCCTTTACCAAACTGTTGACTCATTTTTCATGATTTTCTTCTGTCATTCTCATTTCTCTTCCTACTTTTTCCTCTATGTCTTACTTGATTTAAAAAATCCTTTTTTGAGATCTTTCATGGTCTGACACAAATTCATACTTTTCTTGGAGACTTTGAATGTAGAAGCTTTGACTTCATCTTCTTGTGGGTATGCATTTTTATCTTCCTTACCATAGTAACTTTCTATGGTCAGAATTTTTTTCTGTTATTGGTTCAGTTTCTCAGACTACTACTTGACTTTTAACTCTTTGTTAAAATGAAGCTGTGCTTCCAGGGTGGAAGGCACACTGTCCCAAACTTCAGGGGTTTTATGCAATTCTTTTCAGAGATGTTCCTAGGAACCTGTAAGATTTGAGTTCTTAGTATGATCTAAGGAGGGGTGTATTTACTCCTCTCCTAGCCTGTGCTATTGTCTGTGAGGAACCACAAGCACTCTTTTCTGCCCTGTAACTGTGAAGGGACTCTTCCCTCCACTGTGACTGTAAGCTCTGGTGTACTAATACTCCTCACTCTAGGACTGCCAACTGGGAATGTGATCTAGATTAGAATATGGACAAAGTAACAGGGGGTTCTCTGATAATCTCTTTCTGATCAGTTGTTCAATCCCTTTACTGTCTGTGGTCTGAGAGCTCTAGAAGTAGTTGATGCTACCGATTCAGTGGTTCTCAAGGCCTGCTTCTGGTTTGCCAGGGCCCTTTCTGTGCTGGCAAACTCTGTGCTGGACTGTGCCATGCTTTCACCCAGGTGCAACAGACCTTTCCTTTTGACCTTCTAAGTTGTCTTGGGCTCAAAGATTATTTCATTCCATCATTTTGTAGGTTCTGCTGCTTTATTTGTTTAGAGTCATTATTTAAAAATGTTCTAAGAAGTTTTTGGGATAGCTTAGGCAAGTCCTTGCCTTTTTCTTCTATTTTGGCTCTACTTCTAAATGTACATTTACTATAGTTACATATACTATTAAAACAGTTTAGAACTAGATATTTGCTAGCAAAGAAATAAGGCAAATGTTCATCAATTGGGAACTGGATAAACATATTGTAAAATATTAATGTAATATAATTGAATTGTGCTATAAGAGATACAAAGTAAGAAATTAGAAATATGTAGTATGATATGAACTGAAACAGAACAAAGTAAGCACAACCAAGAAAAAAAATCACGAGGATGAATAATAATAATTAATGATCAAATAAGACCGCAATGAACCTCATGAAGCATAACCCTGAGGAAAAGATAAAAATTTATGCCTGCCTCCCTTCTTTCATGGCATGGGAGACTATCAGCATGGAATATTGTGTTTGCTCCCAGATTCAGTGGATATATTGATGGTTTTGGCTGGAATATTCTTTCTCCCCTTTATTTTTTATCCATTATTATAAACAGTGACTTGCAGGATGGGCAAAGAGAAAAGGCCATATAAAATGATATATAAATCAGATTCACCATTCCCCCAGTGCCATTAGGCACTGGATATGCAAATTAAAGTTGCAGAGAGATGTCTTGGGCCCTGAATATTAAATAATTTGCCCCACTCACTTCTACTGTACCTCCATCCCCAAGCCACATCCCAGTTTTCTTACCTGGCACTCCCATGGCTTCAATGGTCATGTCTACATGATTCTTAAATCTATAACTTAAGTCCTAACCTCTCTCCTATCTCTTGGAGACATCTCAAAGAATTGAATTTATTATGTAATTTAATTCAACAAACACTTATTATGTACTTACTGAAAACAAGAAATTACTGATCTGTATTCTTTTCTGCTTGTAACTCTTGGATACAATTCATTATATTATATACGCTATATATATGTATAATATACATCATATATTATACACATTATATATGTATATTCCTTCATGGACAATAATCTACTGTCTATCCAAGTCCACTATATGTTTTTTCTACTGCCTTTTATATTATCTATAATGTTAATTCTTCAGAAACTGGTATTCCATCACTGACAGTCATATAACATTTTCAGAACAATAGTAATGTTGAAAGATACACCTTAGATTTAGGATGAAGCTGGTAAATAGCATTGCATAATTTCCCAAATGCAAGTTGCTCAACTATCTCCTTCCTATTTAGTTTCCTTATAGCAAGGACAAAGGATAAAGGAGAGTTAATGAGCTCCATTGCTACCTACATAATGTCAAGTTCTTTAGAGGAAATTCCTTAGTATATTGGAATGGTCCTATGTGGAAAATTCATTGGAAGACAAGAATGAAAGATGGATAGGTTGGGTTTTGACTCTTTGGAAGGAATATATTATTTATGAATCCATGAAAAATTTAGTCATGTGAAAGATATTATGTTAAGTAGTAAGGTTACAGAAAGATTTCAAGTAGACTCTACTTTCAAAGAGATTACAGTCTTTGCTATTATCATGTAGCTAGTATGAGGCAGAAGTAGATTTGAACTTAGGTTCTTTTGATTCTAAGGCTGGTGTTCTATTAACTAAATCATTCTGCCTCTCATGCGTGTACATATATCTGTAAGGATATGCATTGGGTCTATGATTTCTTTATTATGGGAAAGCTTAAGATGAGAAAACATACAAACGAAAATCTGGCAACTTATCACCTTAGTTAAGAGGTTAAGTGACTTGCCAAGGATCACAGAGCCAGTATGAGCCAGAGAGGACTTAAACTCGAGTCTAAGACTGACTCTTTGTTCCTTGATAGAGAGCACCCTGCTTGTCTATTTGCATATTTATCTATTAATATGTATTGAAAATAACTGTGGATATGGTACTTTACTAAATATTTACTTTATATTTATTAAATATGTACATTATCTCATTTACTTTTCTCAATAACCTTGTGCCTTAAATAGGATAATTATTACTATAGATCACTGGTTCTGAGGCAGAGGATCCTAGTTCAAATGCTACCTCTCTCACTACCAATATGATGTGGAGAATATCTTACCTCTTGGGAGGCCAATTTTTTTCATCTACAAAAGAAAATGATTGACTCTGGCCTTGAAGTCCCTTCTAGTTTTAATGCTATGATTCCACAATTTCTATTTTAAAAAATGAACAATTTGAGGATAGGTTAAATGACTTACATGGGATCGTGGAGGTGGTAAGCGACCGGGCTGAATCTTGAAAATATTGCTTGCAGCTGCCTCCAGAGCTGGCTCCCTTTCCACTCCACTACACTCAACTCCAAGAATCTTGGTAGAGGGAAAGGGGAGATTACAGAGGCATTGTATGTCACATCTGCCTCCATAATAAGCTTTTATTCTACCAAGAGGAAGGCTTAATGAGGGAAAGGCAAATAGTTCTTAATTAGTTTCTAAAGAAAGAAGGTTTATTAACATCCATGGAGTTTTGCTAGTAATGACCAAAATGTCATATATTTTAAAAGAACATATAGATAAAAATGTGAATTTAAGTCAACTGGATAGATAAATAAAATAAGTACATTTATGAAGGAGAGTCTGGGAAATTCATGCACTGGATAGTGGATATACACAATTTTCTTTCCTTTTTAAAGTATTAAATGACACAAAGAGTATAGTAATCAAATTAAACAGGCTTCTTTTTTCTTTTCTTTTTGCTCAACACATAAATAAATATATTGGTGAACAAAAGAGAAGCTATGAAATCAATTGCTTTTGGCAACAACAAAGCAAGATAGGAGAATGATGACATCTAGTCAATATTTTCTGTCTTATTCAAAGGGACTATTATCTTGCTCAAGTGTCAAACGTTATGCCATTGGGGATGTGCTTTTGATGAAGACTCTAATGCATTTCTATAGGATTGGGGACTTGTCATTTGCAAAGTTCAAACCATTATGTTGGAGTCACTCTTTGGTAAATAAGTGTTAGGTTATTTTTATGACATATGGGGCACTCAAATTCACAACAGAGTTGTTTAAATCTCTTTTTCAAGTAATATAGAAGTGTGGGAAAGGAAAGGTCTCAGCTTCAAAACAAAAGGAGAAACTTAAGAAAAATGTTGAATAAATTAACTGAGAAACAGTGATTGGAGACCTAAGAGCAGACCTCCTAAGACCACTTCGCAGAAGCACTGCTGCAGAAAGGGTGAGAATAGTGCTGTGATAAGCACCAACGTTGAATTTGATTTAGGATGGCCAACAGCTGCAATTCAGAAAGCTAATTCAATAGGGTTTAAAGGGAATCTTTAGGCTGCTTATCTACGATGAGCGCATGGGAGTTTTAGAAAGCTCATTTTCTTTTCTCAGTAATCAATTAGATCTCTTCGACCTCCCTTGGTTCAGACTCTCATGTCCCTGGCATAATTTTTTTTATTCATTTCTATCTTCCTTTCCTTCTGTATTCTGAGATTCTTAATTATTGTTATGCATTGATGATGCATATTTAATAACAACAGTAATATTGATTTACCTTTAAGGATTAGAAAACCCTTTCCCACTCAATAACCCCGTGATGTCAGTAACATAAGTGTTGTTAGCATAATTTTGCAAAAAAAGGTGAAACTCAGAAAGATCATCTATAGATCTACTGAATATCAGTATTCAGTAATAACCAAGAGTTAACACTTCTACATTGTGTCATGATTTACAAAACACTTTCCTGGGAAAAATCACACAAGGTAGGAATTATAGGACTATTACACCAATTTTACATATAGGGAAACTGAGGGCCAGAAAGGTGAAATTACTTTCTTGTTAATGAATTTTCTCTGTTGATTAGCGGTTGATTAGCTATACCTAAACCAGGGCTTCTTGCTCTAAGTCCTGTGCTTTTTCTCCTGTCCAACATAGCTTACTCTGCAGTGCCATGCTTTATAACACTGTACATAATATCTAGGAAGAAATGACTCCACTTTTAAGAAGTTGCTTTTCCATCACTAGAACAGACAGGTATGATTCATAAAATGAAATAGGAATTCTCTTTTGCAAAAATATCTTTCATGACGCGTCAAGAGAATACCTTAAGAAAGAGGTCTAAAATTTAAAATGCAGGTTTTAAACACATGAGACACTCAATAAATGCTCATTTATGGATTAAGAAATCAAGAGTGAAAACTGTATTAAAAAGTTCTTATAACGATAGTGAGGAGATCACTGAATTTGGAGTCAGAGTTTGAATCTTGAGTGTTCAATTACATATCGAATATAACTTTAATCCAGTGATTTTTTTCCTCTGGACCTCAGTTTTCTCATCTTTAACATGAAGGTCAGGGAATCTATAATTCTCATGCAGTTCTAAATCCTATCTTCTAGATTCTAAAGCAGTCTTTTCTTGAGCTCTCCAATTGGTAATGAATATTCATTGGAGATTTACAGAATTATTTTGATTATTAGAGAATTATAATATTTGAAATTGGAGGAGCTAGTGGTAGCCACTGAGTCCAACCCACTACTTTCTGCCCATCTTTCACATTATTTATTTTAACTGTTATCTGTTATATATACATACATGTATATATACACATATATACATATACACGTATACGTACATATATACATATACACACACACAATCCTCTAGCTTGAATATAAATCCCATAAGGGCTTGAGCGAAGTCGATTCAATGCATCAATTCTTACCTTGTACCAATATGCAAAGGGTCAGTAATTCCATCAAAGTGAGTCTTTCTTCAACCTAGCCTGTAATACAACTGGGGTAAATGACTTGCTCAAGTCAAAAAGTCTACTAAAGATGAGTTTCCCTGGGTCTCTGAATTGGGTCCTCTTTTCTGTCCAAGGTATGATGAAAAAATTTGTTTGGTATTTAAAGACTTGCACCACCAGTCCCCCTCCTGTCTTGATACTGGCCTCTTTGCTGTTCCTCAAGTAAAACACTCCATTTCTATTTCACCAGCTGTTTCTCATGTGTGGAATACCTCCTTATCCGCCTCTTTGTTTCTTTGCCTTCTTTCAAGATCCAGTTAATCCTAGCCTATCTTCTATAAGAAGCCTTCCCTGATCCCCCTTAAGGCTAGTGACTTTTTTGTATTGATTATCTCTAATTTCTCTTGAATTTGTTTGTACATCACTGTTTCATGTTCTCTCCTCGATTATATTGTGAGCTCCCTGACAGCAGGAACAATTTTTTTTTTGGTTTTTCTTTGCATCTCCAGAACTTAACACAGTACCCAGTACAAAGTAGGCACTTAAAAATGATTTTTGATTGTCAAAGATGGGATTTGAATACAAGTTTTTTCCTGATACCAACTTCAACATTCAGTACTATCTCTTTGCACCTAGTGTAGCACTTTACAGAGAGCTGACCCTTTTACTTAATTGGATAAGGACATATTAAAACTAAACTCCTTGAAGGCAGAGACTGCATTTTATATTTCTTTTGTATCTACCATGTGCCCCATACACGATCAGTTCTTACACTTGTTGCATAGAATTGAATTCCTGACACCAAACAACTAGTAAATGCTTAACTGACTCGTTGAATTTGTGGAATGGAATTACAATCACCATCCAGATCATGGACAAGTTGTTAAACTTTTTAGCTGGCACAACTTCCAAAGAGCTCTAACTGTTGAATAAATGGATTTTCAGTAGTAGGCAACCATCTATAGGCTACTAGAGTTGGAGTCAGTACTATTTGGGTTCAAATCTCTTTGACCTAGGAAAAGTCACTTAACCTTCTATTAGTTTAGCATGATTTGGGTCACCCGGTAAGGACTTAATAAATGCTTGTTGGCTGGTGAATCTCTGTTTGCCTCAGACAATTCCCCAGGACTTAACACTTTCCTTCTCTATAAAATGAGGAATGGTTACCTTGGATGGCCTCTGAAATTTGTTTTTGCACGCCAAGATCTATGACCCTAGTTAATCTAATTTTGTTTTACAAATAGAATTTTTGAATTTTTTTCTTTTACATTGGATTTAAGAAAAAAAATTCAAATCAGTAGCCTATTTAGATGCAGAACAAATATAGAATTTATTGTTATTTTTCTTATATCATTTTACTCTATTCTGTTCTCTCTTTAAAGAAAAAAATAGAATTTTGATCATCTGCTAAGAATATATACCAAAAATGAAGTACCATAAATATTATAGCAAAGGCTATGTAATATCGACCTTAAATCCTGGAAGTAGTTGTGTTCGTCTGTGTTAGCCTTTATCATTTTTCTTCAAACAATATGAATAATAAATCAAATGTTCTTATGAGTAATTGGATCGCCTGTGTAATTAGAATTTTTCCCCATCTTATAATTTGTAGTATGGTTGAATTGAGCAACTCATGTAATGAGTCATTATATACTCAGGCTTTTAAGGAAGTTATTTCTGAAGGTCTGACTAAGAGGGCTAAAATATGTCTGAATTAAAAAGAATGACAGGCTGCAATCAGGGTTGTGAAATAAAGGTGCTCAGTGAGCAGCCCTATTACAATCAGAAAGGGAAAGGAGCCGATCTCTGTCTTGAGCATGGAGGTAGAGGAAATGATGAATACCTTCGCTAACTCACTCGGTGCAAAATCAATCTTTCACTGTCAATTTTAAATGAACTAATTTGTTCACAAACGTGCTCCGTCAGTTTGGAAGCACATGCCGCTCTTTCCTATTAGCAAATCCTTTAATCTTGACTAGTCCACTGAGTAAGAAATCTAGAAATGTGTTAATATGACTGGACATATGTAGGAGGATAAGAATTGATTCTTTTAATTAGTGTCTGCTCAAGTTATGACTCCTTCTTTGACTGAACTATTGACCTATTCATGGCATCAGAGATGGCTGTTATTACATATATATATATATATATATATATATAATGTATATATCTATGTGTATGTATCTGTGTGTATGTACATGTCCATACACAATGATGCATACATATATATTTTTATGTTTACACATACATACCCACACACAAACATATCCCTAAAGTTGAATTTTACTCTTTATTTATTGCTACTTTGGAAAGTTCAAAAAAATTTATTCTTTCCCCTCCAACTCCTGACATTTTGTGAATTTTCAATGACACATAATGCTGAAACCAGTAGTTTTAAAAGTCATTCAATCATTATTTTTGTTTCTTAAACTTATACACTATGACCTGTGTTTTGACCATTTTAGGAAATCCAAATTCTTCATGATAGAAGTGTTTTTGTCAAGGCTTTTTGTTTTGAACTATATTTTATTTTGTTTTAAAAGTTCATACAATTTGAGACCTACTTCTCACGAGGAAAGCAGGCGATTAACACATGGAATTGATGACTATTAGTCGATTTTTCTCCCTGGTATCATAGATGAAGATGAGAAATAAATCTGTAGTATACTGAATTAATATATACTACTGTTATGAGGTAATAAATTACTTATAACAGTTGTAACTATCGAGAATTGCATTCTTACGTATTTTGAGAATTGCTTAAAGATTTTTTAATCAATAATGGAATGCAATAAGGGAACATCAGAATGGATGTAAAACTTTGGAAGGCCAACTGCTGGATCTGGAGTCTAGACAATCTGGATTCAGACCCCACCTCTTATTAGTTGAGTGTCTATAGGCAACATGCTTAACCTTGTGGAACATCAGTGTCATCATCTTGAAATTGGAGACCATAATGCTTATAGGATAAAACTCAAAAGGTTTTGTGAAGCTCAAATGAGATAATGTAAAGCATTTTACAATTCTAAAGTCCCGTGTAAATGTCAGTCAAGTCAAGCCGAAAATCATTGATTAGCACTTACTATGTACCAGACCCTGTGATAAGCTTTAGGAATGAGAATATAAACAAAAAAAAGTGGCTCTATTTCTGGAACTTTCATTCAAGTGAGGGGAAATAGCACATAAAAAAAAAAACAACTGAAAATTTGAAGAAGAGATGGGGAGGGCCTAGTGATTAAGTCTGGAGTGTCAGCCACAGAACCAGCAGAAGAATGAATGGGCACTTCCAGTCATGGGTACTTCCTCAAAAAGAAAGCTCTTGGAAGTGGACGGATCTTCCAAGATAAGAAGGCTGAAGGAATTATTTATCATAATCCATTTATCAGTACTATAGATTGATGGTAGGGATTGTCTCATCAGTGTTGATTACAAAATCATAGATGTAGGCCTGGAAGGAAACCTTGAGGACACACAGTTCAATCCTCTTATTTAATAGATGGGAAAACTAAGGCAAAGGGCAGAGATGTGACTAGCCCAAGGTCACAGAGCCAGGCAGTTGCTGAGCCAGAACCATAATTCAGGTTTCCCAGTTCCCAAGAATAGTATGGAGTCTGGCTTCAAACATTTTAGCATTGCTTTGGAGAACTGAGAAATAGGAGTAGGAGAGATGATTGGAGTACACTATAATGGCCCTTGTCTTGAAGCAAAGTTTGGAAACTGGTCTGAAATTCAGTAGAATAAAAAGTAGTGTCCAGACACTGGACATACTGGTTCTAGGTATAGATTGATATAATTCTAGAACTGGAATCAATTTTAGAGAGCATTCTATCTGGCCACCTCATACTACAGATGTAGAGAACAAGGTTCTCTGAGGTCCAATGCAGTCCAATCCAGTTAGTATTTACTGAGAACATTCTACATACCAGCCATTTAAAACCAGAGATATACTTAAGAGTGGGAAGGAATTATAGTGGATATCTAGTACAAACCTATATTTCACATTAAGAAACTGAATTCCGGAAAGTTTTAATAATTTGCTGAAAGTCACCGTGGTAATAAATGGAAGAACCTGTATTTAATGGCGGGTTTTCTGACTACAGCTCCAGCACTCTTCAATATTATAATGCCAAATGTCAAGTAGAAATAAATGCCACAGCCAGGGTTTGAAGTACAGTCTTATGACTCTAAGCCAGGGCCATTCTCCTTATACCACTCATGTAGTCAGAGTGGGATATAGTCTGGGGACACAGGATCTCCTCAAACTGTTTAGATACATAATACAAATTATGAATACCATTCTCTTGAACTTGGAAACCAAGCAAAGCTTTCCATGTTTCTAACTATAAAGTTCAACCTCCACACTTGCTAACATGAATTTCTTGGATTAAATATTCCAACATGGAAAATTGTTCTGTGATCTCATAAATTTAGGTGCTCTATCCAGTGACACAAATTAAAATCCATTTAAGCTTGCCTTTCCCATTAAACCTTTATCCATGGAACAAAGTGCTAGGTGCCTTTCTCAATTTCTCCTAACAACTATGGAATATCAGTAGAGACTAAGTGCCAGTCATCCCTTGCCCTTGTCATTTGATTGGCCCATCTTCTCTGATATTTTCCTCACATATTAAAAATGCCCCATTGATACCCTGCACACACTCACTACAAGCTCCTCCATAATCTCTCTGTCTGACATTAATATTCAATTCTTCAAAGACTACATTGTGTACTTGATTAAGAGAAGATATTTTCAATAAATAATTATAACTAGTTTTTCTATTGTCCTTTCTATACATTATCTCCTTTGACCCTCATAATGACCTTGTGAGATACATCCTTTAATTGTCCCCATTTTAGAGATGAAGTTGTGGAGGCTGAGAGAGGTTGTGTAACTGGCCCACTTTCACACAGATAATAAGTTTATGAGGCAGAATTTGGATTCAGATCTTCCTGACTTCAAGTCCAACATCATAAGCATAACTGCCACCTACCTGCCTTGTATGTTTTGGAAAAATAAATGGATTGAATTTATTTCATCAACCATTTATTGAATATCTACTATTTGTAAGGCTTGGTACTTACAAATTAGTAAGGAGCTAATGAAAGCTTTTTTGTAATATGTTAAGACCAGCTTTTGGTTTTGATCTGCCTCTAAGCTGTGAAAAATGTCGTTTTGTACCTGCACTAAGAAGTGGTTCTAAGGAGAGTTTGCCTTCTCTCAACATATAGTTTTATCCATTAGTTTTGTTATTTGAAAGGAAACCTCAAAGACCTTTGCTTTCCTGAATCCTTTGCTATTTGATAGGAGGTGTTACTAGTAGATTGCAGCTTTCCAAAATAGACTATAATAAAACTTTTTGGAAATTGCTTTACCACAGAAACTCATCTCGAGAAAACCAGATTCCAGGAACTGTGTGGATAACCTTTGATTTTTAAGTTTAGTCACTCCACACTGGTAGCTTACCCCAAATTTATAGCTTTACAAATAATTGTTCAAAAATATGGATTTACCTAGTCCATTTAGATAGTTTGTTATGGAGTCCTTCTTATTCCACAATTCAAATTCTTTGGAGCACAGGATTATGATATACAATGAGGAATTTTATATAAACATAAATATGTATACATGTATATGTAATATACATGTAATATATGTAATGTACATGTAATATATGTAATATACATATATTAGGTATATAATGAGGAATTAACAGTGATAAAATTATTTTTTTCCCATCTTGGGTGGATAGAGTAGTTCTTTCAGTATATTCAGAGACTTTTGTCTGTTGTAAATTATTTAAAGCATGAGATCCTGGTTTTTTTTTCTTTTTTCACTTTCACATAATATCTAATACTGCACCATAAGGTACCAAAGCATTTTTTTCTTTCCATCATTACCATTTGCAAATTAAATAACTTGAACAGACATTTAAAAATTAACTAACTTTGGTGGAAAATCTACATTCCTCTCAGGAGGGTGATAAAGTGCTTTTCTGAATTTTGTGACTTCCTCTAATCAAAAGCCCAAACCAGTTAAACCCCATTTTTCTAGTTTGTAGTTACAAGAAATAACACTAGGGTAAGCATGCTTGGCAAGAAGGGTAAATTTTGGTAAGTGCATCTGCCAGCCTCATGACTGCTGCCCTGATGAGATTTGTCAGTCCTCATTGGCACTGTGCACTCAGGCTGAAGGCTCCCTCCTGGCCAGACCCAAGTCATTTGCCAAGGTTTCCTTGTCAGGAAGAGTTATACCAGTCACAGATCCTAATGCTATCCCTGCTGTCAGAGCATTCCAATTTTTAATCACTACATGACTTGTCAGATTGAATATGAGCCCCATGGACAGACTTCAAGCAACTTCGTCTCATGAACATGCCTGGGATGGCTGGTTTGGGGCACTTCTTTGGTCACCTCTTTAATTTTTATACTGGATCCTTTCAGAGTACTTCTCTACTAAGCCCCTGTTTTCTCCCACACTGATGGACTGAGGTTGTTATTCTACTATTTCTGACTTGGACCAAGACAGTCTAAAGCACATGCCTTGGCTTACTGAATGATCCTAAGGTCCCAGCAGGTTCTTCCTTCATCCATCATCTATCCACTGTGGAGAAAGTGCTGCTATCCATAATTATGCGGAAAACTAGCCAAACTTGCCTTCCACCCCACCTGCCATTTCCTTTCATACTGAGAGGACATTCTTTCTCACTGTGTTTGTTGAGTTTGAAAATTTGTAGCGATTTTCAAGCAGCTTTCTGAAATTCAATTCCCAAGAATATTTTCCTTAGAATGTTGCTTTTGAAATCTATTCCCAATTACTTCTTTCCCTCTATGGTTTTGAAATTTTGGATTCCCACAGAGGAATTGGGAATTAAGTGGGAAAATGGGAGACTGGGCATTGTGGATTCAGTAAAAGAACACTAGCCTTATACACTACCCCAGGACTGTCCCATTTCGATTGAATGCTTGCTGTATTTGTCTTCTACTACTAAGTCAACTCTATGTAACAGAATGATCCCAAGGGACAGATGTGTTTTTGGCTCTAAATTCTTAGAGTCTGAAACTCAAACTTTATCTACAGGTATGAGGAATGTGTCTGCCTACTTCTACAGTTAAATGCAAAGGACCTATTGGGGAGAGAACTAAGAGCCACAAATGCCAACTCTGAAACATATTATATTATACTTTTGGTAGTCACAGGAAAAAACTAATTAAGAATCAGTCTGTCACAAAGCATTTATGAAGTGCCCAATATGTGTCAAGCGTTGTGCTGAGTGCGGCAGTTACAAAGAAAGGCAAAAGACAGTTCCTTCACTCTGGGACTTTATAATCTAGGGAAGAGACAACCTTCAAATAGTATACAAGGAAGTGGTCACTCCCCATCCCACTTCTACTATGATTCTTATCATTTTTGCCCATGTATCAATTCCTCCTTATTATTGAGATTCAGATATAGAATTAAATTCCCTCAGCATTTGATTCTATACCTTTTAAAGAATGAAATTGTCTTTAAGACAAATCAAGGAGTAATTAAGTGCGCAAATAATTTTTCCTACAGAATTCATCTAGTATATCTTTGTACCATGAGGTGTCAACCAAAAACCCTAACCCTGTGAAATCCTGTGTGTTATTCTCCTGGAAGCAGGTACACATTTTTGGTCAAGAAAAGAAACTTTAGAAATGAAGATGTTCTCTAATGTTTATACATCTGTCAAAAGTTATAATTTCCCTTGATACTTTACTGCAGCATAATGATTTAAATTATGATATATGAAAAATGTATAGTAGTATAAAATGAAATAATATATGTGAAAATCTTTGCAAACTATGAAGTGCTATATAAATATTAAACTATTAATATTTAATATAGTCATGGCTTAAACTGTAAAGGAAATAACATTGAGCTTGGAATCAGAGGATATGGTTTGAAACCCAAGCTTTGCTAAGTATTAAAGTATTACAGAGTACTCAAGTATTACTCTATAGAGTATTGAATGACCTTGGGCAAATCAAGAGTCTCCCTTCGCCTGAGCTTCATCACCTGTAATATTTGGTGAGTAGTCTTAATGATTTCGAATGTCCCTTAGAATTCTAAATTGAATGATTCTAAGAAAGATCAAAGTTTAAGACAAAAGAAAAATTATATTCCTTAATCCTATAATCTGGGACAAGAATTCATGTTTACTAAAAATTTTGTCAGCACAGTAATGCTAGAGATTAGTCAAAAGTCAAGTTTCTACTTCTATGATTTACTTATGACTATTAGAAAGAGGCTGTTGTTTTTCTTCAATATTTGGAATGCATCATGAAAAGATATGAATTGTATGCTGGTAGAAACACAATATAATAAGAGAAATAAATATGTAGATATTTTTCTTGGCCATTTATTTGGTCTTTCAACTTTAAATTTTCATTTTTCAATCAAGGAAAATCCACCTTTCCCCTCATCTATATTTTTCTCCCCCTTTGAGAAAGAAAATCATTGTTACAGATATGTATAATAAAACAAAACAATTTTTCCCCCTTAGCCATGCTCCAAAACCCAATATGATTTAATCTGTAGTCTGAGTTGATTATTCCTCTGTCAGGAGATGAGCAATGTGCTTCATCATGAGTCTGTGGGAATAGTGGTTGTCACTACATCATTCAGAGTTCTTAAATGTTTCAAGATTGTCTTCAGAATGCTATTGTTACTGCACAATTTATTTTCTTGGTTCTAATCTCTTGGTTCACCCAACGTCAGCTTATACAAATCTTCCCAGATTTCTCTGAAACCATCCCCTTCATTGTTTCATTCAGGCTAGTAATATTCTGTCATATTGAAATATTATAACTTCTTTGGCCATTTCTCAATTCATGGACACAAACTCAGTTTCTAATTCTTTCCAACCACAAAAAGGAATACATACGTTTATATTTCAATGAAATAGAAAATGCCTCAAAATATAAACTAACATTTTAAATTAGAATAAAAGTATATGAAAAGAACAAGGGGTGCTAATCTTGATTTGAATTTGTTTTCTCTTTTAAGATTTAACTGAAAGAACCAGAAATAAAAAAGACTACCAACATGCTGGGTAGATCTTTTTAGGAAGATTTATAGAAATGTGTATTCAATGCAACTAGTAGGTATTTGGTATCTCCTATGTGCCAGGTAGTATAGAGAATGATGAGGATACAAGGACAAATAGAAATACAAGAATCTCTCAGCATGAAAACTTATGAATGAGTTACAGCATATATGGATAGAGAAAGTGTTCATATCAATAACATGATCAACCCACTAGAATTTTGAAGTATAAACTTTAGAAATTATTTTGCCTCTAACTCTACCCATTTAAACAATCTTTCTAAAGTTTTGCTTTTAAAAGAAATAAATTCTCTTAAAATAAATAAAATAAATAAATAAAATAAAAATAAATTCATCAATGAATTTTTGTGTGTCCTTTTCCATTTGGGCTATTTTGCTTTTTTAATGAGTTCTTTCCTATGATTTTTTTTTTTTTTGCTTCTTTTATCATTAGGCCAACTCTGTTTTTTAAGCCATTATTTTCTTCAGAATGCTTTGCCTCTTTTACCAAGTTATTAATTCTCTTTTCATAATCTTATTGCATTACTCAAGTTCTGTTTTGTTTGCTCATTTTTCCAAAATATTTCTTGATTTTGAACTTTATGTTACAGTTGGGCTTGGCTGACCTGGGACTGGGAAGATGCTTTCCCAAGCTTTAAGCTTTTTCATGATACTATTTTTAGAACTAATTCTAGAGGTCTACCAGTTTTTTATATTTCCACTGTGATGTGATCCAAGAAGAGGCATGGTCACAGTTCTGCTCTGTGCTCTTGTATTTATCCAAGAAGTACTCTATTCTCCTGTAGTTGAAAGCACTAACACTCCTATTGGCCCTGAAACTGTGACTAGGTCTCCCATTCCTCCGCCACTTCAAGTGCTAGCTTTTTTCTCTGTCCTGGAACTGTGATCCAGAACTGATTATGGACAATAAAGTTATCAATCAATTCTAGTTGTACCCAGTGCCAGAAGTAAGTCCCTCGCAATCTCTTTCTCATCAATTTTCTGACTCCATTACCATTTCGGGTCTAGAGTTCCCAAAGCTGCTGTTGTGGTTGCTGTTGCTTCCACTGTATGTGTGCACTCTGGACAGACGTCCACCACAGTGTCACAGAAATCTCCTGAGGACCTCCTAAGTTATCTTTGGAGGGGAAAATTTCTCACTCTAATGTTTTCTTGGCTCAGCCACTCCTAATTTGATTTGAAGTATTATTTTAAAGTTATATAAGGGAATGTTGAGACAGAGGTTAGTTAGCTGGGTAACTGATCGTAATCTGCCATCTTGGCTCTGCCCTTGAAACAAAATCTCATAGTATAGTCTTTTTTTAAATTTTTTTTTTATTTTTTTCAATTTATTTATTTATTTAACTTTTTACATTCATTTTCACAAATTTTGGGTTCCAAATTTTCTCCCCATTTATCCCCTCCCCCACCCCAATACACCAAGCATTCTAATTTTCCCTATCACCAATCTGCCCTCTCTTCTATCATCCCTCCCCTCTCTTGTCCCCATCTTCTCTTTTGTCCTGTAGGGCCAGATGACTTTCTATTCCCCATTCACTATATTTCTTATTTCCTAGTAGCAACAACAATACTCAACAGTTGTTCCTAAAACTTTGAGTTCCAAATTCTCCCCATCCCTCCCTCCCCACCCATTCCCTTTGGGAAGGCAGGCAATTCAATATAGGCCATATTTGTGTAGTTTTGCAAATGACTTTGATAACAGTCGTGTTGTATAAGACTAACTGTATTTCCCTCCATCCTATTCTGCCCCCCCATTGTTTCTGTTCTGTCTTTTGATCCTGTCCCTCCCCAAGAGTGTTGACCTCAAATTGCTCCCTTCTTCCATTGCCCTCCCTTCCATCATCCCTCCCTCCCTGTTTATCTCCTTCTTCCCCATTTTTCTGTACTGTAACATAGGTTTTCATACCCAAATGAGTGTGCATTTTACTCCTTTCTTTAGTCGAATGTGATGAGGGTAAACTTCATGTATTTTTCTCAGCTCTCCTCTTTTTCCCTCCACTAAAAGTCTCCTGCTTGCCTCTTGAATGAGATATAATTAACCCCATTCCATTTCACCCTCTCTCCTCCCACTACATTTCTCTCTCACCATTTATCTTAATTTCTTTGAAGATATGGTCCCATCCTATTCAATTCACTCTGTGCTCTCTGTCTCTGTGTGTGCATGCTTGTGTGTATGTGTGTGTGTACACGCATGTACGTGTGTGTGTGTGTGCGTACATCTGTGTGTGGTCCCACCAACTACCCAGATACTGAAAAGTTTTAAGAGTTACAAATATTGTCTTTCTATGTAGGAATGTAAACAGTTTACCTTTGGTAAGTCCCTTATGACTTCCCTTTGCTGTTTACTATTTCATGCTTCTTCTCATTCTTGTGTTTGAAAGTCAAATTTTCTTTTCAGCTCTGGTCTTTTCATCAAGAATGCTTGAAAGTCCTCAATTTCATTAAAAGACCATATTTTCCCCTGAAGTATTATACTCAGTTTTGCTGGGTAGGTGATGCTTGGTTTGAGTCCTAGTTCCTTTGACTTCTGGAATATCCTATTCCATGCCCTTCGATCCCTTAATGTAGAAGCTGCTAGATCTTGTGTTATCCTGATTGTATTTCCACAATACTGGAATTGTTTCTTTCTAGCAGCTTGCAATATTTTCTCCTTGACCTGGGAACTCTGGAATTTGGCCACAATGTTCCTAGGAGTTTCTCTTTTTTGATCTCTTTCAGGCGGTGATCGATGGATTCCTTCAATACTTATTTTCCCTCTGGTTCTAGAATATCAGGGCAGTTTTCCTTAATCATTTCATGAAAGATGATATCTAGGCTCTTTTTTTGATCATGGCTTTCAGGTAGTCCCATAATTTTTAAATTGTCTCTCCTGGATCTATTTTCCAGATCAATTATTTTTCCAATGAGATATTTCACATTCTCTTCCATCTTTTCATTCTTTTGTTTTTGTTTTATGATTTCTTGGTTTCTCAGAAAATCTAGACTCCATATTTTCCATTCTAATCTTGAGAGAACTTTATCTTCAGTGAGATTTTGAACCTCTTTTTCCATTTGGCTAATTTTGCTTTTGAAAGCATTCTTCTCCTCATTGGCTTTTTGAACCTCTTTTGCCAATTGAGTGAACCTATTTTTCAAGGTGTTATTTTCTTCAGCATTTTTTTGGGTCTCCTTTAACAAGGTATTGACCCATTTTTCATGCTTTTCTTTCATCTCTCTCATTTCTCTTCCCAGTTTTTCCTCCACCTGTCTAACTTGCTTTTCAAAATCCTTTTTGAGCTCTTCCTTGCCCTGAGCCCACCGGACATCCACCTGTGATGTCTGGGATAGAGAGGCCCCGACCTCCACGTCTTTCTCTGATGGCAGGCATTGTACTTCGTCATCAGAAATGAAGGGGGAAAGGAACATCTCTTCCCCAATAAAGTAGCTCTCTATGGTCTTATTCTGCTTCCTTTTTGTGGGCATTTTCCCAGCCAGTTACTTGACTTCTGAGATTCCTCTCCACCCCTGCCTAGATCTGCCCAGCTAGTGCTTGGGGTCTGAGATTCAAATGCTGCTTCCCAGTCTCAGGGCTATCCATGGCAGGAGTGGCTGCTCTTCCATGTGAGCTTAAGTTCTGGTTCTTGAGTGGGGGCAGGGCTGCCTCCCAGGCTCAATTCCCTCAGGGATTTTATGCAGAGACCTGAACTGCCTGCTGCTCTGGGAGTCCCTGGCCACTGCTGCTGCCTCTGCTGCTCCCTCTGCCGCTGACTTCCAAGGGGGCCCGAGCCACAGAGACACCCCACTCCCCTCTCAGCCAGCCCAGATGTCTCTCTCACTGACCTGTAGTGTCTGTGGGCGGAGGGACCTTCCCGGCCGCTGGAGATTCCATCCCTGAAGCCTGCTCGGATCTGCTCCTTTGGCCCCACGACCAGGGCAGTGCTGGGGTGGGCTCCGCTTTTTGGGGCACGACGGACCCCTGGGGATGGCCCTCCAGGGCTCTCTGGAACAGAAATCTTTTCCACTGTGTTTCTGCGTGCCTTGTAGTGATCCAGAATTTGTGGGGAGTTCTTGCAGGAAATATATGGGCTGTGGGTTCGGAGCTAGAATACGTGAGTCTTTCTACACCACCATCTTGGCTCCACCCCCCTCTTGGCTCCACCCCCCATGTAGTCTTAATTGTCAAGGTATCTGTCAAGAACTTTAAATTTTGGGAAGTCTGGTGTATTACAAAGATTTTTGAAATCGAAAGCAGTGGACCAAAGGTCAAATCCTGACTCTGACCTTTCTTGAACTTTCTCTGAAATTTACATTATTTCTCCATCCAATGGAGCTAACAATCCTTGTATTGATTCCTTCCCAAAATCAATATTTTGTGAATGTTTTAGAAAGCTTAAAGTGATACAGAAATATGAGATTATTTCTTTAAGAAATAGAAACAATGATTAGTAGTAAAGTTTAATAAACTTTTAATGAGGTCATGGAGATTAAAAACAACCATTAAACAGGGATTTTGACCTATAATTCAGAAGGTGGGGAAAGTACACTTCTTTTTTTAACATTTCTGAGAAATGTGAAGTAGAATATAGCAGCTCTCTACTCTTTCACATCTTCCTTGGCCATATGGATATTATGGTTCATGGTATGAAGCATTAGTTATGGGGGCAACATTTGATGAAGAACATTGATAGGTTAGAAAATGTCCAACGGAGAGTTAAGAAGATGATGAAGATCCTTCAGATTATGTCATATAGAAATTGGTTGGACAAGAGAAAACAGAAGGGAGACGTGCTAGAAAAGGACTAGGCTTATTTTATTGAACCCTAGCAAAAGAAACTAAAAGTGAGGAGTCAAAGTTGCAAAGAGGCAAATAGATTAACCTAAGGAAAGACTTCTTAAGCACTGGAGTTATCCAAACATGGAATGGAATTCCTTGGAAAGTAGTAGATTTCCAGTAACTGTAGATCTTTGAAAAAAAAGCTTAAATGACCACATACTGCATGTGTTATAAAGAGGATTCTTGTCCGGATTCTAGGATGACCTTCAAACTCCCTTTCAATCCTGAAGTCTTATAATGCTCTGATATAATACATTGCTCCTGTAGTTCTGAGGTAATAATACAGTAGATTGAAAGGCAGAAGGAAACTTAGAGACTGTCTAGTTTAATCCTCTCATCTTATAGATGAGAGAAAATTCTATCTGAGAGAGGTAAAGTAATTTCCTCAAAGTCACACAGGTAAGTAACAGAGCCAGGATTAGAGCTAAGATTTTCTGTGGTAATTGATAGTGCCAGTTCCAGAAATATAAAAAGTAGATGAAATTAAGTTTGTGTCAGTTATGGTCCGTAGGTATGAAAACATAAAGTAATTAAAATTTAAAACACTGTGAAAGGATTAATTATTGATGTTTAGAGATGTCATAGTGAGATGAAAGAAAGATGAGGAGGATGGAGAGGTGACAAGAGAGGGAAGTGGTTGATGGAAGGTTCCTCAGGCAAAAATATAATGTAACATTTTCCTGCAGCAAGCACCAGACTACATCTTTCCTGGTAATTTCTTGTTTCACCTTTGATGAAATTGATCAACAAAACCACAGAACTATAATTCAATTATTCTATTATATGACATGTACAGGTTCTTGTGATGAACATTTTTAAAAATTCATTATGTAACAGTTTATTGTAAATAATTTAGAACCAAATAAAGCATCTCATAGCTCATCAAATGAAATGGAACCTAATCATGTTAGAATTCAATAAGAATAATCAGAAGCATGAATATTTGGAATTTTCAATAAAAATAATAATGAAAATGCATATTTTTTCATGAACTTGGAGTTTAAATTCTTATATATGTATAAAACATTAGCATACAGTTGAATGAACATCTATCCACAGTAGCTTCCAGTTCCTCCTTTATTACTAATATTGTGGCTGTTCATCTGGATACCAGCCAGTGTCTACAGTAAGGCTCCTAGGTCATCAGAATACATCTTCATAAATGCAGGATTCAGTCGTTGTGTGGTTCCCTTCAAAGCATAACTTCCACTTACAGGTTTTAGGAGTCTTGGATCTGCTACTTTTAATTTCACAAGTAATTCAACTTCCCATTACAGTAAAGCATTAGCACTTCCATAAAGGATGCCAAGGGATCCATCAGCACAGCTAAGCACCTAGGCTTCTGCAGATGGCTCTCATTGAAATCCTTGATTCCTCTTCTTGTCATTGTTTCCATGATCTGGGACCGCTAACAGATTGTTCAAACACTTTCAGGAAAAAAGAAAGACAATGAATGCCAGGGACAAATCAGTGGCACCTTAAAAGAAATAAGTGATCACGCAAACTTTATTAGATAGTTTGAAGGTCTTTGCAACTTTAAACTTATTTTATTAAAGAAATTTGTCCAAAGAAATGGTACTGAGACTGTTTTAAGAAATATGATTAAGAAGATTGTGTTGTACTCTGGAGCACCTTTAGAATTGAAAACTGGGCATACTTTTAAGAAAGAAGTTACGGTTAACTTACTGCTTTTTCCCCAAGGTAGATAAGAGAAAGTAATGTTTTATTATTTTTCTCAGTCAGTCGTTCATTGTTAAAAGAAAAAAAATACAAAGGACAAGGGATCAGTAGTTATAAGATTATATTTCCACTCTCTGTACCTCAACCCCGTGTCAGTTGCTTAGACTTTTATCATTTTTTTCAGGTCTCTTAGTGTGAGAGAATTCTGGCACCTCTTTAGGGTAAGAGTCTGTGGATTTGTTAAAAAATAACTATCATCTAACTGGTTTTCTTTGTAATTATATACATTGTATTTTATATCTTGAAAAACATTAAAGTAACATGGGATCCATGGGCTTCACCAGACTCTCTCCCCCCGCCCTCTCTCTCTCTGTCTCTCTGTCTCTCTGTCTCTCTCTCTCTCTCTCTCTCTCTCTCTCTCACACACACACACACACACACACACACACACACACACACACAATAAGAGTATCTGCTTTAGGGAGACTCATGTGGACAGTCTCTGGATGAGGAATGAAAAGAACCTATGGTGGGCCTTCTAAAAATGCATCTGATTGAAAGGGTGATTTGTATTTATGCACCTGAGGAAAAAAAAGTTCAGACTGTTACCCTGAAAACTTAATGAAAATATTTTGCATCATTTTGTCCCTTTTTTTTTTTTTTACCATTTTTCACATACCTAGATTAATGTTATGCCACTTTTGATTCTTGTTACCATCTGTCATGAGAATATGCACTCGGACCTTAAAGTGTTGTGTGCTTAGGGGATATTATGTCAATTTCTGGGCTCTTTTCATTATTTCGTCTTTGGATTTATTCAGAATTATTGTGTGACTTGAAAATTAAACTAACTTTCATCCTAGTGGAAAGCTGAAATGACAACTTTCTTTTTAGCTAAAGTTGAAGACTTTCCTCAGCACTTGAGAAATCTCAGTGACAGACACTGCTCAAGGTATTCCATTCTGAATGGAATGGAATGTTCTGTTAATGACAGAAGGGAAAAATTATTAGACAAAAATAATGTTTATTAAAATGAAAAATTTGAAATCTTTTTATTTGCATAGGTGGTTTTTCCAAAGGCTACTCAAAGGATTATTAAGAATATTGGTGAAAATTGAAAAAAGTAATTATAAATGATTATCCCCACCCTGGCTGTATGTTTATAAGACAGTGAAATTAAACATGCTGGGGCTGTTATTTTTTTCTAGTGGTTTAAGGCTGTGAAATAAGACATAGGCTCTGGCTTTAAGAGCCACCAGGGGTCCCATTTGAAGAAACCCTAATGCCTAAGTCAAACCTACAACTCTCCTGATTAGGGCGGTGGATTGCCAATTCTGCACTGTTTGTACTAATGAACCAGCAGAAAACTAGGAATGATCAGCGAGAACTGCTGTTAAGCTGTTCCCTTCACAGTATATCAGTTCAACAACTTTTCCGGCCATCCAACAATTCAATACGACATCCCCATGAATAGCCTGTTTCTAAATGAAATAGGAATTTTAAGGATGGGACAAATTTTTTTATATTTTACCCCCAGAAATCTTTCACTTTTGCAAAGATTTCTAAAAAGGGGTGAGAGTAGGAGATAGAAACATTGGAATGAACTTTTGAAAAATGCATTTTCGGTGGGAATGAAAGTGTTTTACTAAGAATTTACTAGTTGTATATCCCTACTTGAGTAATTTAACCTTAATTTTCTCACCTTTAAATTGGAGATAATAATAATGCCTACCTCATAGTTGCTTTGAGGTTCAAATGAGATATCACATATAAAATACTTGGCAAACATTAAAGTGTTATATAAATTCTAACTCTTATTATCGTTGTTATCACTAAGCAACTTAGACTTAATTGCAATATAAGGGGATCTTGGCAACAACCTACCAACACAATTAAGAGGCTATTTTGGTAAAAAGTTTGGCAGAAAATTTGCTTTTTATGGCTCATTCAGATAATTAGGGAAGATATTTTCCCTTGTGAAATAATGAAATTTTTACCTAGTCTTTATTTTATTTTGTACTTTATAGGATTGACTTTTGAGTGTCCTTCAACTAGAATATACTGAATATAGTTGAAAATTCCTGAAGCACTAGTCAAGGTAGTGGGCAAGAGTTATAAATCTGGTCAGGAAAGTCTGAGTTCATTCACCAGTTGGGTTACCTTGGGCAAACCACATTAATTCTATCTACCCCAGTTTTAGCATCTATAAAATGGGGATGATAATAGCACCTACCTCATAGGGTTGTAGTAAGAATAAAATGTCACAACACATTAAATCCTTTGTGATATATATATATATACATGTGTGTACATATATGCACTTCTATCATCTATCTATCTCTCTATCTATCCATATAGATATGGATGCATCATCAAAGCAAGAATCTTGTGAAGGTCAGAAAAGCTTGTCACCAGAGTATTTGCTTCTAAGTAATGAATTTCTTTGGCCATAATAATTCACAGAGACTATACCATGGCATAGAGGAATGGTGACCTGTGCCAAAAGAGGAGACCATGCCAGAGAAATTATAGATATTAAAAGTATATCATGATAAAACTAGTCAATTAATAAGAATTTTAGGCACTAGGTTAAGCACTGGTGATACTAAGAAATGCAAAAAATAAAAATCTTCTCTCAAGGAAACCACATTTTAATGGAGGAGGCAACATATTTTCTTGTTCATTCCTCATTTTCTAAGAAGACCAATGACATCACAGGTGATGGCTTGGCCATGACTTGGATTGAAGTGAGGCAGAGTTGAACACAGTCCTCACTCTCTCTTCCAGAGTCATCAAAGTCCAGTGGCAAGGCAAAAGTCAAGATGACTGAAAATGGCCTGGGATGTAGTGGATGACTTTGGTGTCTTTGGTGTCTGATCAAGCTCTCAGTGCTCCCTCCAAAGCATCTGCTTCAGCCACCTTCATGACTATTGGAACAAATCATTCTACCGGGGGAAGTCTTTTTATGCATCGTGTAGACATGCCCCCTAACTCACCGACAGGGTTGAGGTCTGTCAGTTACCCTCAACCTACTTTAACCTGTCTGCAGAGAGACTTTTGACCAGGTAGGGCACTGAGCCTTCTACAGCTTGTTGGAGTTATAGTTTGGTGTTGGGCGAGAGGTGGACACCAAAGGTGGATGAGCAACCCTCACATCAGAGGTGCTAGTTCTCTCTGAACATCCCTACATTCTAGAGAGAATTACCAAGATTAGGAAAGACTGAAGGGAAGTCAAGAACCACACAATTCGCATTTCCCAGAAAGTTTAATGCTAAAATAAAAAGTTACACATGATTGAAGAACCTTAGTGAACTGATGAATAAATGGAAGAACAGGGAATCTGGAAGGTAAACTGAGATGGAGGACACTAAAAGCATGTCTATTTGTGTGCACATGTGTGAGGTGGAGGGATGGTGTATTAGGAAATGCCTCCTACAGAAAGTGGAAATTCAGATGAGTCAAGAGGGAAGTCAAGGAAGTCAAAGGATGGATGGGAGAAAGGAGAGTGAATGAAAAGACATAAAATTCAGAGATGGAATGTCATGTATAAAGACTAGCAAGAAATTCATTGTCACTACTGTAGCATCAGAGGAAAGTGAAGAGCAAAAATAATTGGAAAGATAAGAAGGGGTTAGATTTTGAGTGGCTTTAAAAGTAAATCTGAGAATTTATATTTGATCCTAGAGGAAGTGGGGAGCCACTGGAGTTTATTGAGAGAGAAGGATGAAGTAGAACTGCCTTGAAAGCAGGAGGATAAATTTGATTAAGTGGAGAGAACCCTGAAGCAAGGAAGCCAACTAGAAAAAGGTTGTTCTGCTCTTTCTCACATAAAAAAACTATTGTAATATCTTCTAATATTTTAGGGATCCCATGATGAAATAATGCCTGGGGAAATCGGAACACAACATGAGGTTAGATTAATAGCGTTTCTGAGGGAAGATTTTTTTTTCTTATCTTTTGTTTTCTAGTCTTATGGCCCAACCTTAAAATTCCTTTAGCATCTTTTGTACATTAAATTATCTAGTGATATATTTCACTTTTCTAGTCAGTCAGATACATGTATATGTATGTGTCTGTATAGACACAGATACACATAAATATATGTTTATGCAAATGCATGTATAGGTATATATGTATATACAAATACTCATATATATATTGTATTGATATCATTTTACATCAAAATTATTTGGGGGAGAAAAAATCACAACAATATTATCCTCTTTCTTCAACAGGAGGCAGGGAAGTAGAGAAGGTGCTGAGCATGGAGTCAGAGGACCCAAGTTCAAATTTTAGCCCTTTGACTTAATGTATGTAGAGCCTTGAGTAAGTCACTTAACTTCCCTGGGATTCAATTTTGTTGTTCTGCTGTTTCATTTGTGTCTGACTCTTTGTGACCCCATATAGGTTTTCTTGGCAAAGACATTTATGTGGATTGCCATTTTCTTCTCTAGCTCAGTTTACAGATGAGAAAACCGAGGCAAACAGGAGTAAGTGACTTGCACAGGGTTGCAAAGCTAGGATGTATGTGAGTCTAGATTTCTTCCTGCCTCTTGGCCAGTGCTGTATCCACTATACAACCACAATTATTCCACCTAGCTGCCCCCAGGGCCTCAGCTCAGTCATCTGTAAATTAAGGGGGTGAGGTTAGTTGGCTTTTGAGGTTTCTTCCAGTTTTTTTCTGGATCAATCATCTTTTATTTTCTTTTTCTTTACCTCATTCTAGCTCTATTTGAATATTGCCCATGTAACTCATTTCAACAATCCAATTCAAAAAGCATTTATTAAAACCCCATTATATGAGAGGAGCTGGTAGATAGTGCAGCGAATAGAGTGTCCTAACCCTGAAGTCAGGAAGACCTGACTTCTAATCAGGCCCCAAACGCTTCCTAGCTGTGGATCCCTGAGTAAGTCACTCAACCCTGTTTGCCTCAGTTTCCTCACCTGCAAAATGAGCTGGAGAAGGAAAGGGCAAACCATTCCAGTATCTCTGCCAAGAAAACCCCAAATGGGCTCAAAAAGAGTCAGATACAATTGGAAATGACACCACCATCACAACAACAATTATACAAGAAACAGCATGACAATAGATAGAAAAGTAGCCAGGAAGACCTGGGTTCAAGTCCTGCTTCTGACACATAATGAGTATGTGACCCTGTTCCAGTCTCTGTATGTCCAGCACCTAGGACAGTACCTCACACACAGTAATCAGTTAATAAATGTTTGTTGACTATTAAACAAATAAATTACAAAGCTGACTATAAATTACAGCAAAAATGGAACCCTGCAGTTCACATTGACTTAGAAAATCACAGGTTAATATTATCTATGTTATATTTTTTTTACTTATTTTGTTACTGTGGTTTTAGGCCTCTTGCAGTCTACCTGTTGATATTTTGACCCCTGTGCTCTAGGTAAGTCTCCAAGAACATAATTTGCTGGGGTGTTCACCTGCATTGGTATAGGAAGCTCATTTAATAGATGACAAAACTGAGGCCCAAAGAGGTTGTGACTTGGTCACTTTTCTTGTTAGGTCATAGAATTAAATCATGGTCATAGAATTCTTAGAGGTGGAAAAGAAACATAGGGGGTCTTCTAGTACAGTTCTCTTATAGTACCAACGTTGAAGTGTAGGTCCAGAGGAAATATTCATAGCATCTCTAAGACACATGAATGATATGAAATGTTATGAGGAAGGTCAACGAAGTCACTCTTGAGATGACAGTAGAGAGAACAGGTAGGAGGGGTTTTAGCCATAAAAATCACCCCCTTCATCTCCTACCTGAGTGGTGGGTCACAGTTTCACCCAGTTCTCTGATTATACAGTTAAAAGCAGTCTTACTTAAAAGTTAGTTTATGGGATAGGGAGATTAACCACCATGAACCATCCTTCCCAATTCTCCACCACCATAATCACAACTGTGATTTACTAGAATATAATATGGTGTGGTGGAAGGAAGATTGGATTAAGTTTTGGTTTTATTCGTTCCATGAGCCAGCTTTATGACTCTGGACAAGTCCCTTAAACTCTCTGAGCTTCTGTTTCCTCAGATATAAAGTGCGGAAAATGTACTAGATGATCTCAATTTCAGCTCTAATATTCTTTGAAGTTCAATTATGGATTTGTGTACTCCTTCAAAGGTATTTGTGAATAATAAGTAAATCCTCCTAGCCTTCATTTCCTTTATTGTAGAACAGGAAGAAGAATACATCAAACTCACAAGGCTGAGATTGTTTCTTGGATCAAATAAGATCATCTGTACATACCCTGAAACTATCTATACAATACCTATGAATCAATAAGTATGAAAGTTATTATTACTAATTGCCTATGAGGAAATACAAATTCAGAGTTGCCTTTTATTCCTGCTATCTCAGCCAAGTCAGGACAAATTGCATGTATAGTTAAGTAGGAATGAGCGTTCAAAGCCTTTCTCCCCTTCCTCCCTCTTGACTGGTCACTGACTATTCTATGGCAGAAAACCTAGAATTCCCCCATGCCACTGTAATCTTTATCTTCTACCCCCTTCAAATAGGTGATAGTTCCCTCCCATCTCCTCCTCTATCCTGGCTGAGAGGAATAGGCTTGAATGAGCTGGTGGTCACCACATACAATAATTCTAGTAAAATGGAAGCTCATTATGCCTTACCATTAGCCCTGTTGCTATATGATCTGACTCACCTAGCTCTACTACTCGCCCTTCTACTATATCATCCGGATCCAATTATTGCCATCTAACTTGCCAATGCTGCCTAAGGAATATGGATCTTTGCCATCTGCTAAGGAATGATGCCCTTAGTCATATCTCCCATATTACAATATGAACCACCTGAGACCAGGGACTGTCCTGCTCTTCTCTTTGTATCCCAGTCCTAAGCCCAGTGCTTGGCCTATTGTAAATACAGAAGAATTTTCCCCATTCATTTCATCCATCCATTCTTCTATATTACATCTCTGTTTTATGAACTGCTTCATTTTTGTCTCTGTATGTCCAGCACCTAGCATAGATCCTTACACACAGTGATCAGCTAATAAATGTTTATTGAATATTTAATAAATGAACTTTTAAAAATTATTAATCTATTTGCTTTCAGTTTTCTACAATCACTACCATAAGTCTTAGATTTTCTCCCCGCTCTCTGTCCCCTTCCTCCCGGAGATGGCATGCAGTCTTATATGAGTTCTGCACACACATTTTTATTAACCACATTTTCACATTAGTCATGTTGTGTAGTAGAATTAAAATGAATGGGAGAAATCATGAGAAAAAACAAACCAAAAAAAACATAACAGAATAGAAACTATTCTCCTTCGTCCTGCTGAACAAATGAACTTCAAGGCTAAAACCATTACAAGTCAATAGGGGTGTGTGTGTGCGTGCGCGTGCGAGTGTGCGTGCGTGTGTGCGCACGTGTGTGCTTGTGTGCATGTGTGTGTGTGTTTATAGAAGCCGGGATGGGGAACCTTGTAGCCAACCTTCACTGAAGTTTGGATTCAGTCAAAGGGCTGCACTTGAGGATCTCGAGGGACACGTGTGACCTTGAGGCTGCAAGTTTCCCACCTTTGAATTAGAGTATTCAAGTTTCTGGAAACTTTTTTAAAGTGATATAGTAAATGCACTAAAATGTCTTATAGTTTAATAAAGAAGTAACCAGGTACAGTAGATAGAGTGATGGATTTGGAGTCAGGAAGAGCCAGATTTAAACTCTGCTTCTAACATACAATGGCTGCATAACCCTGGGAAGATCATTTAAGCTCTCAAAGTCCCAGAAAACTCCCAAAGACTATAAATTACATAGCAGTATTGCATAGTACTTTGAGATCTGTGCTGGTAGAGAGTTTTTTTCTTCACACTAGGAATGCCCTAAAAAGATAAAAGCACAAGTCCAGCCTTCCCACTCTGAATCTCCCCCCACCCAAACCCTTTAATAGCCTACAGTTTTTGCTTTTCATTTGTCAGATTCTCTGAAGTTCTTTCTTTCACTAACTGTGCCATATTATGAGCTCATCTTACAATATTAAAAATTTCTTCCCAGATTTCTTAGCATTTTAATTTGCAGGCCTCAGTCATCAGGTCTACCAGATATTGCTCTTCTGTATCCTTATACTAATGAGCCAACTGGAGCCTTTTTTTCTAAATTAAATCAACCAAGATACTTCGATGCAATTGCTTTATTCCCAGGTCTTTTAGTTAGCTCCAGAAGTAAAGTACTTTCTAAGTAAAAAATATTAGACTTCTAGTTGTCATAAATAACAATCCATTGAAAAGAATTTCAGTCATAAACATAAAGAATATAATCCCAAAGACCATATGTTGCTCCATTTCTGCTCAGACAGGCTAGATATCCTGTTAAGATGGCCCAACTTCCTGTAATAGAGAATTAAATGAACATTTTTCTACCAAATGTGTCCCTCTTGGCTCCTTAATGCAGCAAAACAATAGCAGAATAAAATACCAGGTGAATATCTGATAATTTTTTATTGGGGGAATGGGGAGGTTAGGATGAATGGTGTGGCTTTTAAAGTTAAAGGGAAAACACACTCTGGAGCTGGCAGGCCCACCTCAAGACTTTCTCCCATTTATCAAAAAAATCTCTTCAGTTTTCCAAAGCTCTCTCTAAAGACCTCCTGGGAATTGAAACAAAGACCATATTGTATTCTTGGTTCAGGCTTGTTAAGTGGCTCATGAATAATCCTAAATGCATCCTCGCTATAAATCTACTTGATGTAAGACTACTGTTACCCAGCCACCAACTTTACTGACATCCATCATCAACTCCAGAGATGGAAGATTTGCAACGTGCATCCAAATAACTGTTTCCAACATTTGGTCTATGAGCTGCTTCTGAGCACTTTGGCGTCAAAGAGAAGACAAATATAGGAAGGTCTTGTTTTGCTGTGAAGAAATGAAAGCATTTATAATTCTGTCTTCCTTGCTCATATGTAACAATCATTTAGAATCTTTGGAGGAGTTTCAAATGAAGAAGCCAATGAGAATGTAGTTTTGCTATATGCATTGTAGGGATTCAATTATTTAAATAGATATGAATATATACATACCCCCATCTGCTTTTAGAGCCTGCTTTGCTATTTTTCTAATATCCACAGTGACTTGCACTTAATAAATGTTCATTGATTGAATGATGACTTGACTTCTGTTCTTGGTTTTAAAAATGGAAAAGAAAAGATTTTAGAGACCATCAATAGGTGGGTGGCTAGGTGTTTCAATGGATAGGGTTCAAGGTGCGGAATCAGGAAGACTTGAGTTCAAATTTGACCTCAAACACTCAAGAGCTAATGGGGCCCTGCACAAATCATTTAACCCTATTTTCCTCAGTTTCCTCATTTATAAAATGATCTTGAAAAGCAAATGGTAATACTTTGCCAAGAAAACCACAAATGAGGTCATGGAGATTCAGGCACCTAACAACAGTATATATATATATATATATATATATATATATATATATATATATATATATATATATATATATATATATATATATGTTCCTTAAGAGTGGAGAATGTCTTACTTGTCTCCTTGTATCCCTAGCTCAGGGCCAGAACAGAGCAAATAGTAAATAAATCCATGGTTTATGGAGAATCCGTTTATACAAGGAAACGATTCTGTGTGCCATTTGTTTGTTCCTATTGGGTTTGTCCCTCATTGCTGAAGAAGACCATGCCGTCAGAGAAATGATGCCATGACTTGCCCGTGACTTTGTTTTGAGTGAGGGATGGCTGTGCAGGTCACCAGCCTCACTTCTCCTCCAGAGCCATCTGAATCCAGTGACCAGATATTCATCAGGATGACTGGAGATGACCCAGGATGCACTGGAAGACCTTGGCCCAAAGGGGCCAAAGTCTATGCGGGTACTCACTTAGGGTGAGGTAAGGTCCATTCATTGAATAGGCCTTTTTAAGAAGTAGTCAGGGCATGGCCCCTTTAATGAGGTCAAGAAAAAAAAAAGACTTCAAACTGGGAGGGAAACAGCAACAGTTACTATTGATAATCACTCTGAAGCCAGGAGAGTCCAGAAGAGAGCCTTTAGGCAGGGGACAGGGGCCCCATGGTATCTGAGCTTCAGAGTGAAGTAGGCTCAAGGTTCAGAGAAGAGAAGGGAGACTAGTCAGTAAAACCCAAGACACCTGGGCATCTTTTGACTATTCAAATTTACTTTCCTTTGGAGAGAAGCAAAGGGAGGAGTAGAAAGACAGGAGATGAGGAGTTGAGTCTACTCACAGGGTTGCATTTATCTTTCACTACTGAAGAAGACCATGCCATCAGAGAAATGATGACATGACTTGCACTTGATTGTTTTATACATAGAAAAGAGAGGTGGACATAGCTATATACAAGTTTAAGGGTACTCTGAGATAAGAGATTCATTGAGTTAAGTCTAAAAATGTATACAGAACTTTTTTTTTCAGTAAAAAGTGTTTATTATGAAAATAATACTGACAAGTAGGAAAAAAGGGTATTTTTGGATGCTGGACTTAGCTCATTGAGTCTTTCCCCCTTATTTTACAAATGGAACACAGCTTAGAAGCTTTCTCCATCAATTCTTACTTGAACTGACAGGTTGAGTCCCCAAAAGAGTAGCTAACCACTTCTTTCCTCAGGGTTCTATCAACCCTATAAATTTGAGGGGTGGGAATTTCTAGCTCTTTCCTTCAAGAGCCTCATGGGTCATCTGGTTGTCATCAATTAGCTTTTACCAGAGGATAGTTACTGAGAAGGCATAGTGATAACAAAAGTTCAAAATACTCCTCCAAAAAATGTTCCCTAGAGCCAGCTCAAATGGGAGTGAAGTGTACATGTACAAAGCATGCTAGGCCAAAGTATATCTCCTGATTCCTGGACCTGAAAATCCCAGATCCTCAAGGAGTCCTGATGAAGTTTGTTTTGTGGAGTAGGGTCAGTGATGGAAGAAACAGTCACTTAATCACCTGGGCTGTCTCCTTCCAGAACTGGCCAACCCACCACTGAGTTGGGCCAAGCAAGTTGCTCCTTTCTCCTTGGTGGGGCCTCAGGTGGCTTTGACAAAACTCTGTCTTACCAGTCACCTGAGTACTCTCATCTCATAATATTCATTCACTTAAAATTAGGAAAGAAAAAGCATGATGGAAACCAAAGTACTATGCCTTAAGGATATATGACAGCCAGGTGGCAGAGTAGGCAGCCTACCTCTTACTCAGTGAGTAGCTCACAGCAATCCTCCTCACTCAAAAGAGAGAGAAAGGGAGAAAGACAAAGACAAAGAGATAGATATACAGAGACAGAGAGAAAAAAGAGAAAGAGACAGAGGTAGAGATAGAGAAAGAATAAGAGAGGGCACACAGAGAGAAATGGAGAGATGGAGGCAGGTAGCGTCACATACACAGAGACACCGGCAGAGAAAATAGCTTTTGCTGAAACATTTTTTGGTACATTATAGCTTTACATGCCTGAGCTATCAGTCCTTTTGGTTCTGAAGCCAAAAGACAAGAGTTCCCTTCTTCAGATAGTATAATTTTGAGTCACAATGGACAAAACAGGCTTCTGAAGTTCCATACACTCAAAATGGAAACCTACAGAGAATTAAAGTAAGAGGCAGGAGCAGAATCTAAGACATTTTAACAGAAGTAAAAATAGGCAGGAATAGCAATCATGAATCTAAGATAAAGCAAAGCAAAAATGTTCCTAATCAAAAGAGATAAGCAGGGAAATTATATCTTATTAAAAGGCATCAGACATAAGGAAGCAAAACCACTAAAACGCATAATTGCACAAAATGGCATGGCATCCAAATCTTAAAGGAGAGGTTAAATGAATTACAGGAAAAAATAGCCAATAAATCATACTAGTGGGGGACTTCAAATTTCCACTCTCAGAGCTAGATAAATCTAACCATAAAATAAGTAAGAAAGACATTAAAGAGATTAAGAGATTTTAGAAAAGTTAATATGATAGATTCCTGGAGAAAAAATCTAATAGAAATAGAAAGGAGTAAGCCTTTTTTTTCTCAGCTGTATGTGGCACCTTCACAAAACTTGTAAATGTATTAGGGAATAAAAATTTGAAACACAAGTGCAGAAAAGCAGAAATATGAAAAGCACCTTTTTCAGATCATAATGCAATAAAATTTATATTCAATGAAGGACCATGGGAGCATAGCTTAAAAATGAATTGGAAATGAAATAATCTAATCTTAAAGAATGAGTGGGTCAAAGAACAAATCAAAGAAACAGTAGTCATTAAAATATAAGGCTAATAACAATATAAATAATAAAATCATAAAAATTGTTAAAGACAATAATAGTAAGACAGCATAACCGAAATTTGTAGGGTGTTGCCAAAGTAATGAATGGGGAAAATTTATTCTAGATGCATTCATCAGTTAAAGAGGAAAAGAACATATCAATGAATTGGGCATACAACTAAAAAAATACAAATTAAAAATCTCTAATTAAATTTCAAAATTTAAATCCTGAAAATCAAGGGAGAAACGAATAAAATCAAAGTAAGAATTCAATTGCACGAATAAATAAAACTAGGAGATTTAAAAAAAACAATAAAGTAGATAAACCATTGTTAATTTGATTTTTTAAAAAGAAAAAAAGGTCATTATCAAAAATGAAAACTATGAATGCACCAACAACAAAGAAGAAATAAAAAACAATTATTAATAGCTATTTTGACCAATTATGTGCTAGTAAAACTGACAATCTAAATGAAATGAATGAATATATAAAAGTTAATTGCCCAGATGAACAGAAGAGTGAATAGAATATTAAATAATCTTATCTTGGAAAAAAAAATCAAACAAGCCATAAATGAACTCACTAAGAAAAAAAAATCCCTAGAACCAGTTAAATTTATGAGTGAATTCTACCAAATATTTCAGAAATAATCCCTATACTCTATGATTTTGATACCTAAACTAGGGACAGCAAAAACAGAAAAAGAAAACTATAGGCCAATTTTCTTAAAATTTTAGATAAAATACTAGTAAGAATATTAGTATGTCACTAAGAACATATACTATGACCAGACAAGAATTATACCAAGAATGCATGGTTGGCTCAATATTAGAAAAATTATGAGAATAAATTACCTTGTCAATAACAAAATGACAAAAAAAAATTATATCAGTAGATGCAGTAAAAAGCCTTTGACAAAATGCAACAAACATTTCTCTCCTAGAAATTATAGGAATAAATGGAGCCTTTCTTTAAAAGGTAAGTAGTATCAATATAAAACCAACGGCAACCATTATTTGTAATGGGCATAAAATTTCTCTTTCTAATAATATAAGAGGTGAAGCAAATGGATATCCATTATTACCACTATTCTTCAATATTGTGCTTGAAATGCTAGTTATGACAATAAGACTCTCAATTTAAAAGTAATTGAATGAATAAAAATAGGCAAGGAGCAGAAAAAAGCAAACAACCTACTGTTCTTTGTAGATGATATGACGATATACTTAGAGAACCTGAAAGAATCAACTAAAAACTAATTGAAATAATTAACAACTTTAGAAAAGTTTCTGGAGATAAAATAAACCCACATGAATCATTAGCATTTCAATAAAATACTAACAAAACTCAGAAGAAAAAGACAGAAAAATTCCATTTAGAATAACTGTAGACATTATAAAAAATACTGTGGAGTTTCCCTGCCAAAACAAACCCAAGGACTATATGAATACAATTACAAAACGCTTCTCACACAAATAAAGACAGATCTAAAACAATGGAGAAATGTTCACTACTCATGAGTAGATTGTGCAAATAAAATAAAAATGACAATTCTACCAAGATTAATTCATTTATTCATTTTCATTCCAATCAAAATACCAAAGGATTACTTTATAGAGCTAGAAAAACAATGAAAAAAATGATGTGGAAGGAAAAAAAGGGGAAGAATGTCAAGGGAATTGAAAAAAATGTGAAGGAATGGTCTAGTAGTACCAGATTTCAAACTATATTATAAATCAGTAATCATCAAAATAATCTGGTACTGGCTAATAGAATGGTAGATTATTGGATTAATTAAGTAAATGACTATAGTAATCTAATATTTGATAAACCCAAAGATCTAAACTTTTGGGGCAAAACCTCACTATTTGACAAAAATTACAGTGAAGACCGGAGAACAGTTTGGCAGAAAGTGGGCATAGACCAACATTCACAATATATAGTAAGACAATATAAGTCAATAGGAATACACAATTGAAACATAAAGGGTAATAACTTTTAAAAATTAGGGGAGCATGGGAAATTTTATCAGTCAGATGTATGGATAAAGGACCAAACAAGTGATCCAGAGCATCATGAGAAGAAAAATGGGTAATTTTGATTAAATTAAATTTTTAAAGTTTTGCACAAATGAAACCAATGCAGCCAAAATGAGGAGAGTAAGAAATTGGAGGGAAAATTTATAGCAAGTTTCTCTGAGAAAGGTCTAATTCCTCAAATACATAGGGAATTGAGTCAAATTTGTGAAAATGAGACCCATTGCCCAGCTGATAAATTATCAGAGGATATGGCCTAGTAGTTCTCAGAGGAAACCAAAATTATCTCTAGTCACATTAGGAAAAATGCTCTAAATCACTACTGATTCAAAAAATGAAAATTAAAACAACTCTGAGGTAACACCTAACACCTATCAGATTGGTTAACATGACAGTAAAGAAAAATGATAAATGCTGAAGGGGATGTGGACAAATAGGTATATTAATGCACTATTGGTGGAGCTGTGAACTGTTCAATCATTCTGGAGAACACTTTCGAAATAGGCTCAAAGGGCTTTAAAAGCATGGAAACCTTTTGATCCTAGATCGATCTACTAGGTCGATATCCTTAAGAGATCAAAGAAAATGGAAAAGGACTTATATGCCAAAATATTTATAGCAGCTCTTTTTAATGGTAGAAAAGAATTGGAAATCAAGGGGATGCACATCAATTGGAGAATGGCAGAACAAGTTGTGATATATGACTGTGATAGAATATTATTGTTTTATAAGAAATGACAAACATGCTGTTTTCAGAAAAAAAAATCTGGAAAGATTTACATAACTGATGCAAAACGAAGTGAGCAGAACCAGAAGAACATTATGCACAGTAACAGCAATATGGTAAAAATGATCATCTGTGAAATATGTAGCTTCTCTGATCAATACAATGATCCAAGGCAATTCCAAAGGACCCATGATAAAAAAATGCTCTCCACCTTCAGAGAGAAAATTGATGAACTATGAGTGAAGATTGAAGAATACTGTTTTCCACTTTGCATTTCTTGTTTTTTGTTTTCTCTTCTTTTCTTTTCTTTTCATTTCTTTTGTTTCCTTTCTTTTCTGCAATATGACTAATATGGAAATATGTTTTGCATGACTTCACATGTATAATTTATGTCATATTATTTCTCAAAGGGTGGGAGAGAAGTAGGGGAGAGGGAGAGAATTTGGAATTTAATTTTTTAAATGAAAATATGAATGTAAGAATAAATTTTAAAAAATGTTTCATGAGTTGAATGGGAATCAGGCAATATAGAATTTAGCACATGTTTTGTGTAATTCTCCTAGGAAGGTCAAATATGAGAGAACTCCAAAGACTGGGCCCTTACTGGCCAGTTCCCTCATTACATAGGTAGGAAATTGAGACCCAGGAAAGTAAAATAATTTTTCTAAGGGGACATAGATGAAAAATGAGAAAATTTATCTAAAATTTTTAAATCTTAAAAGTGTCTGATGGATAAAGCTCTCTCCACATGGTGAACTAGAATAATAATTATTTTATTTAGGGGATTTCATTGGTAGAGGGAGCTCCTAGTGAAGAATGTCTTCTATCAATGTAGATAGACACCTTCTTTGCAATTTATAGTCCTAGAGAATTGCCTAGATGTTCTGCAGCCTGGAGGGTTCTGGTCATATAGTCGGAATGTGTCATGGGTGGGTAGCATAAAACAATTTCCATTTAGGAAGTAGAAAGGCCAGGATTTGAATCTAGGTCCTGTCTTAAATTTCAGCACCTTTGCTGAGGCTCTATAGTTGCCTTATTCTCTCTGTACCATAACTATAAACACAAGCAATACCATATACTTTCCAATAATCCGATGACTTAAAGAGAAAATAGAACATTTTTCATTGAATGCACTTTTGTATGAACTATCATTTTGTGATCAGTAATGGTCACTGGACATTGTTTTGTCTTTCAAGGAGTTTCAGGTAAGACACAATTCCCTTTTCTGAGTTATTACTGGAATGGAATGTGACTTTCTTGAAGAAGGAACCCCAGCTCTCCCTCTTTGTGAATATAAATGAAGTTCTGGGTATTTATTTGGACAGGTGCATTTTCATGGACAGTTGCATATGCACATGAATTTAATTTACTCCTTTTTAGCATCGGATAGCATAACAAGTCTATATTTTCCCACAGGAAGAAATATACAGTGTTTTTGGAAACCAAATGCAGCCTCTACATTTCGAAATGAGAAGAAAGAGCACCTTACAACAGCAATTAAAATGGTTACTGGTACAGACAAAGAAATGGGAAAATATAGGCTCATTACATAGAGTTGTTTTGCGGAATGACTAAAGAATTCAGTCGTGCTTGGAGAGGACATTTTAAAAGGAGTGACATTTTCAACATGGAATTTTTTTGCAAATCATGCCATCTGAGAGTAAGAGTGCTTCAAAAAATTTCAGAACTGTGATTTCACTGGTGATAGTTCTAAGAGAGGTTTTTAGAACTGGAAGGTTCATAAGATATTAAAGCTTGAGCTGTCAAGGACTTCGGAATTATGGATCCAACTCCTTTTTGCAGAAGGGAAAACTAGGGCCCATCCACTGTTCTATGCAATTAGTCTCTTGCCTGTGCTCATATAGCACTCATCATCCTCTTTGACAACCATCAAAGCACACACACTAATACATCAGAGGCAAAATTTCAATCCAGCCATTCCTGATACCAAGTCCAGAATTCTATCCATTGTACTGTATGTACTATATTGCCTCTTGGGAAAAACAAAATCAGGTTCAGCTGAATTATGTGATAGAGTAATGCTTTGCTATTGTGAAAAAAAATAATTCTGAACTTTGCTTCCCTTTATGAAACTTAATCAGTAATTAAATACATTCTCAGCTCTATTGTTTCCTCCTCTCTTTATAACCTTTGCATGAAGCTATATACCAAAAGAAGAAATGTATGTGTGTGTGTATCTCGGTAGCTTTATAAAATGGTTTTTCTGTAAAAGCAGGAAATTCACAAAGAAACTTAAAGGATAAAATAGCAAATGTTCACAGAGAAACTTTTTAATGGCAATTTTCCAAGTTCATTCTCATGCTCAGTGAAGGTTATATTTTACCAAGTTTGTCATGCTTAAAGTGAAATGTCAGCTGTGTTTTTTTCTTTTTTAAATACAGGATATTGTTGATTCAGCTGTGTCAAAATCTGTTCTTTCTTATGTAAGCAATTATCTCTTAAAGTGACAATAATCAAAAAAGTCCTCTGAGAAGTGGTCTCTCATTCTCCAAATTGGAAGTACCCAGATAATGTCTAAGATGCTGACATAATCATTATGAACATAATCTCTTCTTTTGACTTTTGAATTCCCTAACTACCAGCGTTTTTGAGGGGAGGTAGGGAGAAATAGTTCAGACATTATAGTGTTTTGTAAGGATTTTATTTGGGAGGGCATTATATTTGAATGTCACTAACAGCTATTCAGATAGAAGAATTTCTCACACACTATCAAAATCTTGTTCTAATCTGTTGAGATATTAGAAAATGAAGTTATTAAGAAGTTAGTTGCTTTATTGCCTACTCCAATCTCAATGTTCTTTGACATTTTCAGGAAAAAGAGCAGGTGAATTCCTGATGCGGGCAAACCCTAAACCACAGAATTCCTTTCCATTTTGTGCTTTTCTTCTCCATGTTTTCCTATAAATTTTTGTATGTTTTGGTAAAATAATACAAAATATTACAGAAATTTTGAGGTAAATTACCAATTAAATTATGTTGCAAATAGCTCAGAACAACCATGACACTAAAAGTATAAAACACTCACCTGATACCCTAGAAATTTTTCCATAGATCTCTCATAGAATAAAACATCCAGTGTGTCACCCAGATCTTTTAATATTTTGTGGATCAAAGGATCCTAGACCTCACTGAGAAGCTTAGAGTTCATCTGGACCTAGGCTTTTAAAAAAAACATTTTAGATAACTGATGCTCAGAAAGCTAAAGTAATATTACCAAGATCACACAAGTAAGTAGCAAAGCTAGGATTTGCTGACTATATGACAATAATTCTAGTGGTTTTATTTCTTTGCTTGTTTTGAATAGCACAGTACCTCTTCTTCAGGAGTGTGATGGAACCAGGTCTAACTAACTTACACAAACTCATTGTTAAATTTTCATTGTGATAATGTACATAAAAGAAATCAGCAAATGCTACAAATCAAGGTTTGAACTGTTGGTTTGTTAATCGTGTAGAATTAAGAAAGTGAAGTAGAAAACGTTAATAAAGCAGATTTAGCTTAAAAGTTAAGCTGTGAGCTTTTCGCCCCAGAGAGTCAGTTGTCAAACATTTACCAACACACTTCTTCTCTTGACCCTTCTATATTTTCTTGGTGAAAAGTGAAGTGAAGTATATGAAATCAGGAAAACTATATACATAATGACTGCAATAATGCAAATGGAGAAAAAGAACAGCAAAACGATCAAAACTGAATGCTACAAGATGAGAATGTTCAAGCTTGGTCACAAATAAGAGATATGTCTGAGAATTCTCTTGCCCTCATTTCTTTGCAAAGGTAGAGGAAATGTTTGTGGAACATTGTATAAAACATACTACATATAGTTTATTTTTTTTGCTACACTGCCTAATTTTTCTGAAAATTTTTTCTCCTCCCACCCTTTTTTAGTTTGCATGAAAAATGATGGTTCTTTGAGAGGAAACAAAGAGGAATATAGTAAAAAATGATGAGGGGGGAAAATCAATAAAATTCTATTTGAAAAAGAATGCATTCTCATATATAAAATATTCTTACTAAAGTATAGCCATGCTATCACCTCCAAGGATAACCAAAATTATTTGAAGAAAAAACAATCCTATAGAAAGCTTAGTACGAGGTCCACCTAAGCAAAATCAACTAAAGTATATTTACCATGAAATTGTGAGGACAGACAAGAAAAAGATGTGAAATGGAACAGATCTGCCATAATATCTATGTCAATCTTATCTCGTTATTGATGGAATGGAACCATTGCATGTTGACCCTAATATTTCAGTACCCAAGAGATATATGAGGAGATTGCAATGAAATTCAAGAAAATAAAGTTGGGAAAACAGCTGGACCTGACCAAATATGTAGATGAAGTAGAAATCTGTGCTAATGGTGCAACATTTTAAAGGTGACCCGGGCATTGATTTTCAAGTTATATTAAAGAATAAAACATTCCAAAAGAATGACAAAGGATATGAAAGGAATTATATCACCAAAACCAGTGACCAAGAAACAATTGGAAACTTATTCATATCTACTTTGCCACCAACATGCTGTCAGAAATAAGAATAATTTTGCCTGCTTTTTTGCTTTATCTTTATGCTTTTAATTTTTTCTCTTGTCTTATTGCTATCATTTCTAGAACTCTGTCAAAGTTCATAGGGAGAGAAACAATTTTGCCTTCCATCTCTATTGGTCAAGGAAGCTTCAAAAAATCTCTTCATTGCCTAGCAAGTACTTTGTATAGAGTAGACTGTATAGAAAAGATTTGGATAAAGGATGGATGATAGATCAAAAGGGTAAATAGAAATTTATTCAAAGTAAGTAAAAAGTAATTTACGAAGGAGGATTAGAAAAAGTACCAACAGCTGGGAGATCAGGATCAGAAAAGGTCTTATATGAGAGGTAGAACTTAAGACATACTCTGAAAGCATCTGAATATTCCAAGGTATATGTGGTATTTGTTGGGGAGGATGGGAGGTCATTCTAGGAAAAGGAAACAATTTGTGAAGAGGTGCAAGAGGGAAGAAATATAATAATAGTGAGTAACCTAGTTTATCTTGAAGGTTAAGTAGATGTGGGGGAATAATGTGTCAGAAGGGAGAGGTAGGAGCCATATTAAGAAGGACATTAAATATTTGGCAAGCAGGGTTGTATGGGTTGTCTTGGCCAATTTATTATCTGGGTTCCAATTGTATTACAGTAAATATGTTCTCTTCAGGACTCAATTACCTCTTCTGTGAAATGAGAGCATTGGACCAGATGATCTTGAAGGTTTTATTCAGTTCTAATATTAGATGATGTTGCATTTTCCAAATGAGGAGTCGAAAGAGACAGCTGCATTTCTTTGCTAAACAAATGCTCGTTTACATTGTTTGAGATTATCCTGTCAATAATCATGGTAACATTTTGAATTAGTCTGGGGAAACACAACAAAAGATGCCTTCTCTAAAGTGCTTTTAAACCTAATAAATATGTCCTTATTTTGTTATTATTGTGATAAAATGAACACAATGGAAACAAAACATAGCGTTTGTTGCATGTTGTAAGCTAAAATGTTAAATTGAAATAATTTAAGTTTATTTTCAAAGATTAGAATTGAAATAGATAAGTTTTCTGGTGTAAATGAAATCCATTCATAATGAGATAAAATCAATATAAAAATTGACATCACTGTTGGTATTAATATTGACATACATTTTGATAACCTCTTAGGGTTTTAGTTTTATGTCAACATAAAAAGTTTAATGTTCTTAATGGTGACCAATATACTGTATCTGTACAAAAGGATCTATGAAAAAAGTTGAAATTGAAATTTGAGTTTATGTTCATGAAAGAGTACTTCAGTTGATCAATTTTTACCTGATGCAACATATTGCCAACATTTACGGGATGATAATTTTAAATGCACAATAACAACTGATTTATATATCTACTTCATCTTAATTAACTCTGGAAGGATATTTAAAATCTTTGTCCTGTTATATCAATTGATGGGAACTAGAAATGAATCAATATGATTTGGTAGAAAAAGTGGTAGAGTCAGAAAAGCTAGGCTCAAATCCTATTTCTATCATTTCCTGGCTGCGTGACCTTAGATACTATCTGTAAAGTGAAGGGATTTTATCTGTAAAGTGAAGGCATTGCATTATATGGCTTCTAATGTCCCTTTTAACTCTAAATCTCTGATACTAAAGTGTAATTTTTTAAAAATCAGGATGGAAATTTCCGTGTTCTGCTTTTTATTTTTTGTAACATGGGTAAACATTATCTAATGTAGCAAAAGTTGAGAAAAAGATAAGTCAAATTAATGAAAAGTCTGATCAGTAGCCAAGATGGTGGAGTACGCAGTCAATTGCTGTAACTCTCTCATACTCACCTCCAAACAAGCATAAGGAAGAGTTCTAAAATCAAATCCTGAAATAGCAGAACCCCAAAAGATGAAGTGAAATGATCTTTTAGTCCAGGAAATTTGAAGCCAATAAAGATCTGGCTAGCTTGAGTGAAAGGGAAGTACAGCCAAGGAAGGGAAGTTTCCCAGCAAGTCAGCAGTCCAGAAGGACATCCTGGGCCCCTAGTGTGGAGAAGCAGGCAAAAGCCAACATGTGCCTTAGTATAGTCATGTGAACTGGCAAACTTTGGCTTGGAGAACCATCACATGGTTCAGTGTAGCTTTGGGTCAACAGGCATCCTGTAGTGGCCAGACCTCCATGTGCTACAGGACAACCCTGGACAAATAGGTAGATGCCAACCCTATGGGTGCTTAAGCAAACAAGAAGCACCCAGCCAGCCCTTGCCCACTATGCTTCAGCATTGCCCTGAGCAAATGGGCAGCCTCTGGAAGCCAGACTGCCACATGCTTCAGTGAAGCCCTAGGGGAATGCAGAAACACTCTACTGGGCCTTAACACAGGCCAGACACCACCATAAGAACTCCAACTCAGCAATAGGCAAGCTTCCAGAACCCTAGAACCTCCAGAATCTTCACCTACCCCCTCCTTTAACCCCTCAGTACAGCACCAAACATGAGCGAGATGGGAATCAGGGCAACATCAATGTAACATCAGATAAACAGCCAGGGCCTGCAACCATTAGAACAAAAAGCAGGAGAGAGTGAGTGCCCCTTGGGAGCAGAACTCAAATTTAAAAGAAAGGGGAAAAAAGCAAAAAAAAAAAGAAAAGATAAACAAAAAGCAACTGAAAAAGAATTTGACCATAGACAATTATTAAGGTCACAGGGAAGACCAGGATAACAAACTCAGAAGAGGACAACAATGTCCACATACCTAAGGGCAAAACTCCACATCATCTCAAGCCCAGAAATAATTCATAGAAGACCTCGTAAATTAGCTTAAAAATCATATAAGAGAAATAGAAGAAAAATTGGGAAAAGAAATGAGAATGACACAAAAGAATTATGAAAAAGAGTCAATAGGTTGGAAAATGTCTTCAAAAATAGAATTGGTCAAATGGAAAAGGAGATACAAAAAAAATCACTCCTTCAAGAGCACAATTAGTCAAATGGAAAAGAAAGTACAAAAGTTAATGGAGGAAAAACAACACCTTAAAAGTTACATCTGGAGAAGTGGAAGCTAATGACTCTATGAGACATTATGAATCAATCAAATAAATTCAAAAGAATAAAAAAAGGAAGAAAATATAAAATACCTCATGGGAAAAACAACTGACCTGGAAAACAGAGCCAGGAGAGACAAATCAGAATCATTGGACTACCTGAAAGACATTATCAAAAGGAAGACCTGGATAGCATCTTTCAAGAAATAAGCAATGAAAACTGCCTTGGTGTCCTGGAATTAGAAAGCAAAATAGGCATTGAAAGAAACCACCAATCAGTTCAGGAATGGGATCACAAAATAAAAATCCCAAGGAACATTAAGGATAAATTTTAGAACTATCAGGTGAAGTAAAAAATACTACAAGTGACCAGAAAGAAAGAATTCAAACATCAAGGAGTCACAGTCAGAATCACATAGGACTCAGTAGCTGCAACATTAAAACATCAGAGGTCATGATTACTTGCATTTACTACAACATAAAATCACTTATCTGGCAGAATTAAGCATAATTCATCAAAGGAAAAAAATGGACATTCAATGAAATGGAAGGATTTCAAGCCTTCATGAGGAGACTAGAACTAAATAAAAACATTTGACTTCCAATATCAAGAGAAACATAAACATGTAAAAAAGGAAAAGAAAACATAAGCGATTTAATAGAGCTAAACAGTTTACATTCCTACATGGAAAGATGATACTTGTGACTCTTAGAATTACATCACTAACAGTACAGTTAGAAACAACATAGAAAGAAAGTATTGGTATAAGGTGAATTTGAGGGAATGACATAAAAAATTAAGGGATGAAGAAGAGGATTACAATGGGTTCAAAAGGAAGGGAAAGGTAGATTGGGGAAAATTGTCTCACATGCAGAAGCAAGAAAGATCTATTACAATGTTGGGGAACATGGGAGGGTGAGTGATGGGCATTGCATTAACCTTACTCTCATCAGCTCAAAGAGGGAATAGTAAACACATTCAGTTGCATATAGAAATCTACCTTACCTAACAGGGAATTAAGAAGGAAGAAGATTAAGTAAAGGGGCAAGGTGGGGATTGACAGAATCGAGGCAGATGGGGTGTGGTAGGAGAGAGAAGCAAAACACTGATGAAGTGGGACAGGGTAAAAGGAGAGAGAGGACAAACAGGAGGAAGAAGAGGATGAACGGAAATAAACAGGTAGTAATCACAACTGTGAATGTCAGTTGGATGAATTCTCCCATAAAACAGAAGCAGATAGTAAAGTGGATCAAAAACCAGAATCCTATAACATGTTACTTACAGGAACAATGTGAAGCAGAGAGACACACACAGAGTAAAGATAAGGGGTTGCAGTAGAATATATAATGCTTCAGCTGAAGAAAAAAAAAATGGGGGAAGAAATCCTGTTCTTAGACAAAGTAAAATCAAAAATAAATATAATTAAAAGAGGTAAGGAAAAATGCATTTTTCTAAAAGGTACCATAAACAATGAAGCAATCATATTAGAAGAGCAAGGAGTAGTCTACTTGTCAGCTCTATGGGGAGAGGAAGAATTCATGACCAAACAAGAGATAGAGAACATTATGAAATATAGAATAGATAATTTTCATCACATTAAACTGAAAAGCTTTTGTACAAAAGAATGCAACCAAGATTAGAAGGAAAGTCAAAACCTGCAAAACAGTCTTTAGAGTAAATGTCTCTGATAAATCTCATTTTTCAAATATATAGAGACCTGAGTCAAATTTATGAGAATAGAAACCATTCACCTATTGATAAATGGTCAAAGCATATGAACTAGCAGTTTTTGGTTGAAGAAATCAAAGGTATCCATAGGCATGTGAAGAAGTGCTCTAAGTCAATTTTGATTAGACAGAAGCAAATTTCTCTACTGAAAATTCTGAAATATCACCTCACACCAATCAGATTGCCTAACATGGCAACAAAGTAAAAGGATAAATGTTGGAGAGGATGTGGGAAAATTGGGAGACTAATGCACTGTAGGTGGAGTTGGGAATTGATCCAAGCATTCTGGAGAGCAATTTGGAACTATGACCAAAGGATAACCAAACTGTGAATATTGTTTGATCTAGCAATACCACTACTAGGTCTGTATCCCAAAGAGATCATTACAAAAGGGAAAGTGACCTACACTTGACGAAAATATTTAGAGTAGTCCTATTCATGTTGGCAAAATATTAGAAATTGAGGGGATGCCCCTCAATTGGGGAATGGTTAAACTAATTGTAGAATATGAATGTCAGAGAATACTTTTGTGAAATAAGAAATTATGAATGGGCAGATTTCAGAAAATTCTGAAAAATCTTGTACAAACTGATGCAAAGTAAAATGAGCAGAGCCAGGAAAACAGTGTATACAGTATCTGCAACATCATGGACTGATCCACTAGGAATGACTCAGCTCTTCTCAGCAACATAATGATCTAAGATAAGTACATAGGATTTCATGAAGGAAAGTACTATCTATCCAGGAAAAAGATGTATATATGTGTATAAATATAAGCACACATACACATAAACACAGACATAGATATACACATGCATATGCATGCATATGCATACACATATATGTGTGTGTGTGTGTGTTAAACAATCTCTTTTTACCATCAAGAATAGTGGACCTGCTACATTTGGACTCTGAAATCACAGCTCTTACTTGTGTAACGTATCACCTTTTACTAAGGGAACATTTACTTTCGAAGGCAAAATCCCAGATATACAAACATGCTCCCTCCACCACTTGGGAAGCAGAATTCTCCTCACTCTACCTTGGTCTTTGGGAGAAGGGAAGGGGATTAGGATCATGGCTTAGCTACGATGTTACAGAACACAGTTTCAGTTTTGAGTCCAAAAGTCCCCTTGGATTTCAGTTCCAGGCATCCTGGCTTCTCAGGGTTTCCATATCAGCCCGACAGACTGTACCACCCTGCCTATAATCCTGGCTCCAAGGTCATCATGGCTCAAATTTTTCCATTGCTTAATTGCCACTACAGCTCAAACTCCTGGTCCAGCTCTGGAAACTGAAAAAATAACATGGAGCAGAAACAAATCCCCCAAGGAACATTTCTCAGAGTTAGATTTTCCTTCCCTTTTATAAGTAGCAGAAAGTGGTGGAAAAGAGGACAGTGGAAAAGATGGTGGGAAAGAGAACTAATGATTCAAACAATCAATCAAAGGAAGATACTTCCACCTACACAGTAGAATATGTAGGGTGTGAACTCCACATTAGGCAAACTGGGATGACTCAAAAACCAGGTTTTATATGCATGCTTATAGAAGAAATGAAAATGGCACTAAAGAAAAATAAAAATGGAAAAACGCCTGGATTTAGTCAAGTATAATCAGATGTAGTCCATGTAGGTAGTGAAATTATTTTGGTAGTGTTTAAGGATATTGATTCAAATCAGAGACTATAACAAAAGTATGCAGTGGGGAGAAGTCAGGCCATGGCAAAAAATAAAAAGTGACCAAAAGAATATTAACAATTTCTGGTCCTCATATCTACTAATTTTGTATTATTCACATCAATACAAAATCTCTTTGAGAATAATCTACACATGTATCAAGGACATCGTTGATGGTATTGACAAGGATCCCAAAGAGTTTTGCTAGTAGATCACATCTTTATTATCATAAAATCAACTAAAAGATGTAGACAATGTATGATCTACTGCTATTATTGCTTGTTTAAAAAAATGATGCACTTAATCAGAATATCTCAGTATCTATTGTTACAAGAAAATATCTCATTCTCTGGGACACTGATGTCACTATCTACATCCTATAGCATTAGCATAGAAGCATACAACATTCACATGCTTTTTTGTTATATACTTTTTCTATTATATGACATTTACTAAGTATGTGACCTTGGGGAAGTCACATACTGTCTCAGCCTCATTTTTCTCATCTGTAAAACAAGGAGTTGGACATGATATCCTCTAAGGTCCCTTGTAGTTTTAAATCTATGGTTTTATGATCCACACTCCAATGTCAATACATTACACAAAAGATTGAAACATGTTTTCATGGTGCTAGGGTATTGTTTGAAAATGCATGCCTTCCTTTTGAAGGATCAATCTCCTATGTTTCTTCCATGTTTATTACAGAGATTAATATGTCTACTGCTATTTCAATTGCACCTGCTTCCCTCCCAGGAGAATGGAGGGATAAGTAAATGATTCCCCAGAAGCAGCCCCTAATATGGATGTTTTTACCCATCCTCCAGTGAAATCCCTTGGAAGTCTCCTAATTCACCAAGGGTAATATCCTGTCATAAGGTTTTGCCAAACAATCTATCCATCAGTCAATCAATAAACATTTATTAGGCAGCTACCATGTGCCAAGCAGTGTGCTAGGAGCCAATCTACAAGGACAAAAAAGTGAAACTTTCTACACTTAAAGAAATTGCATTCTATTGGGGAGGCAATGCTACATGTACATATAATTATATAATGAATAAATATGTAAGAAATGAATACAAAATAAAACCAATGTAGCTAGTTACAAGGTAGTAAAGTGAAGGAAAGGACTAGGAGTTGAGGTGAACAGGAAAGATTCATGTAGATTAGAAAATGACCACTACCTTCCCTCAAGATAAGCTGCATTTTAGAAGAAAAGAAAGCCTCCATAAAGTAGAGTTGAGGAGGAAGTACATTCCAACATGGGAAATATCTAGGTCATGCTTATGGAGATGGGAGAGAGAGCATGCTATATGTGATCAATAGAGAGAAGGATGTGTTGGCTGGACCATAAAGTGTGGGAAAGGTAGTCATGCATAATATGTACTCCTCAGAAGAATCTGGAGGAGCAGAAAAGGTAGATGGAACCCAGTTAGGGTTTTTATCAAAGCATGAATTGCAATTGCAGTGGATAGAGTCCCAGGCCTGGAGTCAAGAAGACTCATCTTCTTGTCTTGAAATGTGGCCTCAGCTGCTTCCTAGCTGTATGATCCTGTGCAAGTTGCTTAACCCTGTTTATCTCCATTTTCTCATCTGTAAAATGAGCTGGAGAGGGAAATGGCAAGTCACTCCAATATCTTTGCCAAGAAAACCCAAAATGAGGTCAGGAAGAGTTGGACTTGACTGAGAAATGACTAAAAAATAACACTATCATAGATGGAAGCAAGGGATTCCAATATGGAATAAAGTCTAGTACAACCAGAATGGGGCATAGGAAAAAAAAGAGGTCGAGGAGGTTGTAGTCAAACACATAAATTTCATAGTCCTTGTCATGAATAAAAACCAAATAGTACAAGAAGGGATCACAATCTACCTCAGTGATCTATAAAGCCCCTAATCTCTCACCAGATGTTTGTACATTTTCTAGAGATAACTAGATGCTGGGAAGATACCTGGACCCTTCCAAAGTAGGTATGATGATGATGATGGATTGGTCTTTGTCTTCCCAGGCAAAACTGTGTGGAAAATTTAGGTAATTGAACAGATAATTGAGGCTAAAAATGGGAGGGGAAAATTTGGGGGCTAAATAATTCTGATATTTAGTAAATATTTTGTCAACATTGGTATACCAAAGAAACAAGCTGAAATTGTGACAGTATATACACATATGAGGAAAGGAAAATCATCTGAGAGAATAGAAAACATGGCTGGGTGCTGCAGTTTTAATTTTCATCAGATGGATTTTAAACTTGGCTCATAAGCTTGGGTCAATTTTCTTTGCCAAAATAAAAATTTTGCTTACATTTGCCAAGATATTTTGAAGCTGGGTTTTGCATTTATTTAACCAAATCTGAAATTTATGACATATTGAAGATGACAGAATTTGGCCACATCCATGGAGTAAACAGTACATGAAAAATGAAGTTAAAAAGTCTGGGAGCACAAATTATGCTAAAGTTTCTTTGTAAATATTTTATGTGCAAAGCTCTTTATTTTATACAATTGGTCACTCTCTTACTAAAAAGTCTTCAGTTACTACTTCATGTTGCCTTTAGCATAAAATAAAAATTTCCCAGTCAGACATTTACAGTCTTCTACAATACAACTCCCAATTACCTTTTCAGATCCATTTCCTACTGATGTTCTTCACATAATGGACATTCCAGTCAGATTGGCTGGCTAGCCATTTCCTGAGTTTGACATTCCATCTCCCACCTCCTTACCTTTGCACAGGCTGTATCCTATGATTAGAATTCACTTCTTTCTCTTCTATAATACATAGCTTCTTCCAAGTCTCCCTCAAGACTTTTGTTCAATGGGGAGTCTTTTATGATTCTGCTTGTGCCTCTGCCCAAGTTACTAGTGTACTCTTTCTTCTGGTATTATTTTATATGTACTTATTAATTATTTATCATAACTTGTCTAATCTCATTCTAGTAGAATGTAAGCATCTTGAGGATGGAGAACTTTTTTTTTATCTTGTTTTGGTATTCCTTGAAGCTAGTACAATGTTTGTTGAATGAATGAAGCTGAATTGATTGCTCACTATCCTGGCTTCATTTTTGCTCATCAGGTATCTATCGTTGCCAGTCCTCTTAAATGGGCTAATTGTTAATGACACAGAGGCAATTTAGGTGATGGGGACTATGTATACCATTATAACTCATTAAAGCCAGGGAGCTTACCACAATAAGAAGGATTTTATTATTTCCCATAATAAATAAGTACAAGCAAATAATCAAGTTTCAAAATGCACAACAGTTCAGTGTCTGTCCAAGTTTACCTACTGTAGGGAATTGAGAAGATATCCTTTAGGAAGGTGAGCTTGGTGGCTATGGTGATCTAGGAAGGACAGTCATCTTTTATTTTTGGAGATGATCCTTAACTCTTTATGAAAGGGTGATAGAAAAGTCACAAGGCTATTGCTGATGCTTAACTTTCATTTCCATTAGAATCAATGGCCTCATTTGGAGTCCCTGGTGCTTTGTGCTTCTGCCACTTAGAAGCCCTTGTGACTCTTCAGAATCCCCCTTTCAGGAAGTTTTAGGCTAGTTTTGTTTATTTCAGGCCAGTTCCTCTGGTGCTCACAGCAGTCCTCAGCTTACTTACTGTTATTTGTTTGTTCGAAGTCTATGTTTTTAAAAAGATAACTCTTATGAATGTAGCCTTTGAATGATACCAATCCTGTAATCAAAAAATATTCAGGGACTTACCATAGGCTACCAAATATAGCATAAACTGCTGATCCTAGAATATAAGAATTTCCCTTATCCAGCTTTACTCTATCTCCTTAGCCAGATTTTACACTACTAGTCCTCACATACTCAACATTGTAGTCAAATAGGACCAGTTTCAGTTCTCCGCTCTTACCCTTGTCACTCACCTATATGTCTTGGCTCAAGTTGTCCCCCATATCAAGAATGGATTCTTTTCCCACAACCTATCATTGATAGCTAGGTGGTACAGGGGATGGAGTGTCTAATTTGGAGTAAGAAAGACCTGAGTTCTAATCTAGCCTCAGATACTTACTGTGTGACCCTGGGCAAGAAACTTAATCCTGTTTACCATATTTTCCTTATCTGTAAAATGAGTTGTAGAATGAAATGGCCTTCTACTCTAGTATCTCTGCCAGGAAATTCTCAAATGGGGTCATGAAGTGTCAGGCATGGCTAAAAACGATTGAACGACAACCTGCTCTATTCCTAGTGTTGAAGTTTTTGAAAAGCAATATTTTCTCTAATTTCATGTACAAACAATTACATATATATATATATATTTATGAAATTGGAGTTCCAAATTAACTCCCTCCCCTCTTGCTCTCCCTATCTTTGAGCAATTTTATCTGGGTTATATATGTGCAGTTATACAAAATATATTTCCATATTAGTCATTTTGTGAAAGAAGACACAAACCAAAAAAGAATAAGAACAAGAACAAGAAGTAGAAGAAAAAGGAGAAGCAGGAGAAGAAGAAGGAGAAGGAGAAGAAGAAGAAGAAGAAGAAGAAGAAGAAGAAGAAGAAGAAGAAGAAGAAGAAGAAGAAGAAGAAGAAGAGGAAGAAGAAGGAGAAGAAGAAGAAGAAGAAGAAGAAGAAGAAGAAGAAGAAGGAGAAGGAAGAAGAAGAAAAAGGAGAAGGAAGAAGAAGAGGAAGAAGAAGAAGAAGAAGAAGAGGAAGGAGAAGAAGAAGAAGAAGGAAGAAGAAGAAGAAGAAGAAGAGAAAGAAGGAGAAGAAGAAGAAGAAGAAGGAGAAGAAGGAGAAGAAAGGAGAAGAAAGGAGAAGAAGAAAGAAACTGAAAAATAGTGTGTTTTGATCTTCATTTAGACTCCATCAGTACTTCCTCTGGAGATTGATAACATTTTTCATCATGAGTCCTTTGGAACCGTCTTCAATCATTGCAATATTGAGAAGAGTTGTCATTCATCATACAACATTGCTGTTACTGTGTACAGTGTTCTCCTAGCTCTGCTCACTTCACTTTCATCAGTTCCTGCAAGTCTTTCCAGGTTTTTCTGAGGGCATTCTGAATCTCATTTCTTATAACACAATAATATTCCATTCAACTTGTTCAACAATTCCCCAGTTGAAGGATATTTCAATTTCCAATTTTTTGCCACCACAAAAAGAACTGCTATAAATGTTTTTTTATAGAAATAAGTTCTTCCCTACCGTGTTTTTAAATCTCTTTGGGATACAGACCTAGAAATATTATTACTGAATCAAAGGGTATGAAGATTTTTAGTTCTCTATGCATAGTTTCAGATTACTCTTCAGAATGGTTGGATCTATTCACAACTCCATCAACAGTGCATTAGTGTCCCAATTTTTCCATATCTCCTCTAGCGTTCATCATTTTCCTTTTTTGTCGTATTAGCCAACCTGAAAGGTGGGAAGTGGTACCTGACAGTTGTTTAATTTGATTTCTCTAATCGATAGTGATTTAGAGCATTTTTTCATATGGCTGTAGACTCAATTTCTTTGTCTGAAAACTGCTTGTTCATATCCTTTGACCATTTATCAGTAGGGGTGAAGTTTTTTCAAGAACCAAATCAGGTTTCACATATTTCATGAATCCTTCCTTGATCTCTCTCTCTCTTTCTACCACATCTCAAATTGCTCCTTGACCTGTTCCCTGGATTTCTCCATAGTACTTAAAAGCGGAATGGTGTGGTGAAAAGAGTGCTAGATTTGGGGGCAGGAGATACTTAGGTTCTACTCTTTTCTCTGATCCACATAATTTTTGAGCCTAACTTAATATCTCTCATCCTCAGAAATGGGGCTGCTGAATGGAGACGGTGATTCTTAGATGGCCCAAATCACAGAATTATTGTAAGTATAGTACTTTGAAAACCAAGCAGTGCTATGTGTGTTATGAATATGCCTCACACACTTATATCATAATTATTCATGGATTTATTCTCTTCTAACCCCATTTGATTTTCAATTCCCTAATAGCAGAGTCTATGCAATATTACAAGAGGAGATGAATCATCAATTTTGACATTTTTGCTGTAAGTGAAACCAGAAGAAAGAAATTGCAGCTGAATAGAACGATGGCTCACAGCTACTCCCTGGAAAAGCCAAGCAAAAGTTAGTAGAGTGGCATTTCTCTTGTAGCCCAAAGGCTATGAGGAATATGATTCCATGGAACTTTATGTATGATATATTACAAATATAATGAATATTTGCAAAGAGACAGACATGAAAATATTTGCATCTTATTCATTAATGGAAGTTGCTGGGGACAAGTGAAATTTTATGAAGAACTTTTTTTTCTTATTGTAATGTATAGCAAGTATATCAAAGTTGATAGTATACATTTTCTTTAGAACTGTATCCATTCTCTGATTACTGAATAAGAATTTTACTTTTAAAGTGCCAATAGGCAGATTGAAGTTTATAAATAGTCTGAAAACTATGTTCATAACATTTTCTACTCTGTTTTAACACTTCATAAGCATTATTACATAATTTTTGGGGAGGAGCAATGTTGGAGATCATAGCACTGAGGACCATGTTGTGTTGTCCTTTGTTTCGTGAGTTGCCATGGACAAAGATCTCATCGCCAAGTGGCAGACGACAAGTGATAGTGATGAACCTCTCCAGACTTCACTGAGCTCATCGTCAGAAGCAAACTTGATCTGTTGTTGGAATACCACTTGAAATCTTTCCAGCTTGGAAGAATTTGACAGAATTTCTATTCTGCTGACTTGGCCTTTGAGAACCCAGTATTACATCCATAATACATTGAGGTGCCGCAACAGTGCTTTATAAAAGATCAGCACATATGACTGTTTGGTAGCTGCTGTGACTATTTTTCTGGCATTTTATATGCATCTTGCACCTGGTGTCAGAGATGGTAGAATGCCAAATAAGGACAAATAGAAATCTATAAAAGCCCAAAAACGTAAAATTCAGCAAACAGTTTCTCTAGGAAAACAATGCACATTTATTGATACATTAATTTTCTAGAAATAAACAGAGCTAAACAGGGCTTACAAAAACAACAAAGAATCTCCCCAGTTCAGACTTCAGAGCAGAGCATCACCTAGAGCAGGGACAAATGGAAACCTGCTTTCAGGAAGCCTGGGGACCAGTCGCCCATAAAGATTTGGCTGGTTTTGATGAAAATTAGTGTGTTATGATGCACAGATGAAAGAGCAAATGGGTTCCTTTACTTGATGAAAGCACTGAATTCTGAAATTATGCACAGCAGGTACAGTAGGAGATACTGCGCAGATTTCAAAAGGTAGCACATATTTTTATGCTGAAACATTTGTTTTATCCTTTCTCCTCCACAGTATTATTGAAGAAATGGAAGTGAGGAAAAAAGAAAGAAAACCAAAAGCAGATGAGTCCAAAAAGTACAAAAATAAAGATGCCTAATTAATGGAGAATAGATGGAAAAGTGTCAATCATATAACTTGCTGCTTAGGCTAAAGCAGCATATCCTTTCTCCCTCAGTTGATAAAGCCTGCTAGTCTTATGGTTCAGAATAGCTATTTGGTGACAGTGTAATCATGATAACCTAGGCAAAATGCAACATAAAGTTGATTCCCTCCTACCTCTCTTTTTTTAATGCACCATTCTCTGCAGTTCTTCCTCTCCCCCAAGACTCACCCTTCTATTCTGTTCCCTTAGGCTTAATTAGAAATCACAAATTATTTCCCAGCTTTTGATGATAGAAACCTTAGTATTCAAGACCCAAATTAATTAGATTCTATCCTTGGACTTTTGAATATTCAGATATCAAGAAATTTGTATATGTGGGGAAGATTTTGGTGGGGGGAGTGTGAAAAGGGAGTATCTAAGCTCTACCTCAAATTACTCTACTTGAATTGACTCTTGGTCTGTCCACTAATAAGGCTAGTTCTAATAAAGTTGTTGAATTAGAAGTGTTGTTATATAGGTATAAGCAGATAAATTGAATGATTGCATGGATGAATTAGTGAATGCATTAAAAAATAATTTATTAATTATTAACTATGCACTAAGTTCTAGATAAACAAATACAAAAACAGAAAATAGAACCTGCAATCTAGAAACTCATTCTAACAAAATACATAGGGGATTAGTGGCCAGGTAGAAGGACTTTGGTTTGAAAAGTTCAACATTTGAGTGTGATTACTCCAACCAGGAAAAATGACAGAGAAATTTGATTTGCATTCCTGGTTCCAGAATTGGAGAGCTTTTTTTTTTCCTTTTGAGTGAGTAGAGGATGGAAGTATGTGTAGCAACAGGCATGGTTGTTGCTGAGGAGGTATCTATCTATAGAGGAGGGGTAGGTCTGAAGCATGGTTAGGGCTTTCCTGAATAGTGTTCTAGGAAAGGCAGTCACCAATCATAAGAGTGGAGTGTAGGGACCAAGTTTCTAATATGTTTGCTTTTATTCCGTGTAGATGGGGAGGTTGTTGAAGAGGTTGGGGAAGAAAAAATCAGAAACAATATTTGAACAGCACATAAATATATTGCCCATTGGTCAGTATCACAGAATCTTGTAATTGAAAGGAATTTTATTGGTCACCTAGATCGGCCCATAAATGAAAAAGAATCCACTGTACAACGTGTCTTACAAGTAATAATTTAGCTTTCTTTTGAAAGTCTCCAGTGAAGGGAAATCTACTATCTCCTATGTCAGCCCATTCTCTTTTGGGATAGCTATAATTATTAACAGATTTGTTTTTTCTTATATCACTTTTAAATCTGTCTCTTTATCACTTCCATACTTGGCTCCCTCTGGGACCAAACAGGCGTCTAACTTCTCTTCCACTGGCAGCTTTTCAAGTACTTGTTGACAACATCATGACCTAATAAAGTCTTCTCTTCTCCAGGCTAAATATCCCCAGTTGCTTCAATCAATCCTTATCTGTCATGATCTCAAGATCCTTTACCATCCTAGTTGCCCTTATCTGGAATCTCTCCAGCTATTTTTTCTCCTTTTAAAATTGTATTCCCCAGAAATGAAGGCAATACTGTAAATGTGCTATGACCAGGGCAGGGTACAGGGAGATTATCAGCTCCTCCATGTTGGAAACTACACCTCTCTTAATTCAGTTTAAGATTGCATTGATTATTTTTGTATGTCATTTCATACTTTTGATTCCTACTGACCTTTCATTTCATTCGAACTCTCAGGTAGTCTTTAGATAAACTGCCATTTAGCCTTCCATCCAAATCTTTAAAATTGTGAAATATTCTCTTTATACAAATGAGGAAATTGAGGCATAGAAAAAGGACATGATGCTTTTCTGATTCTGGATTTTCTATCTTTGGAGTCAGTTCTTTTTTTTCAGGTCTTCTTAAATGAATTAATGAAACAGAACCAAATTGCATATAGCACAACTACTGTACAGCATTAGACAGAAACTTCAGATATTATATAACTAAAGGATTCTGGGAGACAACAGTGGTTATCAGGCTAATCTACTATACAGTAATCAGGAATATGATTCATATTTGAACAAAGGCTTTGTAAAAGGGCCAAGTCTAGAAGGCAGAGTGGAAAGCAAGCATATGTGTTATGAATAATGATGACAATAGTAAGTAGAAATGGTAGGATTTATGTGCACACAGTATGAGTCTGGATTCTTTCATTTTCAGATGAACACATTAATAAGAGCTGCCATGAAGACTATGAACAGACTTCTGCCATACTTATTAAGAGGCAACCACGTTCTCAAGCAGAAGAATGTTAAAATAAAAGCATTGAATTTTTTCTCCTTTCTTGAAGGATGTTTGGCATAGAGTTAAAATTGAACTCAAATAGTTTGGATGAACTATCCACACAAGGAAAACCAAGTGCATGAAAAATGTTTGTTGTCCAGACCACAATATGCAATCAGCTACACAATCTGCAGAACTGGTGCTTTAAGACCTATATCTTATGTAGATACTATGAACAGACAATTAATCTCATTGCATCTCAGAGTTAAGTAGCAGGAGAACGAACTGGATTGTATTGGAAGATTTGTCAATGCTTTTAATGGCACCAAGACCATTGAAATAAGGCTTATCTTTTTAACATTTGTGTTGTCATGATGTGGTATGATTGTCAATCATGGACTACCACAGTCTTCGAAGAATTACAGTATTACTGTAAAGGACAAAGGAGAATGTTCACAGTGGACAAAAGGAGATTGTAATATGTTGCTGTTGCTCTTTAGTTGTTTTCAATCTTGTCTGACTCTTCGTGAACCCACTGGGTTTTCTTGATAAAGATATTGGGGTGGTGTGTCCTTTCCTTCATCAACTCATTTTCCAAATGAAGAAAATGAGGCAAACAGAGTTTAGTGACTTGTCAGGGTCTTGTAGTTGGTTAAGTATCTGAATCCATATTTAAACTCAGGTCTTCCTAACTCCAGGTCCAACACTCTTTCCACTGTGCCACCTAGATGCCCCTGTGATGTATTACCAATGAGAAGTTCTGCAGGAGAATCTGAAGATTTTTCTTTCATCACACACTCTGGAGAGTGAATTGATAATTTAAGACTTCCTAGGAGCATAATAAGTATAAAAATCTTCAATGTATACCCAGAAGATCTGAGTTTGAATCTCCCCCCACCCAAGATTTGCTAGCTATGAGAACACATGTATTACATTTAATCTCTCAGAGACTAATAGCTTCACCTGGAAAATGAGGAAAGTGACATTTGAACTATCAACTCCTATTGTAATGAAAAAGATTGCTAAAATTAGGTCCTGTAGCAATGCAAACTCCTATATTGTTACAGAGAATCATACTCACGGTCTATATAGCTCAGTGGTCTGTATGAAAGATACTTGAAGATATATTTTGTTGGCAAATATCATAGTTTCCTGTCTAGTGGTATTTGTACAATGCAAAATATATATTTAGGTAGAATAATGGATAGTATTTGACTTGAAGTTAGGAAGACCTGAATTCAATCCCTACCTCAGACTAGCTATCTAACCCTAAACAAATAATTTATCTTTTGCCAACTTTAGTTTCTTCATCTGTAAAATGGGTATAATAAGAACATCTACCTGACAGAGTTAGCCTATGTAAGGCTATTTTCAAACATTAAAGTGCTGTATAAATGCTACTTATTAGATTATCTTGACCATCTACAACTGACCAGTTTAATGCAGAATGGTATAATGTAAAGTGTATCATCCTTAGAGTCAGATGATTGGGGTTCAAGTTGAAGAGCAGCCATTTTTCTCTAGATAAACTTGAACATGTTTTTTTTTTGTTTTTTCTTCATTTTGGACCTTCAGTTTCCTAATTTTTTTAAACTATGGCAAATACTACTTGTGTATGACCTTTTCTCACAAGATTGTTGTGGAATCTAATATAGTGCTATTAACATGTAAAATCTTATGAATTCATCATCCATAGATTTATCTAAATTTAATAAACTGAAAATGAAAAACATCAGTGCTGAAATTTCCCTCCCTAAGCCCCTCCTTTGATGAGATCTTGGAAATTTAGTGTGATAGTGAATGAAATTTCATTTACAATCACCTTTTTGCTCAATAAAGTTTCCAATTTTAGAAAATCAATAGAAGAGTGCATAGGTATCTAGTAAATCGAGGGTCTCTGCAGAGAGTCAACTCGTATTCACATCAACCTCACTTGGATTGTACTTAGAAGGATGGGCAAATCTCCACATCTGAAGCCTTTTCTTCCACTTCTAAATTCCTATGGGCTTTGTATCACTGCTTTAGTACTTAAACATATACTGACTTGTGATGTCTCTAATTAATCTGTTAAACTTTTCAAGCTGCTTTTCTCTCTATTTTGATTATATGTTGCCTGGAGAGAGTACTAAATTTGTGTTCAACAGACCTTGATTTGATGCTGTACTTTGTCAATTACCAATTGGGTAACTTTGTTCAAGTCAACTAAACTCTTTGAGTCTCACTTTCCTAAAGCTGGAATAAATGGTACCTAGGCATCCTCCGTTACAGGACGTTGTGACACCCAAATGAAATGATGTATTTAAAGTGTTTTGTAAGCCATGAAATACCATGTAAATATCAGTCATATTTCTGCATAACTCCCCTGAAACATAGAATAATATAAATAGTTAAATAATCGTTGAATTAAACCCCCTAATTTTATCTATATAATTTCCTTTTTAAAAACTAATCCTCTTTCTTACTTTGGAGAAGCCAATTCTTAAACAAACATTGTGCCAAGATATATGGAAAAGAAGCAATTTTTTTTCTTTTCAAGGATAATCACACCATCTCTTTCAAGTTCAGAGCTAGAGCAAATACTTCCCTACTGACAGAACGTTCAGACATTGCCTTCCCTAGATAAGGAATGGAGCTGATTGGAATTAAATGGACTCACTTCCCCTAATGCACCTATGCATCACATCTGTGGTAATCTCTTCCTTATTAACTTATAACAGGTGAACCAGCATCTCAGTGTTAGCATTATTCTACTGCTGTGTGCCAATTCCTAGTTTAAATTCCCAACCACTTAGGAAGGAGGAATACAGAAGCAAATTATAATAGAGGCAGTTTAGAACTAACCTTTTCAAGTTGGATGACCCCTTTTTAAGGTCAAATGTGTGTATAATCGCTCATGACAGTGGTTATAGTCAGTATTTGTTGATTAATAAAACACAGTGATAGAAAGTAATTGGAGAATCAATATGCTTTAAAATAAACTTGTATTTAATAAATAATAATAGCACCAGCTAGATAGTGCAGTAGATAGAGCACCAAACCTGGAGTCAGGAAGACCTGAGTTCAAATCTGGCCTCAGACACTAGCTACGTGATCCTAGGCAAATCATTTCACATTATTTTCCTCAGGTTCTTCATCTGTAAAATGAGCTAGAGAAGGAAACAGCAAACCAAGTCAATATTTCTGCCAAGAAAACCCAAAATGGGGTCATCAAGGATTGGAAATGACTGAACAACACCAACCATGTTTTTTGAGAAAAAAAGATATATGAAAAATATTTAGCCAACAGTCTACATGTTTACATAATTGTGAATTTAAAAACTTCTTTCAATAAATAACTCATTGACTCATTCATGGGTCTGCAACCTCAAGGTTGGGAACCATTGATGATATAATTCTAGATTCTAACTTATTGGCTACCTTTAGTTGACACAGTGAAGGAAGCCTTTGGATGGCTGCTGAAATACCTTCCAATTTTAATTCTACAATCAATGATTTTCATAGCTGAGGGAAGGCCAACTACCTATCCTGCTCCTCAGGCCTCTATGAAGTCATTCACGAACATCCCAACCAGAAATGATCCTTCTGTGTGCTGACTTGTTATGTTAGGCATTATTTATAGTATTCAATTAGCACTTCTATATACTCCCAACCTACTTCTCCAGTAAGAATGGTTCCTTTTTTTGAGGGCCCAATAACCATCAAGAAATCTTTCTTTCCTTATACTCAGAACAAATCTGAGGAAGGTAATAGTGTGATATTGTGCCATGCTAGAGAAAATCTTCATCCCAAACCAGGGTAGCACTTAAATAAGGAAAGCTTGGAAAACAAAAGTAGTCAATAGCACACAAGAAACAGACTGCAGACCCTTCATTGAAAAGCCTTGTGATGAGAAGAAAGGAGAAAAAAATCAGTAGGAAGTCTTATGGGAATGAAAGGGCTTTGCAGAAGAAAAAGGAAGTGTTTCTTCTCTTAAGCATTTTGTAATTGTAAATGTTGGTATTGGAGATATTTAAAAGTGCTATAGTTTTGCTTTTATTGGAGGAATAAAAAAGATACAAATGAAGAAAAAAAGCCATGTGGTTATTTTAAAAAAACTCTTTTGTCTTTTTGTCTCATGGGGAAAAAATGACCTGGAGGATATAGGGAGACCCATTTCCCACATGCCAGTCCAGCTGCTATGGTGTGTGCTGATGTTTAAAAGCTCTCCAAAATTTGGTTGAAATATTTGACTCTTCAGTTCTTCTTATGAAGGTTAATGTGGATTTAAAAGGTGGTAATGCCTTCATAGCAATGCAATCTGAAGTGTTTTTTCCAGACATAAAACATAAGAAGATAGCTTCTGTTGGTACTAAATGACATATAAGATATATAAATGCTTCTGAATGAGGAGACATTTTTGCCTTTGGAAGTTATTTATTTATTTTACCCCTTTCACCATCTTGTATGATATCTAGAGTGAAAACTATTGAATAAGAAAATATTCTTCTTTTAGCAAAAGTACTGCATTGGGGAAACCATTTGCATTTTCAATAATCAAGAAAGAGCATGATATACGAACATAACTTCTAATAAGAACCTTAGTCTAACTATTTCAAAGAGCTTTCATCTGGCTGGGGTAATGAAAGATCATTCTGTAATAATCTGTCCTATCCTTTATAGTACACCTGGTATGGGTAGTTCAGGTTCTTGGGAAAAGTTAGTTCCTGTAAATAATGATGTGCTAAAATCCTGACCAAGTCCTCAAACTCCTTTTCAATGTACCTTTTACTTTTCCAGGAATAAATCTTATCAACTCTGGGGACAAGTAGGTAATGAAGAATACCTTTAGACTTTGTGGATGATCTTTAAGATATGTGTTTTATGCAAAACAGAAAATTCTGATTAAGAACATGATGTGGCTCTGGAAATGTCGCAAAAAAAATAAAATGGCATTTGTAATCTTGGCATAGAAAAGAACCTTTATATTCTAATAAGTACTTGGTTTTAGCAGTGCAATACCTGCCTCCATTCAACACCCTCCCTTCCCCTAAAAAAAGGGGGAGAAGGGAAAAGTGGTGGAAAGTTCATAATCACCCAAGGTTATTAGCGTTATGAGACAAAATACTTTTTTGATTGGTTTCCTTTGTCATCAGAATTTGGTTTGGGTATTTTGTGTGTGTTTTTCCCCTGCTCCTTCCCCAGTCCTGGAACATATAAAACAATACAGTGTATTTTTAAAAGGTCACTTCACATTGAAGCGGCAACACACTAACCTGAAGGAACATTTCCTAGCTCAGGGTGACTTCCTTCTGAGGGGGCACCAGAAAAAACAAAACAGGTTAAAGATTGTCAGCCTCAATTTGCATTTTGTGCCTTAGCAATGCCTTACTATTATAGCCTAAATGCCATAATTTAAGTCCAGCTTTGTCTGTGAATTTCTTCATTTATTTTTCAAAAGCAATGCTTCAGACAAAAGAAAAGATTGTTTCCAGGAACATTATAAATCACATATTATCATTCCAAGAAATTTAACTAAATCCAGAAGTAGGTCAGTTTTTCAAATAAATAAATTTACTATTGTTTAAATATGTAGAGAAATGAGTTTTGTAAATTATTTGCCTTTTGTTACATGAAATATACATATTATGATATGGATATTATTTTACCAATAGACTGTAACTAAATACTCAGGCACTTAAAAGGAGACTTCTGAATTGATAGACTCCGTTAGCTCCTTTTTTTAACCATTAGGGTTTCCACTATTAATACAGTTGTCAAGAAGGGGTCAAATGTGGTTGTTGAGTCATGTTCACTAATAAGGAAAAATAAACTTTTTTTACAGAACTTGAAAAAATATAATTTAAGATTAATCAAAAAGTGAATCTTATATTCTTGCCAAATAAGCAGAAACATTTCCAAATTAGAAGTGGGAGGGCCTGCCAACTGGCAGATGTAAGTAGGCATTTTGATACCTATGCATTTAATTACCTTCAGGGGTGATACACCAGCTTCTGAGGAGTGAGTTCTGAGAGAGTGGGTCAAAGCCCAGCAGGTACTTGGGCATTAGAGGGGCACCAGACCATCGCTGAAAGATGTTCTAAGAATATCTGCCCATGAAGGTTAGGTGGGGGTAAGAAATAGGAAGAGGTGTGCAAAATCTGATTTAAAAAACTCTCCATCTTTTTAAACTTCTGGCCCTGATATATAACCATCCCAATGACACAACTATGTTTCCCTATTGTCCTCTATAAGGAACACATATTGCAAAGAAAGAAATAATGATTCAGTCTCACAATTCAAGACATGATGGCTTTCCCCCCCCCTCATTTTACTCCACCCCCCTGCAGAGCTGCTGTAAGTATGGATCTCCCTTTGAAGTCAGCTTGCATCATCTTTGAAGGTATATAAAGCAAAAAAGGAGAAATGGCCTGGCGGCTTTGCTCAAAACGAGCCGTTAGGAGAATTCCAATTGTCGCCCGACCACCTGCCCTTTAGTCTCTGGCTACAGTCACTCTTTACAGCAGTTACCAAGGAGTTAGCAGGAGTGACACTTTAGGGACCAGGTCTGGATTGATCTTCACGGACTATAGAACCCAGCTCTGAACTGGGCTTGTCCTCGAGTCTGTTACATGTTTTATACCATTGGTAGAATGGGGTAGACTCTGACTGACAGTGTACCTATGGAGATAAAACTGCTTTGTTAAGTGAAAATGCTTTCCTTTTTTTGGTTAGGTAAGATGTACCTTGCTCTAAGGACATGGTCTACTTTTCCCTAATTATTCACATGTCTTTTCCCTTATCATTCTAATCCCTCTTCATGGCCTCAATGTGACCCTGGGTTCTTACAGGATATGCCAATGGAATATAGGTTCTGGCAGATCCTACCAAGCTGGCAATACTTTGAGTCCATCCCGAGCAACAGATAAACCTAGCTAAATTTGGAGAAGCTAATCACCAGATGGCCAACCACTAGGTGATTTTTTTTTGCCCTTGTAACACATCAAAATGGTCTACTAAGGCATGAAAAGATTGTGATCTACCTTGGAAAGGGTACCTACCACAATCTCATTATAGAATCTGGTAGTATTAGGGTAGGAAGATGTCCTATATAGAGGTAAATAGAAAGCCAGGCCCCTGCCCCTAAGAGATCAAAGGAAAGTCCTTATCCTTAAGGAAGATGATACATTTAAATGAATAGTACATAGATAATGCACACCATTATTAAACAGCATGTTTTACTCTATTAAAATCACTGTTAGTATCTCTACATGAAATTATGAAAATAAGTTTAAAATACCTGAGAGATTAGATGAAATGCCATTTTGGAGTTTTAAAACAGACCATTTTGCAAATCCCATTATGATATAGTAGAGAAAACTCTTAATTGTGTTAGGAGATTTGGATTCTAGGCTTGGCCATTTAGTCGGTAACAATGTTCATATACATATTGAATTTAAATTCATTTTCTTATCATGTGATCTTTCGAATCTAGGCATGGAAAAAAATGAAATAAGCAGTTTTCACTAGATTTATATAAATCCTATCATTCCATTTCTAAATCTGATGAACTTTATATAAGATGAACTCTAGGCTTCCCCTCACCTCTCAAATTTTATGTTTCTATATAATTCTGTTCCTTGTGAAATTTTCTTGTTGGTATAACTTTGTTCAATGATTCATTATATAATGATTACTAATATCAAATGAGGCATAAAACGGAAATATTTGCTCACCAAAAGTGTCTGCCACAATCATGGAGGATATCCAGTGAATAGTCCAAATGAAAGATGTATTAACCAAAGATATCCACCATAGAGGTCTTTTAGATACTCTTATTCATCTAAAACATTTTGTTTATTAAATTTGAAAGAAAGAATGGTACAATAGGACATTGCACTTGGAGTTAGGAAAATCTGGATTCAACTCCTGTCTTAGATACCTAATAACAGTGTGACTTTAAAAAAAGTTGACTTCCCTGTGCCTCAGTTTCCTTCCCTGTCAAATGAAAAGGGTGGTCTCTGTGCCCTCAAAAGACCCTTCCAATGCTGAATTTATGATTCTAAGATATCTACTTTATCACACTGACTCAAGCTGAGCTTAGTGTCCACTAAGACCACATTTATTTTAGGTGAAGTAGTTTTGCCACCCCACATATGCAATTGATGAAGTTATTTTTAAAAGCAAATGTTTTCATCCTTATTATATTGCACTATTGATTCTCAAATGCATTGAAATTCTGAATTAATTATCCAATGTGTTAAAAATCCCTCCCAGCTTAGTGACGTCTTCATATCTGACAAATTCATCATCCATGCCTCAACTATAAAATTGCTGTTCTTAAAGTTCCTTTTCCAGCTGTAATATTTTGTAGAGATATAAGAATTAATTTTGCATTTTGTTGGCATATGGAACTCATGGCTTTTTAGTTTCCTAATGCCAATGAGCCCCTTCTCCAAAACTGAGTACTTGGTATAGTGCTAGGAGGTAGAGGGATTCACAAGAGTTGCAAAACTAGTAGCTGTCAGAGGGAGGACTTGAATCTGGGTCTTCTTGATCTTAATATCAATTATCTACTCACTAGGCCATGCTTTGAGGATTCTATATGCTCGCAATAAGTTTTTTTTGTTCTATAGTTGCGTCATGCTGAAGGTGAAGGCAATCCAGATTTGGAGTTGGAAGATTGAGTTTGATTCTTGGCTTTGTTTCTGATTACTTGTATGACCTTGAGCCAGGAACTTACCTGGTACAGTGGGAAAGGCAGCAAATATAGTGTCCAAAGACTCCTATTCACATTGTGGCTCTGCTCCTGACATTGGTGACATTTGACATTGGTCAAGTCTCTTCCTTTTGATGCCCCTCCATTTCCTCATCTGTAAAATGAGTGCATTGGGCTATATGGGTCTATGATGTCCCAACTCTAAAGCCTTGATCTCAAGTAATTTATTTTTTCAGGGCCTTTATTTTCCTTATCTATAAACTGAGTGACTTGGATGTAGTGATTTTCAAAGACCCTGGCAGCTCAAAATGCTTAAATCTCAGTTGAACTCTCCATTGCAATGCAAACATACAATAGTACCATTCCAATATGTTCTACAACACTGTCAACTTGTAACTGGTCATAACTTTGGGGGGCAAGATACCACTTGGAAAACCAAGTGAACAGTAACAAACTAGAGCACTTTCAGATTTGTTAATTCCCTTTGAATCCATGCATCCAACCTTGCTATTTTCCCATCTGATTTTCAGCAGGTCAGCATCAAGTCAAAGTTTCTAATTTCATGCAATTGGTGTAGTTGAACCAAAATTACATTTCATGCCATGGGGGGAAAACTCTACTTACTTTTAATAGCCCCTTTGAACGATACTTTGAAGACATTACTTACTCTCCTAGTATGTTGACTATCTGAAGAATGAATTATTATATCCTTGTCAAATTTTAAATATCATGCTGTTAAAAATATTAGTCACACAGAGGGCTGTTTGACAGTAATGTCACAGTGAAGCTCTCTTGTCTATATGAACAAGGATAGTCTGTGATTTAATATCATGTATCAGCTGGTACATGCCATCCAGGGGTAAAATTGGAAAGAAAACTCTGCTCCAAGTTTCCTTGGGCATTGGTAGAAGAAGCCTGCCAACAGACCTTCCTTACTTAGTATTTTAGCCAGCTGAGCTAGGCTTTGGTTCTTCCTCCCTCCAGTTTTTCCATTTCCCCAGGGGCAATGCTTTAGAGAAAATCTTTACAAGCCAAACTGCTATCATTTAAAGTGGGGATGAGAAAAAAAAAAGCAAGTTAAAATCTGGACCCTGAGGTATGGAGTTGGGGGGAGGATGGTGGGAGAAGGTTATAAAGAAATGGATCCAAAGGATTTCTAAAAAGGCAGTTTTCAAGCTTAAAAATAGGATTAGAAACTGCCTTGTATGAGCCCAACTGTGATTAAAAAAATAATCCTTTTATAGTTAAGTCAGGATTTTTTCTTTTTTGTTCTTTGACTTTTCCTTGCCGGGAAAGAGGCAATCTTCACTTATTCAGAGCAAAGAACGAGTCACTGAGGCAGACAGCAGAAGCATCATGTGGGTGAAGGTCAGGCCAATTTTCACCCAAGTGATGCTGTTTTATCACTCATGGAACAAAGATTGAGGCCTTCCTTTTCTCTATCCTTTTGTGTTCTCCCCTATTACTTTAACAGATCTGAACGAATCTGACACATTTCATCCCAAAGTTCCATTTAGCAGCGTTTATTTCAAATCCTCTAAATTTCACTTCTTGATACCACTGAACCTGGGGCTGATACAAAACCCACCTGTTTAGGAAGGGCAAGGAAAGTTTCATAAAAAAAATGATTGTAGAACATGGGGCCATCTTTCATTGGGAAGAAGTCATTTGCCTCCAGATATTGGGTCAATGATATTAAGGCCAGATACTTTTGAACACCCCTTGTGTTAATATTTTGGGGGGCTGCAAACATTGAATGTTGTTTACTGGAGTCTGAGCTAGACATCGGGTGTTATACTTAGCAAACTAGGGGAAAGATCAGGGACAGACGCCAAGAAGCGAAATCAAATATTTACACTAAGGAATAGGCAGTGACCTCAAGAAAAATTTCCCTTCTATTTTGTTGCTCTTGAGAGGCTGCTCAAATTCAGTTTCATTCCAGAGTACATGAAATCATGCAGGTTTATTCAGATGATAAGGTCATTTTTACTGAAGATGCCTTGAATTTTAGCTTTGGAAAGGTGACGACTTAAAGGTCATATGGCCCTCCCCATACCTGAAGCACAAATCTCTTCAAAATATCTATAACTAGGTATCGCCTACTTGCCATGTTTTGATCCCATCCAATCTGACACACATCAACTATATCTTCATTCCCTCCCTCAGTATATTTGTCTGCTATTGTCTGGCATGTCCTCTCTTTACCTCTGCCTCATTGAATCACTAGCTCCCTTTATGGTTCAATTCACATGCTACTTCCCAATGAGTCCTTTTCCTAATCACTTCCCATTTGACAGTGGTCTGTGCCCTCTACACCCCCTGAAAATATTTATTTTTTTCCATGTTGTGTTCTGACTCAAGTATCATACCATACACATTTTTTGGTTTACTATTTTTTAAAATATTATTGTATTTTTAATTTATGAATGAAACAAACATTTCCATAACATAGTATAATAAAAAGATGATTGCACATGAAATCCTAAATCTATTATATACAACTATCTATTCCTTTTAAATTTATAATAAAACTACATGTAAACATATTTTCTTTTTCCCTTTTTTTCTTGTTACCCCTACCCTAGAGATGGCTCCCATTAGGCATGTACATATATGTATACACACGCATATATACATACACACAGGTACATACATGTGCATGTGTATCTGTGTAAAATATTCTATATATACTTCTATTTATCTGTTCTTTCTCTGGATACAGATAGTGTCTTTCTTCATATGTCCTTTATTGTTAATTTGGATATTTATAATAATCAAAATAACTTATTCACTCAAAGTCATTCTTAAAACAATATTGCTCTTACTGTATACAATGTTCTCTTGGCTCTGTTCATCTTACTCTTCATTATTTTGTGCTTCCATGTTTTATTACATAAACATTTATTATTTTATGGTTTCCTAGGTATTGTATTACATTATTGGATCCTGACAACTACCCTGTGAAGTAGATGCTATTATTATACCCAGTATAAAGAAGGTGGAACTGAGGTTGAGGGACTTGCTCCAGAAAGATTTTTTTAAATCTTGTGTTTTCCTATTTTCTGAGTTTGATATCATACCAAAATCCTCCTGGTGGAATAAAAGATATTTAAGGTGAGTATGACATTGTTTTTAATGAATGTTTTTGCAGAACTCAGCACAGTACTTGCCTCAAAATAAATGTTTGTTTTATTGGATTTGGATCCAATGAATTGCAAGGTCCTATAGGACTTGGGCATCAAAATATAATCTAGAAAACATCTGCTGTCTTCAAGGAGATTCCATTCTGTTGGAGAGATTTGGATGTGATATGAAAACAAGAAAATGGGAAACAACATAATTTTTTGGGGGGAAATCAGTTAAATAGTTTAATACCTTTGAAAAAACACAAATGCGAACCTTATTCAAAAAGGACTATATTTTGCTTTCAATGTCCTCATTTCAGGGGTGGAGCCAAGATGGTGAAATAAAGGCAGGGACTTCCCTGGGTTATCCCCCCAAATCCCTCCAAAGATCTTTAAAAAATGTCTCTAACCAAATTCTAGGGCTACAAAACCCACAAAATTACAGAGTGAATCAAATACCTAGCTCAAAACAACCTAAAGTTGAAAAGTCTTTCACACCAGGCAGGGAGTAGAACACAGTTTGGCATGGGCCACATAGGCATGGAAGAGCCTAAGAAGACCTCAGGGGACTGAATCATTGATAGCTGTGGCATTTTCCATACTTCTCAGCCCACAAACACCAAAAATATCAGTTGGAAGACTGTGGGATGTGAGTGCAAGAGGCATAATCTGACGGGGTTGGCTCCAGTGTCAGGGGGGTGGGGGTGAAAATGGCAGTGGCAGTGATGACAGCAGCAGCAGCAGCAGCAGCAAAAGCAGTAGCAGAGGCTGCTTCCAGAGCTCTGGGCCCACAGATGCTGGGGGATCAAGCAGCTGACACAAAATCCCTGAAGACTGAGACAGTACATCCACCTTAATCCCCACTAGAAGCAGAGTCCTACCTTGACAAAGAGTTAGAAAGTTAGGTATGCAGCTGGGAAGATGAGCAAACATCAAAAAAGAACTCAGACTATAGAATTTTATTTTGGTGACAAGGAAGATCAGGGCATATAACCAGAGGAGGACAGCAGAGTCAAAGTTCCTACATCAAAAGCCTCCGAGAGGAATATGAATTGGTTACAGGTCATGGAGGAGTTAAAAAAAGGATTTTGAAAATCAAGTAAGACAAGTAGAGGAAAAATTGGGAAGAGAAATTAGAGTGATGCAAGAAAGTCATGAAAAATGAGTCAACTGTTTGTTAAAGGAGAAAAAAAAATACTAAAGAAAATAACACCTTAAAAAAATAGACTAACCCAAATGACAAAAGAAGTCCAACAAGTCAATGAGGAGAAGAATGCCTTAAAAAACATAATTGACCAAATGGAAAAGGAGGTCCAAAAACTCACTAAAAATAATTCCTTCAAAATTAGAATGGAGCAAATGGAAGTTAATAACTTTATGAGAAATCAAGAAATTATAAAACAAAAAGAATAACAAAATTGAAGACAATGTGAAATATCTCATTGGAAAAAATCACTGACTTTCAAAATAAATCCACGAGAGAGAATTTCAAAATTATTGAACTGTCTAAAAGCCATGATCAAAAAGCCCACTCATTATTTTTTTCAAGAAATTACCAAGGAAAACTTCCATGATATTATGGAACCAGAGAGTAAAATAGAAATAGAAAGAATCTATGGATCACCTCTGGAAAGAGTTCCTGAAAGGAAAACTAGGAATATTGTAGCCAAATTCCAGAGTTCCTAGGTCAAGGAGAAAATATGGTAAGCAGCCAGGAAGAAACAATTTGAGTATTGTGGAAATACAATCAGGATAACACAAGATCTAGGAGCTTCTACGTTAAGGGATCAAAGGGCTTGGAATATGATATTCCAGAAGTCTAAAGAACTAGGAGTAAAACCAAGAATCACCTACCTAGCAAAACTGAATATGATCTTTCAGGGGAAAATTGTTATCCAATGAAAGAGAGGACTTTCAAACATTCTTGATGAAAAGACCAGAGCTGAATAGAAAATTTTACTTTTAAATACAAGAAGCAAGGTAAGTATGAAAACGTAAACAGGAAAGAGAAATCATAAGACTTATGAAAGTTGAACTGTTTACATTCCAAATGGAAAAATGATATTTGTAACACACGAGACCTTTCTCAGTATTAGGATAGTTGGAGGAAATAGACAGACAGACAGACAGACAGACAGACAGATAGATGGATAGATAGATAGATAGATAGATAGATAGATAGATAGATAGATAGATAGATAGATAGATAGATAGACAGACAGACAGAGGGCACAGGGTGAATTGAATATGATGGATTGATATCTAAAACTAAGATTAAAGGATAAGAGAGGAATACATATATATGGAGAAAGAGATAAGGAGGGGTAGAATGGGCTAAATTATCTCACATAAAAGAGGAAAGAAAAAAGTTTCACAATGGAGGGGAAGAAGGGGGAGGTGAGGAAGAATGAGTGAACCTTACTTTCATCAGATCTGACTTAAGGAGGGAATAACATTCACACTCAATTGAGTATCTTACCCTACATAAAAGTAGGGGGGAAGGGGAAAAGAAAGGGGGGGAATGATAGAAGGGAAGGTAGATTTGGGGAGGGGCTACTTGGAAGGAAACATTTTAGAAAAGGAACAGGTCAAAGGAGAAAATAGAACTGGGTAAGGAGCAGGATAGCATGGAGGGAAATACAGTTAGTCTTACACAACATAACTATCACGGATGTATTTTGCATAACTACACAGGTATAAACTATAATGAAGTGCTTCCCTTCTCAATGTGGGTGGGTGGGGAGGGAAGAAGGGCAAGAATCAAAGTTTTCAAAATAAATATTAAAAAGAATCGTTTTTACATAAAACTGCGAAATAAGATATACAGGCAACGATGTATAGAAATCTATCTTACCCTTCAAGAAAGTAAAGGAGAAGGATAAGAAGGGGGATGATAAAAGGGAGAGCAGACTTGGGCAAGGGGTAATCAGAAGGCATTCCATTTGGGGATGGGGGGAGAGGAAAGATAGGAAGATAATTCGGAACGCAAAATTTTGTGGAAATGACTGTTGAAAACTAAAAACAATAAATACATTTAAATAAAAAAAGTTCTTATTTCATTAGTCCTTTGAGAATAAGTCACAGATGGGAATATTACAATTTCATTTATAGGCTAGGATCAATCTTTTTGGCAGCTATAATTCTGTTCTCCCTTTTCTGAATGGTACCAGGCTATTTACAGTGCTTTTCTTCTTCCTTTCTTCCTTCTTTCTTCTTCTCTTTTCTTCCCCTTCCTTAACCCTTGGGTCTTTCTTATCCTCTTTTTGTAGTTGGTGGCAACAGTAGATGAGTCATCAGGGTCAGGATGTCAGTAAGGGGATGGTTTACTTCCTTCTTTTCTCTACCTTAGAAGTTGAGCTAAAACAGATTTTTAAAGGAAAATTAAAAACCACATAAGAAATGATCATTTGTAAGAATAACAGAAAAATTATAGTGGATTTTCAAATCCTATGGATGTACTGCTTTAGGTTACTTTTATTTCAGTTATTCATAGGAAAGTGCTCAAACTTGACCTATCTTGGTATTATGAAATGGAAAGGAAAGCATTAAATAATTCCATCACTTTTAGCAGTGTGCCCCTCTGTGCTTTCTTTGTGCTAAAGTGAAGAAAAAACCACATGTAAAAAGACATTTCACCTTTCCTCTATACATTTATTGATTTCAGAATGATGGATACATGGCATTATAATGAACTGGAGAATGAAAATGGAGTGGATATTGTCCTTGCATGGAGGATCTAATCCATCAGCAAATTCTGCTCATTTTTCCCCACGCAAGTTTTCTCAGATGTTTTTTTTTTCTGTTCATTTTCACAATCATTACTCAAATTTGGCATCAATCACCTATCGCCCAAACTAATGTGATCACTGCTCAGTAATTGTCATGCATCTAATCCCTACCTTCAACTTCAGTTCCTAGCTCAGTCCACTGGATTGAGTAGTATAGAAACACAGAATTAGGGCTAGAAGGGGCTCTAGAGGGCTTCTGATCGAAACTCCTTATTTTATGGGTAAGGAAAATGAGGCATGGATTGGCTAAGTGTTTTATGCAAGTTCACATGAGTAGTTTGTGACTGAGCTAGGATTTAAATGAAGACACTTCTTCTTTTTCCAGTCCTTTTCATTATACTATTCTGCATTTAGGCACCCCAAAACATGTCTATCTGTTGAATGAATGAATAACTGGATGTATTTTGTGCATTGCAGTTGAAATTATCTTCCTTCAATCAATCAATTTTTATTATATACTCAGTGTGTCTCAGTATTGTGTTAATTGATGGGAGCAAGGAAAAAACATTAAAACAAGGCTTGACCACAAAGAACTTACATATGGATGGGGTAGACAAGAGTCAAATAAATGCTTTCTAAAAGAAGGATAATCTTAGAGGGAAAGACTCAGTGACTAGGCCATTGGGGAAGGCCTTCTGCAAAAGGTGACATCTGATAAGACTCTTGAAAGAAGTCAGGAATACCAAAATGAAACGATGAGGAGGGAAATGAGTGTAAAGGGGAGTAAGAAAGAAGACTGGAAAGGTAAGGAAAACTCAGGTGGTGAATGGTTTCATTGTCAAACAGGAGACTTTAGATTTGATCCTGTAGTTAAGAGGGAGCCATTGGACATAACTGACTATAGGTGGAGACTTGGACAGGCCTATACTTTAGAAAAATACACTTTATGAGTTGTGTGGAAGACGGATTGGAATGGGGAGACCAATGAACAAGCTATTGCTATAGTTCAAGCAACAGGGGATAAGAATCTCAAGCACAGCAGTGACTGTGTGAGTGCAGGAAAAGGGGTGGATTGAGAGATAAGGCAAATGAAATGGCAAGCTTTGGAAGCTGATTGGATATGTGGAGTTTATGAGTTTAAGGAGTTAGGTGAGATGTAATGAGTTTAAGGAGTTAGGCAAGATGTAATGTTGCAAACCAAGGAGGCTGAAAGGAAGGTGGTATTCTCAATAGGAATGGCAAATAGAAGAGGGCAGGGTTTGACACCATTTTCATTATCACTCTCTACCCCCATATACTTTGGGTTCCCCCTAGTTCTAATTTCAAATAGGATTCTCTCAGAATAGATTGCATATTCCTTGATAGATGAGCAGAAAGTGGGGGGATTCTCTCTGATTTTTATAGGAAGTCTGAACTGGAAAATTATTCTTATCTATCCATTGATGATTGGTTAGCAAGAAGTTCATGTTATTCCATGTTTTGGGAGAATAATAACTCTTTTAAAAATATTCTCTAAATCAATTAGTATTTAGTGATGATCATTTCAAAAGGATGGGATCTCACTTGTCCACATATTTGTATTGTTTCCATATTGTAAATTTCTCCTGATGCTTGTGAGAAATGCGGCACAGTGAGAAATGAACTGCATTGAGAATCAGTTGACCTGGGTTCAAATTCCCATGCTAGTACTTGAATACTTGCTAATTATGTGACTCTCTACTTTACCTTGCTGTCCTTCAGTTTCCTTATCTGTAAAATGAAGATAATTACCCTACAGGATTGGTGTGAGAAAATCATACTTTCAAACCTTAAAGTGTCATGGTCATGACATTTACTACAATTATTCAAAATGAAATAGGCAGTTTTTATTCTGTTCCATTCCATTTTATTCCACACATTTCTTAAGTGCCTACTAAGTTTAAGATTGCTGGAGATGCAAAGACAATAGTGAGAAATTTCCATTTTGACTTCTGACATCTCTAAAAGGAGGGGCAATGAATGGAGTCCTTAGAGTGAAGCTACATTCAAATCTCGCCGGCGATACTTACTAGCTATGTACATGTGGTGAAGTCACTTAACTTCCATGGATCTTGGGCCATACCCTAGACTTTATCTTTTAAGTTGCAGAAAAGTTACAACAGCCAGTTTATATTAGTGGAGATAATAAAAGTTTTCTGGGCTGATGAAATCTTCTCTGTATAACTATATCCTAAAAAATATGCAAGTCCAGTGGATAACTCCATTGATTGATCAGTAAACATTTATTGACTATGTCCTACCTGCCTGGCACTGTGTTAAGTATTAGGGATATGAAAAGAAGCAAAAGACACTCTCTGCCATTCAGGAGCTCACAACATAATAGAGAAGACTACATGCAAACAAATATATACAAAATAAAGTATAACCAGGATTGATAGGAAATAATTAAAAGAGAGAAGGCACTGGAAATAAGAGGAACTGGGGTAGACTTTCTTTAGAAGATAGGATTTTAGTTGGGACTGTAAGGGAAACCAGGGTGGTGAATAGTCAGAGCAGAGGATTGCATTCTTCGGGGACAGCCAGAGAGAATATTCAGAGCAAGAGATAGAAGGTCTTGTTTATGGAACAGCCAGGAGGGCAGTATCACTGAATCAGACTATATGTTGGGGAGTCAGGTATGAGAATACTGGAGAAGTTGGAGGGCTCTAAGTTAAGAATGCTTTACTTTAAGAAAAAGGTTTGAGGGATGGAGGTTTATAATCATTATAACCTATACTGCTTTATATAGTCATGAAGACCAGAAGTAGTTTTCTGTACCTCAAATGGTGCTTATAAAGGCTCGGCCCCAGTTCTTCTAGTTCCTGTCTCATGTGTGGAACCATATTCATTTAAAGGCAGTAAATGCCATGTGACAGTGAGGCTGCCACAGAGCTCACTTGTCTCTCTGGGTGGAAGATCAGATAGCAATTACTGCCAGGCAGTCCACATAGGCCATCTAGGTTGGCTATTAATTAAGCAATAAGACATGACAGGCAATGCATTTCTGGGCAATTGAACACATCTCTTGAGGGATTTTTAAAGCAATAGATCAAAGGTCAAGTGACTTTACCCACCTGAGAAGTGCGCTACCAGGAATATGCCATTGCTTCAAGGAAAGTTGAACATGAATTATTGAAAATAAAATTTTAGAGAATGAGAATGAAGATTTTCCAGGGGATATTTTTCAAAATTCTTTCTCTATCTAGGTCCAAAGATCTGATATCAAGCAAATAACCAGACAAGTGCCAGTGTGACCCACTCTTCAGTTAATAATAGCTAATATTGATAGAGTGTTTGAAGGTTTTCAAAGATCTTCACATGCATTAGCACATCTGATTCTCACAGTAACCTTGGGAAGCAGGTGCTTTTTTCTGATCCCCATTTTTATATGAGGAAACAGGTTAAAAGAAATAAAGGGACTTGTGGAGGGTCATGTACCTAGTCCATATCTAAACAAGATTCTAACACAGATCTTCTGAAATCTATGTCCTACACTTTATCCACTACACAACTTAGCCAGGAATATAGCTCTAGATTAGAAATCTACCCATATGACCTAGAGAATCACAGGATCAGGGAGTTAGAGCTGGAAGAAACCTTAGAGATCATCTAGACTGACTACCTCATTTTACAAATAAGACAATGTGAGTAAAGTAGCATGAGCACCAAATTTGTAAATGATGCAAAGCTTAGAGGGATCACAAATATCCTGGACAATAGAATTGAGGATAAATATAAAGTCTTATACTTGGATACGAAAAAATCATCCTTGTAGATCCATGTTGAGGGAGGCATGGTTAGAGAGCAGTTGTTCTGAACAAAAGACTTGGGGGATTTAATGTACTACAAAGCTCCCCGGTGAGTCATCTATGGAATGTGGTGGCCCAAAAAGCTAATGAAATTTTGGGCTGCATTAAAAGAGATATAATCACAAAAATCAATGCAATATTTGACTGTATTAAAAGAGATACAGCTCTCAGGGACAGTGTTATCAGCAAGACCCCAGACATATCCAGGATGGCCTGTTATCACAGGTTCTTAGATTTGCTTTTCTGAAAGGAAAGCAACTTTTTAGGGTTCAACACTCTTCATTAATCACATATACCAACAGAGAAAATACAAGCAAAGAAATAAATACCAACAGACAGGGCTTCTAAGAGTCCATAAACAATACATACATTACAGATCAACAGACAGATCCAGCTGTCTGACCATTACATACATACATAGTTACCAGAGAGAGAAACATCCACACCTGGGTTTTCAAAGCTGCAGTGGAGGCATAGCTACCCAAAGTCTCATCTGGTCATATGTCAGGAACATTCTTCCAAAGAGTAAGCCCCCAAAGCAAAATCTCACCTCAGAGGTTTTCAGAGTTGGAGGGCAGCTCTTTGTCCAGTGCCTCATTAACAATTAACAAAAAGGTATGGGCCTTCCTACAAACCAAGTCTCTTATAATCAAGCATCCTTTAAAGAACTCATCCGAGGTCTATTAATCCACTGGGAAGATCTTTAAGTCCAATTAATGGTACAGACAGAAAGGAGACAGTCTTATTGTACTATACCTTCCTCAGATCTCATCAGGAGTTTTGTGTTCATTTTTCTATATCATAGTTTAAGAAGAGTGTTTATAAGCTGGAAAGTGTTCAGAGAAGGATGACTAGGCTGGTGACAGAAAGGATTTAAGTTTGTGTCATTTGAAGGTCTATTACAGGAAATGGGGATGTTTACTATGAAAAAAAGACTTGATGAGGGGAGGGGTTTGTGTGAGAAAGACTGGGAATGTTAGCTGTCTTCCAATATCTGAAAAGCTCTCACATGGAGGAGGGATTAGGCTTGTTCTGTTTAGCCCAAAAAGGCAGAATCAGAAATAATGGAAGGAGACAAATTGAAGCTTAATGGGGGATGAGGGGAGGGGAATGACTTTTCTAACAGTTCAGGATGTCTAAAACTGGAATGTTCTGGCTCAAGATGTGTCAGGTTTCCCCTCCTTGGAGATCTTGGAGTGAGGCTTGGATGAACACTTTTCAAGTATATTAAACTAGAGATTGCTTTAAGATATACATAAGAATAGATGGTTACAGAGATACTTTCCAGTTCTGTGGTTTTGAACTTCCTGCCCTCAGTATTTTCTACACTGACATTCAAAAAATGAAGCAGCAAACCTATAAGTCTTTTAATAAAAAAATATGAATTTTACATTTTATAGGTATAATAAAAATATTGAGAAAACTTGCACTCATATATTATTGTAAAGCTCCCAGACTTTCCTCATATAGGGAACTGGTCTTAGGTAAAATTGGGTATGTTCCAGGAGTGGGGTGGAAGTAGGGTGGGAGATAGGTGTGTTTCCTCAAATTTCTATTACCTGAAATGCTGACTAATCACTCAAGGGTATAAAACAGAAAAATCTTTTAAAAGTAAAATTCCATGCATGGATTATCCCCTTTAGAAATCTTGGCCCACATCTTCAGTCTCTGTAATTCTAATAACCCCCAAAGAATTGCATATGGTGAAATCATGGAAAGTGCAAAAGTCCTCTTGACATTTAGCATTATGCTATCTTCAGTGATGGTCCCAGAGAGGGCAGTGGTAATGAACACTTATATGTTTGGACCTAATTCAAGATCATCTATCCTCTTTTGCAATGTGTACCAGAAGTAGACCTCACCTATGCATTCCCTTGAGATACTTTCATAAAGTGGTTTAAGACATATGCTTTCCATATGCCTTTTAGAGTTTCACTATATAGGGTGTATTTCAGTGGTAGAAAAACTGTGCCAGGCAATAATTCACTTGTAGAAGTCTTCTGGTGGAAATCCCAGACAGAAATAATGCTCTGAGATAAAGAGCACATCAGAAGTCCTTATGATAAAACAGGCTGAGCATCCTCAAATGTATTAATGAGGTTTCAAGGGGCCTGTGCATCCTGAGGGCTCAATGTGGCCCATCACTGAAACTGCATTTCAAGAGGGATTTGGCTAATCTCTTACCCTGCATTTGGAGCAGGCTCAAATATTAGCCTTTTATCTTTAGTTGCCTTTTTCAGACCCCTTGCCTGGAAATCTTGATCTGCAATAGCCCCAGAGATGACTTTCTACAATATACCAGTAGTTATTAAAGTTTTAGATAAAGGCCACTAGGTCTTGCTTTTCTTATTTTTTTAAGACTACCATAAGAATTACTGTCCATGCACAAAAAGACCCTATTTAGAAAATAGTTTGTGAATCCCCTTTCAGCACAATAATGGTCCATATAACTCTATTAAGTCAGTTCCTTTAATAGGGAGAGTACCTTTTTAGTTTGTAAGAAATTTACCCCTGCTGAGATTTGAACCAGATACCCTTGGATTTAAAAGCAGTTGCTTTACTTGAGCTAAAGTAAAATCTCCTGAAAAGGGGGAAAAGGTGGGGGTGTTGGAAGAACTATATTTTCCTGTGGTTGGTACATCTTTGACTATTTCATTCTGCTACTTTCTCAGTCAGTTTTTTTTAAAACATGATTCATTTCCATGAGATTTATTCTAGGATATATTATCCCCCTCCATTTGCCATTAGGCTACTTTGGGTTTAAAATAAAGTAAAAATCTCTGATCATATTTTAAAACCAATTTTGATGTCACTGTTATTTATATAACAGTTATTTTTAAATGGTGCTCTCATCTATAAAAAGAGATTAGATTATCTGGGGTCCCTTTTTCTTTTTTTAACTTTATAAGGATAAGGATGGAGAGGTGGATGCTGAGAAAGAAGATGAAAATGATGCTTTGTTCATAGAAATTCACATCTGTTTAACATTTCATAATTTGCTCTTTTTCATCTCTGCTACCTTGGAAGCTTCTCAAGTTTAGTGATTTCTTTCTAATTTTTTTGTATTCTGAGTATCTAGGTCAATATGGGTTTCCATCAGGGACCCAACTTACTCTTTCAGGAAATTTACCTAGTGATAAACTATGTTAAAATATATTAAAAGGAAGGATATAGGGATGACCTATGCCAGGAGATGTCTCCCATGGCCACCAGAGTCCTTCTTGGGGTCCTTGGGATATTCATATAGGGTAGAGGTTTTTAACCTGGGCTCCACATACCCCTTGGGGAGGGTAAAGGTCTCTCAATATAGATGGGAAAATTGCATTTTTATTTCATCTAATTTCTAACATAGGGGTTCATAACTTTTTTGTATGAGCCATGAACTCTTTGGCACCTTCATGAAATCTATGTAATGTTTCTCAGAATATTTTTAGATGTAGAAAATAAAATACATCAGATTTCAAAAGAAACCAAAGGTTAGAAGATGAGGATATACATTTTTCCCATCCAGGTTCATCTGAAATGTATCGATGAACAATATGTACTCTCAGGACCTACATTTCCCAGCTAAGGACACCTTCTCTAACAGAGATTTATTACTACCTTAAATTCTTTAAAAACTTTATTTTGAGGGCAGTCTATAGTGTCCACCAGAGTGTTTAAGGGGCCCAGGACACATAAAAAAGTGAAGAATCCTGTGCTAGGGATTAATCCTCAACACCAAAAAGGCAGACCAACTGGCTAACTCTGAAGTTCAGGGATTCCATTAGTTTGTTCTTTAAAAGGTGCCTCTTCCAACTGCACCATTTTAGAGTGAGGGGATGCCAGGGATCTTTATATACACCTATCATTAGTAAGCTAGAAAACAATGCACATAGATGGCAAAATTCCTTTGACACTCAGGGGCTATTCTACTTTATCATGTTAACAATTCTCAATGTGAACACAACCATTCATCTCACACTTTTCTTTGATTTCTCTTAAAATCTCGGGGTGGAGCCAAGATGGCGGAGTAGAAAGACTCATGTATGCTAGCTCCGAACCCACATCCCATATATTTCCTGCAAGAAGAACTCCCCACGAATTCTGGAGCGCTGCAAGACGCGCAGAAACACAGTGGAAAAGATTTCCATTCCAGAGAGCCATGGAGAGCTGTCCCTAGGGGTCCGTCGTGCTCTGGAAAGCAGAGCCCATCCCTGAGCTACCCTGGCCATGCGGTCCCAGAGGAGCAGATCCGTGCAGGCTTCAGGGACGGAACCTCCGGCGGCTGGGAAGTTCCCTCCACCCACAGTCGCTACAGGTCAGTGAGAGAGACGTCTAGGCTGGCCGAGAGGGGAGCAGGCTGTCTCCGTGACTTGGGCCCCCTTGGGAGGCAGCAACAGAGGCAGTGGCAGAGGGAGCAGCAGAGGCAGTGGCAGAGGCAGTGGCGGTGGCCCGGAACTCCCCGAGCAGGCAGAAGCTTCATTACTGAAGGTCTCTGCATAAGCCCCCTGAGAGAACTGAGCCTGGAAGGCAGCCCTGCCCCCACCCAAGCACCAGAACTTAAGCTCACATTGAATAGCAGCCGCACCTGCCACTGAAAGCCCATTTGAATTTCAGACTCCAAGCACTAGCTGGGAAGATCTAGGCGGGGGTGGACAGGAATCTCAGAACTCAAGTAACTGGCTGGGAAAATGCCCAGAAAAGGGAAGAAAAATAAGACCATAGAAAGCTACTTTGATGGGGTACAGATGTTCCCACCTTTCAAATCTGATGACAAGGAACAATTCTTACCATCAGGGAAAGATGTGGAGGTCGGGGCCTCTGTATCCCAGACATCCCAGGTGGATGTCTGGTGGACTCAGGCCATGGAAGTGCTCAAAAAGGATTCTGAAAATCAAGTTAGACAGGTGAAGGAAAAACTGGGAAGAGAAATGAGAGAGATGCAAGAAAAGCATGAAAAACAGGTCAACACCTTGCTAAAGGAGACCCAAAAAATGCTGAAGAAAATAACACCTTGAAAAATAGGCTCACTCAATTGGCAAAAGAGGTTCAAAAAGCCAATGAGGAGAAGAATGCTTTCAAAAGCAGAATTAGCCACTTGGAAAAAGAGGTTCAAAAGCTCACTGAAGAGAATAGTTCTCTCAAAATTAGAATGGAACAGATGGAGTCTAATGACTTTCTGAGAAACCAAGAAATCACCAAACAAAAGCAAAAGCATGAAAAACTGGAAGAGAATGTGAAATATCTCATGGGAAAAACAACTGACCTGAAAAATAGATCCAGGAGAGAAAATTTAAAAATTATGGGACTACCTGAAAGTTATGATCAAAAAAAGAGCCTAGAAATCATCTTCCATGAAATTATCGAGGAAAACTGCCCTGAGATTCTACAACCAGAGGGCAAAATAAGTATTGAAAGAATCTATCAATTGCTGCCTGAAAGAGATCCAAAAAGAGAAACTCCTAGGAACATTGTGGCCAAATTCCAGAATTCCCAGGTCAAGGAGAAAATATTGCAAGCAGCTAGAAAGAAACAATTCCAGTATTGTGGAAATACAATTAGGATAACTCAAGATCTAGCAGCTTCTACATTGAGAGATCGAAGGGCGTGGAATAGGATATTCCAGAAGTCAAAGGAACTAGGACTCAAACCAAGAATCACCTACCCAGCAAAACAGAGTATAATACTTCACAGGGGAAAAATGGTCTTTCAATGAAACAGAGGACTTTCAAGCATTCTGGATGAAAAGACCAGAGCTGAAAGGAAAATTTGACTTTCAAACACAAGAATGAGAAGAATGAAAAAGTAAACAGCAAAGAGAAGTCATAAGGGACTTACCAAAAGTGAACTGTTTACATTCCTACATGGAAAGACAATATTTGTAACTCTTAAAATTTTTCAGTATCTGGGTAGTTGGTGGGATTATACATACACACACATACACACACACACATGTACTCTTGTGCACACACACACATACACACATGCACGCACATACAGAGACAGAGAGCACAGAGTGACCTGAATAGTATGGGACCATATCTTAAAAGAAATTAAGGTAAATGGTTAGAGAGAAATGTAGTGGGAGGAAAGAGGGTGAAATGGAATGGGTTAAATCATATCTCATTCAAGAGGCAAACAGGAGACTTTTTAGTGGAGGGAAAAAGAGGAGAGCTGAGAAAAAAAAACAAGAAGTTTACCCTCATCACATTTGACTAAAGGAAGGAATACAGTGCACACTCATTTTGGTATGAAAACCTATCTTACAATACAGGAAAGTGGGGGAGAAGGAGATAAGCAAGGTGGGAGGAGGCAGCAATCTGAAGTCAACACTCTTGGGGAGGGACAGGATCAAAAGACAGAATAGGAACAATGGGGGGCAGGATAGGATGGAGGGAAATACAGTTAGTCTTACACAACATGACTATTATGGAAGTCATTTGCAAAACTACACAGATAGGGCCTATATTGAATTGCCTGCCTTCCCAAAGGGAACAGGTTGGGAGGGAGGGATGGGGAGAATTTGGAACTCAAAGTTTTAGGAACAACTGTTTAGTATTGTTGATGCTACTAGGAAAGAAGGCATACAGTTAATGAGGAATAGAAAGTCATCTGGCCCTACAGGAGAAAAGAGAAGATGGGGACAAGAGAAGGGAGGGATGACAGAAGAGAGGGCAAATTGGTGATAGGGAAGATTAGATTGCTTGGTGTATTGGGGTGGGGGAGGGGATAAAAGGGGACAAAATTTGGAACCCAAAATTTTGTGAAAATGAATGTAAAAAGTTAAATAAATAAATTTTTATTAAAAAAAAATTCTCCTCAGAGGATTCATTTCAATGTTCTTTTATTTTTCCATTACAACCTCAGTGGTGCAAACTATCAGGAGATAGGAAGGCATTTTGTGGGTTAGGATAAATGTTTAGGAGACAATGGTTTGCCTAAAGGCTGGTTTGTTAGGCCACTGAGAAATCAATCTCCACAAAGGCATACTCCAATTTTGAAATGCCACCAACACTTGGCTTTGTCTTTTTCTGTGCTGAAGACAAAGACGAAACACTCTAACATTTCCCATCAGCCACTCCTGATGTCACATTGTGACACCTCTCATGGGCCTTTAAAGAATGAAATTATCCCTAACTCAGAATAGGCTGTGTTCAAAATCTCTCCACATTTCATAGCATGACAGACTCTAATAGATAGGATGATAGTCTGTGTTCTAGAAAAATTAAAATGTTCCTTTGTCCTAGCATGCCTTCCACTCAGGGATGACAATAGTCCTAAGAAGTCATGGTTGACTTCCTTTGTTGCTGTTATTACTGTTATTGTTTCATCATTAAACACTTATTAAATGCTCACAATGTGCCAGGTGCTTTATGGAAAACATAAAGGACCAGTTTCTGCATGGGAGGGGAAAAAAGTTTCCTAAAATTACTTAAGGAAGAAATTGGGCACATTATAATTACTCCCACTGGCACCATATGCATAGTAAAAAGTGTGTGGGATGACAAAAAGAGGAATTGAGCAAAGCAAACAGCTATTATTTTCCCTCTAGAATACTACCTCTTTCTCCTCAATCCTTACTGTCCAAGGTCAATTTGACCATGACCCAAGACTGGACTGAAGGAAGCCTGGAGAATTTTTTCTGGCGTAGAGCAACACAAAGCTCCCTCATTCCAAAAGATCCCAGGAATCCTGAGGAAACCTTCTATCATTGCAAAGGCTCAAGTCAGCTCTTGGGAAGGCATCTGATTCAATTTAAGACTCCCAGAACCTGACCTTGGATGAACCCAATTGGGGGTCCACATTGAGAGCTAAGGCAGATTGGTGGCATAAGTGTTGGACTTCAAATCAGGACAATCTATGTAATGCAATAAACATTTATTGAGTGCTTACTGTGTGTCAAATGCTCTACTAAGGGTTGGGATATAAACAGAAAAGAAAAACAGTCTTTGCCTTCAAGAAGCTTGTAATCTAATGGAGAAAGTGATTACACTAAAAGGAGGGGTGGAGCACTGGGGAGAAACCACCAAGTCTCTCAAGAGTAGAAGGTACCTTGCACTAGAGCATGATGATAGGAGAGTTGAATCCAAGCTGATGAGAAGCCTTGAATATAAACTTTACTTTTGACCCTTATTAACCATGTGATATGGGATGGGTCACTTCACCACTGAGATTCAGTTTTCTCACCTGTAAATTGAAGGGGTTGGACTCATTGACCTCTAGTGTTGCTCAGAATCTATAATCTTTGTCTAAGAAGTCATGGTTACTCTACCACAGACTTGTAGAGCAACTCTAGGAAGCGTTCTCAGGTGGGAGACTTGAGGATTGTGCTGTCCTTTACTGCTCTGAACATACATATTGCACCTTACCCATCATGCTCTTTTCAAAGGTAAAGATCTATTTATTAAACGCTTATTTTATTCCTAGAACTGTGCTATGTGGTGTCAGATGATAGGAAGAAGAAAGAAGTATGAGGATTTCTGCCCAACACTTTCAGGATCTTTGATTTGTAAGGTATGAGTTGTCCTTATGTTGACACAGTCGACAAACTCTCTTCAGATTGGTAGATGATTTTCATAGGTTACCATGCCTGAAAAATTCACAGAGTACTCATTTAGTAATTGCTTATTGACTTACCACCTTGCAGTAAAGTTGAAGGAAGGCTTAGCTAGCTGGTCCCCCTTAAACTTATACAATATAGTTACTCATACAATATACTTACATGGAATTACATCATTAGCTCTGTGTTTGAAGATTTTCCAACGTGGTGGGACCGGTCTCTTCTTGAGTTCGGTTGGCATAACCTTAGAGAAATGAAATAACATTCATGAGTAACAGGCCTCCCTAACAGAGTTTATTTTCTAGGTGAGGAGATGAAACCAGTACATGTTAAGCAATTTGGTAGGAAAAAGACATGTCTCCCCATAAAGTCCTGACTGAATCAGTATCTCCTCCTTCCCTCCCACCAGGCACCCTAAAAAGCATTTTCCTTCAAAATTAGCCCTAGGGGGTGTACTATGCCAGAGATAAGGAAAGACTTTCCATTGCCTCCCCCTCCCTGCCTTCTTACTTGACATTTAAAAGAGGAATAAGCCTTTTTATTTCACAGTTAGAGATAAAAAACTTAGACATGGAAACACTTGATAGACTTAACCTTTTGGAGTGAATGAGTTTCAAGGGAAATACAAGATTATCACATATAGTTTGGGGAAGGGGGTTAGAAAATAGTAAAGTGCTGCTACTTGTTGGATAATATTAGGAGAATTTTACACAGGGAAAGGGGAACAGTAATGAGAACCTGGATATGCATGTTTTCCCCAATACTTGAGAGTTTCACCTTGGATCTTGACTTCATTTATCTATCTATCTATTTATCTATCTATCTATTGGTTTTTATTTATTTTTTTGTTTAGGGAACCTTCAAATATTTGAAGGTTGTATGGAAAATGATTAGCCTATTTATTTTGTTTGTCCCAAGTGGGCCCACCTAAGACACAACGAAAAGGTAGATAAATTGAATGGGTTCATTGGCAATGCAGGCAAGAGCAGGTTGAATGTAAGAGAGCTATTATACAAGGTTGTCCCAGAAACCTTAGTGCTGTTCTAAGCTTTAACAGCTTCAGAAATATACATGCCACAAACTTACCAAAAAAAAATTGAAAAGTTAATTATTTACAATTTGAAATATTGATATTTATTAAAATTCAATATAACCACCATCTTGTGCTACACATTGCTCTAGTCGATTTTCAAACTTTGTGAAAACTTTCACCAGCTGCTGCTCTGTGACTGAGAGAATTGCATTTGTAATCTTTGCCTTAAGATCATCCAAAGGACAAACAAGGTTTTGATGCATATACAACAGTTTTGACATAACCCTACAAGAAAATGTCTAATGGAGACAGATCTGGTGACTGAAGTGGCCAGTCACGAGAAGCTCCTCTACCAATCCACTGATCTGAGAAAGGGTCATCCAGGAACTGCTATAGAGGCAACACACGATACAGAATGGCCCATCATGTTGGAAGATGGTATTATTTAACAGATGTAACCTCTGCAGCTCAGGAATGAAAAAATTCTGAAGCATTGCTAAGCAAGATTCGCCACTGACTGTAAACTCTTCAAATAAGAAAGGATCGATAATGCATGTCTTCCTGATACCACACCAAACATTAACGTTTGGGAAATCTGGCTCATGTTGCCAGATTTCCTAAGGCTTTTCTGTGACAGTTAACTATGCCACTTATATGGAAAGTGGCTGCATCACAAAAGGTCAATTTGTCCATAAGGTCAGTGGAATTTTCCATTTTTGACTTCATCATTTGACAGAAGTCTAACCTTGCATAGTAATCTCCTTCTTGCAGCATCTGAATAGTTGTAACTTTGTAAGCATTCCTGTGTACCTTTACAGTTAATACTCTGTGCACAGTAGTTTTTGGAATGTTCAGTTCAGCAGATACCTGGATGCACTGATTTTTGGGAATTCTGTTCAAATGCCCTCTCAGTTTCAGCCACAGTCTCTTCACTTGCTCAAAGTCTCCCAGATCTAGGTCTGTCAAGAATTGAGTCAGTTTCCTTGAACTTTTTCATCCAGTTGTTAATTAAATTTCTGTGGGGAGCTTCCCTCTTATAATGGGAGGCAAATTTTCTTCTTACTGCTGTTGTGGACTTGAGTTCAGCTAACCAGAGAACACAGTTGACTTTTACTTCAATGGATGCCATCTTCGATCAGAGGGACTTTGCCACAGGGCATGCTGATGGACGGAGGGGAGGCAGGCAGTGCTGTGCAGGGAGTGGGCACTGACAGGGGAATGGCCACAGACCTGCCTCAGAGTTGGCCCTCTGTAGAGATGACTTCTTGACTTGATTTATGTATTGGTACATTTACCCTGAGGCTAAACACTTGGGTTTGAATCTTGGCTACCCTACTATGTAACCTTGGATAAATCATTTTACCTCTCTGGCCTCAATTTCATCCTCTGTAAAATGATTTTTTGTAAAATCATCAGATTTGATGATGTCTAAGATCTATTTTAGCTCATAGAATCCTATGACCCTGTAGTCTTAGAACCTTCATACACATCATGTAGTTTTAGGGCCACCACTAGACGATGTTGATTTCCTATTAGGTAGTAAAAACCTCACTGGATAACTTTTCTTCATTCACTGACTAGTAAGAGCCTAGGGAGATATAGTCAATACGATCATTTGATTTTTGTTCTAATCAAAATGAATCCTTTGTTAAAATTTGAAAAAATTGATAAAGCTGTACTCATATAAAAGAAAATGAGATGTCAATTTAAAGGAAGACTAAAGGAAGAATACATTTTAAAAGAAAGCATTTGGAAATGCTTCCTGGCCATGTTCTAGAGCTAGGCAAATGATCATGGGATCATAGATTCAGGCCTGATAGGGACCTTAGGGATCATCTGGTCTAACCCTCTCATTGCTGAAGTAACGTAACTGAATCTCAGAGAAGATATATGCCCATGACAATATTTGAAAACTGACCCCCCCCCCCCACTCTGCATGACTGGACCTCAGATTCCTTCAACCTCTAACATAATGCAAAAATCTTATCAGAGAATAAATATGCAAGTTCCTTGGGAACAAAGCATTAACTTCACTTTAAAAAGTCATCTTAATTATTTTCTCTTTTTTGAGGAAGTAGGCAAAACAATTGGGGTTAAATGACTTGCTCAAGGTCACATAGCTAGTAAGTGTAAAGTGTCTGAGGGCAGATTTGAACTTAGATCCGGCTGACTCCAGTGCTGGTACTCTATCTACTGCACTACCTAGCTCCACTCTATTTCAGCACTTTGGAGACATCTATTTTCACATGAGATTCTAATAGTCTCTCACCTGGCCTTTGTTATGATGCAGGTGATTTCACACAAGAGACGACTCAAGGTTTAAACTGAGTTATCTAGGGGAAGGTGCAATGGAGACAGGGTCAAAAAGGAAAGGATATAAGCAAGGGCACAACATCTTCTCCAGGCTTATTGGTCTTTGGGTCATAGCAGTAAGTGAGATGGAGGTCCATAATAGTAAGAAGATCTGTCTGTGAGCTTGGCATGATTAGACATTTCCAAACTTTCTCTTTTTCTAATTGGCAATTTTGTGGAGGATCCAGATTCTAACTCTCTTCCATTTTGGGAAGTTTTTCAAGGCAGATAAGGGTTTTAAACAGGGAGATTAGTTAATGTTTTGAATGTCTCACATTGTTTTCCATTCACTGATATCATAGGAAGGGAGAAGCTAAAGAGATCAACAGGAAAATCACATCTAGAAAGGAAACACAGGATGTGAAAATTTCCAGAAAAGTCGGGAAGAAGGAGTGTTTGTAAAGCAGAGGCAACCCATTGCAAATGAGCTTTCTGGGTTTCAGAATACATAAAAAAAATCAAACATGCTTCACGAGCTGTTTGAAAAGTAGTCCTTCATTGTATATTCTCCTCCAACAACCATATTTTACTCTTCGGTAGCTGTCCATTTTCCTTACCCCTACTGTTAGTCTTGTGATAGTATCATGCATGTTTTCTCCTACTACCAATTGTTTTTTCCATAGCCTAAAATCTGATAGCTGGATTTAATCTTTCTCTTTTTATGTGGAGTCATTGAAAGCTTTAAATGTGCTGTTCATATTCTAAAAACTTCTATTGCCAGCTTTAGGTTTTTATGGAGTGGTAAGAGATGTAAGTATTGTAGCTGAGCTAAAGAAGATGAATTTGTTCATTGAATTATAAAAAGTAATAATAAGTCAGGATAATTTCCTTTTGTTGGTCATCAGTTAGCTATGAGAACATCTCCAAAGGATTTGTGCAAAATTCACTGAAAATTACTGAGTTCTGAGTTATATGGCGTGGTCAAGAATGGGTCAAATGAATAGTAGCATCATTCTGTTGATAAAGTGATATGATTTTGCAGAAGAAGAAAAAATAAGAGTTATTGTGAGCATGTAAGAGTGTGGCTCCCAGAAGTTTGTGAGTGATAGTATTGCAGGAGTGTTGGAGCTAATTGTAGGGTAAATCTTGATTGAGGGAACATACGAGACATGAGAATTAGAGAACTGGATAGTGTGGCAATGAATACTTCCAAGCTTATACGGTTGGAGTTGGTGAGATTAAGTAGATACTCATACTTCAATAAACATTAAATAGCAAGTGATATTAAAATCAAATTAAGGGGATCTTTTAAAAAGAAGAAAACATATAAATTATATTTTTTTAAAAAAAGAACTACAAAACAAGGCAAGGAAAAGATAATTAAAGAATTGTAGAACTATCTAAAAATCGTAACTCTCCCCCCAGAAGCCTGTATACTATTTTTAAGAAATAATAAATGCAAATTACTCAATACTGTTAGAACTGAAGTAAAACTAGAAAGAAGCCATTAATCCCCTCCTGAAAGAAGTTCCCAAAGTGAAAACTCTCATGAATATCATTAGCAAAATCCAAAATTTCAAGGCGAAAAGGAAAAAAGATAAGGCAAGTAGTCAAAAAGAAATAGTTCAAGTGCCAAGAGACACAAGAACATACAAGATTAGGTAGCTGCCACACTAAAGAGGAGAGACAATGGAATATGACATTCCAAAAGGCAAAAGATGAAAGCTTACAACCATGAATAATCTATTTGGACAAAATGAGTATAATCATATCAGAAAAAAATGAATTCTCAGTGAAATAAAGGAAGTCCAAGCATTTCTGATGAAACAGCCAGAATTCAGGAACACTGAAAAAATGACACAGAAGTTGAGAAAAACATAGAAGCAGTAATTAAAATATTTCATTATTCAGAAAAGAACATAAGTTATTTATATTTCTAATAGGGGGAGAAAAATAAGTTTTTCTTGAACTTTAATGTCTTCAAAATTCAAGTTAACAGATAAATATGAAAGACACAGGGACTAGAAGTGATTTTATTCATTTTTGGTAGTCTTAGGTGAAAGAGAAATGAGAAGGAAAAGGGAGAATGCTGGGAAGGAAGGTGGAAAAACTCAGAGTCTTTGCAGCATCGTACAATAAGGGTTCAGGTGATGAAAAGCATGCAAACATGGAGAAAGGGGCATCCCATAAACTTCATTTTCATCTGAACTATACAAAAAGGATGAGTAAACACACTCATACACTTACCTACAATATGTAAAATAACATGCTTTAGAAATACATTTAACCTGACAGAAATAAATAAGGATGGGAGAAAGGAGAGGGATTTTTAGGGGGGCATGATCAGCAAAGACACAGAGAAGGAAAATTAACTTTTGCATCTGAGAATTAAAAGTTATGAAAGAAAGGAAAGAATACAAAGAGTAACAGTCTGTGATCAGGGTTAGGTAAAAGCAAAGAGAAGAAAAACAATGGGGAGGAAACAGATTACTTAATTTTAGGTCACTGAGGTTAAGGAACCTCCTATTTTAGCAATTTTTTTTCTTTTTTATAGAGATAGACAGGAAACAGAGGGAAAAAATTACAAAAGGATAAAAGGGACCAAGATAAATAATTAGCAATCAAGGTAACGAACATTAATTGTAAAAACTCACCCATAAAATGGAAAAGAATAATAATCCAACAATGTTTTCAAGAAACAAGCATGAAATATAAAGATTCACCAAAAGTTCATATAAAGAAATGTAGCAAAATCTATTATGCTTCAGGTGAACTCAGAAAAGGCAGAGGTACTAATCATGATTTCAGACAAGGGAAACACTCAAACTAAACTTAATAAAATGAGATAAACAAGGAAATTATATTTAAAGTGATAATAGATAACAAAGTGCATCAATATCAATATTTTGTGTATATATATAACACTTTATGTGTATACACACATACACACATGCACACACATTATATATTCCAAAATGACCATATAGTGGGGCATAAAAACCTCACAAATATAGAAAAAGGAATTATTAAATATATTTTTTCTAATCACAATGCAGTAAAAATTATATTTAGCAAAGATTCATTTAAAAGAATTATAAATTAATTAGACACTAAATATTTTTATCCTAAGAAATGTGTGTCAAAGAACAAATCATAGAAAAAAATAGAAATTAAAAAAAATAACTGGTCAAGTTATCAAAATTTGCATTATACAGCAAAAGCATAGTCCTCATAGGGCAATTTATATCTATTCAGAGGCAGCAAGAGGCATAGTGGATAGACAAGTGGGCATAGAGTCTATAAAGCCTTAGTTCAAATACAGTCTCAGACTACCTGTGTGACACTGGAAAAATCATTTGACCTCTACTTCAGTTTCTTCAGCTGTAAAATGGGGATAGCAACCTTCCTGAGTTGTAAGAAGTGAATGAGATAACATAAATACCTGACACATAGTGAGTACTTAATAAACACTTATTCCTTTCCCTTTTCCAAATACTTTCATCAACAAAAGAGAATGAACAGAATAGTGAATCCCATGTGTAATGGGGGGAAAAAAACCAAAACCTATAAAAAACTTAACTAAACATCAAAGTAGAAATTCTGAAAAAGAACAAAGTTGAAAGTAAAAATAACAACAAAAACAACAAATCTATTTATTGGAAATCCAATTGGAAGCTTTAAAAAATTGAAGACAGATACAGTTAACTCGTCTCATTTAAAATAAAAGCAAAAAATAAAAAAAGGTAAAATAAGATTTTGCATCAATAATAAAAATGAGAATTCACAACAATTAAAGATGAAATCAAGGAAACTATCAGAAGGCATTTTCCCCAAACTATACGTCAAAAATAACTAAAAGATTAGATGAGTAAATATTTCTAAAAATGTATTTAAAAAAAACTGTAATGGATAGATAAGATCAGATGCTCTTATAGGCCAAAATCCATGATCCTATAATGATCTTGTCATAAAAGGACATAGAATTTTGTAGGAAATAAAAAGTTTTCATATAAATAATATAATAAAAGAGCATATGATTTAAGCCACAAAAAGTAAAAAAAAAAATACTATAGCAGTTAAGTATAGGAAGAAATTGCTTTTGGCCAGGGGAATCAATTTAAGAGAAATGAAGGAGATAACATGTCAGTTGGACCCTGAAGAGTGTGGAGAATTTTGACAGACATCAAATGGGGGAAAAAAAAACTTGTAGGAAGAAGGGAGGGAAAAAAAATATAAGCAACACATGGAAACTGGAAATAGGGTGCATGCTTCCATCCAATTTAACTTAATGTGTCTACGACAAATGGGAACATGAGGTAAAATTTGTATTTTGCATGGGGAGCCAGTGAGGGCATGACTTAAAGCTGTGATGAAGATGAATCTGGTGTCATTGAATAAACTCTATTTCACTTGTCAGCACCAGCGGCACGCCTGATGGCGAATGTCTTTGCATTGAGATTAGACTGATTTTCAGAGAATTCTCCTGTTAAAGCCAAATGATTTAAAATGCTACGATTTAAAAGCCCTGTGATTTCAGAAGAAACATCACTGTAAGATCACCCAAAGAACCACAGAAAAGTGCACAATGGGTAAGAGGCAACAATGAAATGATGAAGGACATATAGGATCGGAGAAGAAGACAGGTTAATAGTTTAGCAAAAGCAGAGGAAGGCAGATGGATAAATAGAATAGTTGCATAAATTTTCAAAGAACCATATATAAAGTAGTTTTATGGGGAAATATGGACAAAAAATACTGGATGGATGTCAAATGGATGTTAACTGGAACTGTTCTACCTTCTGCTGTTATCTCCCTCTCCTACCCAGGATGCAAGTATGCCAAAGCTAAAAGACTCAGAGACTGGGCTTACCCCTTTTTAGGTTCTGGATTGGCAATTAGGGTTGTTTCCTGCTTCCCTGATCCTTATTCTTCTTCAGGTAATTTAAAAAAATAAGCATTTGTTATGGGTTTTAGAGATAACAGGGATGGTTCCGGTTGGTACCATGCTCCCCTTTTTGCATATTTCTGAGCCTTGAGGGGTTTTAGGCCTTTGAACGCAGCATGGATACTTGACTTCCTCAAACTGTGTGCTGCCACATAAATCCTTGACCAAGGATAGAGACTCTAAGTGCTTAATTTCTGAAAGAGCCATTGCAAAATCAATGCAACGTGCTATATTTGGAATTCAAAGCCTTTCATAACTTAGCCCTCTAAGGGTGAAGAGGCCACACATCTAGACTGTCCTGCTTAGAAATTCTCTTTCCTTTGTGGGGAGCAATAAAGTCTGGTAAAGCTATCTCTGTGTCCTGGACACTCAGATCCTATAATAAAGGTGGAGAGATAGAAATAGGTTGCCATCTCCACTGAAGGAGGGAGTATTCATGTTGATGAATCCATTAATCCAATGAAATACTTAAAGTCTAGGATTAATATACAGGCAGAAACTAGATTCCAATTAGGCAGCTCTCACATAACATGGTAGTTTGTTGTTTGACAAAATATTTGTTATAGGGATGGACCGGAATATTGACGACTGGAACAGAAGGGACTGGTTCAACAGTAGGACTTGGACTGAATGGGTAAAGGGTGTTTAGAATGGGTAGAAAGTTGGGAAGCAGAATAGTGAAGGACAAGAGTATAGGAGTTAAGTTGAGTAGACTTGAGGCCAAATGGTGACTGTGCTTCTTACATGCTCGTGTGATTATAGGCAAGTCATATGACCTAAGCCTCATCTATAAATTGGGGAATACAATCTTTATACTGTGAAGCTTGTACATACATCGTCAACTTTGAATTGATATCTAAAACATTGCTAGGTGCCATCAAGACAATTTAGGAACTGATGAAGAACACAATCATGAAACATTATCAAATAAATTTAGGATCAAGTGACCAGTATAGCCCAAGATGGATCCTTCAGTCTGTCAATCAAGAAACATTTATTAAACACCTACTATGTGCCAGGCAATGTACTAAATGTTAGGAATACATAAAGAGACAAGAGACTGACCCTGTTCTCAAGGAACTCACAATCTAATCAGGAAGATAGCATAAAAATAGACATATACAAAGACCAAGACATACAGGATAAACAGGGAATAATTAACAAAGGAAAAGCAATAGAATTAAGAGGAGTTAGTGAAGGTTCCCAGATGGAATTTTCATTGGGGAAGGAAGAAGTCAGAGTTGTGGAAGGAGAGAATTTCAGACATGGAGGACAGCCAGAGAAAATGCCCAGAGTCTGAGGGATGGAGCATCTTGTTCATGGCACAGCCAGAGAAGAAGGTGTAAGAAAACTGCAAAAGTAGAAGAGGGCTAAGTTATGAAAGGCTTTGAATTCCAAATATAGCACGTTGCATTGATTTTGCAATGGCTCTTTCAGAAATTAAGCACTTAGAGTCTCTATCCTTGGTCAAGGATTTATGTGGCTGGCAATATTTGAGAAAGGGGAATTTTCCCACTTCAACCCCCACACAGAATAAGGCCTAACAACCTTACTTTGTTATCTACTACATCTTTTGCTTAGATTGTGCCATTGAGACACATTTTGACTTCCAGAGGTAAAACACCTGAATAAGGAAGCTGGCTAGCTAGAATTCATATAGTGCTTTAATGTTGGCAAAACACTTTACAAATATCATCTCATTTTATCCATACAGCATTTCCCTTATTTTATAGATGAAGGAACTGAGACTGACCAAGTTTGAGTGACCTGCCCAGGGTTACACAGTTAGGAATGGTCTAAGGTGTGATGTGAATTCGGATTCTCCTAACTCCAGATCCAGCATTCTATTGAGTGTGCCATCTAGTTGCCTTGGATACACTAGGATCACTTTTAGGATTTCTGCAAATTCAAAAATTCAGGGATGTATTACATCAAAAATAAATGCCTCAGTCGTGGAAAAGCATGCATCTTTAAATTCCATGCTTATTACATCTGAACAGAGAGCTCAAAGATTCTGCAGCAGTGGTTGCATTTCTAAGATTTTTGCACAACCATAATGAATGATGCTTCAACTTCTTTATAGGCGTCTCTTCTCTGAAAGGCTGCCTTTGAGGCATAGGGTTACTTTTAGGTTCTGAATGAATTACTATTCTTGAAATTTAAACATTCAGGAACCATATTAAAAGTGTTCCAAGTCATGAATAGAGAAATGAAAATTAAAACAACTCTGAACACTCCACACCAAGTAAATTGGCAAAGATGATAAAATATGGAAAGAATCAATGGAGCTTGAAGACCTAAGGGATGGGAGGCCCATTCATACACTATGAGTGGTGTAAATTTATCCAACTATTTGGGTGGGAGGAGGGAAACTGTGCTAGGAAAGTAATGAAATTGTTCCTAGACTTTGACCCAAGAATCCCACTACTTGGCATCTAATCCGTGGAGGTCAAACCCAGAGTGAAAAGTCTACATGCAACACTTTCTGAGGGAGCAAATACTGAGAAAGTAGTGGATATTCATAGCAAAACATTCTAGGGAAAATTCTATAGTCTCCAGTCAATTCAATTCTACGACTACAAATACAAAGGTAGCAAATATTGGAAAAGTAGTGGATATTCATCAATGAATTGTGGTCCTTGAAATGTAATGAAATATTGTTTTTTCCATAAAAATAATAACTATGAGGAATTCAGAGAAACAAGGAGAGACTTACTTGGACTGATACAGATAAAGTAAGTTGAACTATGGGAACAATATTTGTAATGATCACAGTATTTAAAAAAAAACAACAGCCAGGGATTTCAGAATCTGGATCAACACGATGACCAATCTTGACTTTAGAGGATCATTGATGAAGTATGCTTCTTTTTTATTTTTTAAAAATTATTTATTTAGTATTTTATTTTTCCCAATTACTTGTAAAAGAATTTTCAACATTCATTTTTAAGAATTTGAGTTCCAAATTCTCCCTCCCTCTCCATCCCCCATCCCCATTGAGAAGGAAAGCAATTTGCTAGAGGTTATAAATGTGTAGTCATGCAAAACTTATTTCCCTATTAGCCATGTTGTAAAAGAAAACATAGACTAAAAAATGAAAAAAAAGCAATAAATATGCTTCTATCTGTATTCAGACTTCATCAGTTCTTTCTCTGGGGATTGATGTCATTTTTCATGATAAGTCCTTCAGAGTTGTCTGGGATCATTGTATTGCTGAGAAGAGCTAAGTCATTCATAGGAATCATCTTACAATATTGCTGTTACTGTGTACAATGTTAGGAGAGCACTTTATTAAAAATTAGAGTGGTATGTAACTATTTGTTGATGTTTTCTGGTCAGGATTTAGCGACTCTGTGTTTTTCCCCCCACAAACCCAATTTCATAGAATTCCAATGCTAGGAAGCCCCCTTTAGGGGAAATTACCTGTCTGCCCAGGGACATAGCCTGTTTTTTGCTTTCCACTAGTAGATAGTTAAGGACTGACTTTCCAAAATGGATATTACTATTTCCAAGGGAGAATTCCAGTGCGGGGAGGGGACAGGATATGGAAGAAGAGATTCTATTTGTGACTCCAGGAAAGCAGTGGAAGAGATGACCATCAGGGTTCAATAAGAAGATAGCACCCAAACTCTTTCTCCTGAACATTGGGGTTTTCTGACAAAGACTGACATGTTGGTGTGGTTTTTGTGGATGGTCACCAACAATGATGATCCTGGAAGACTTTTAGCTTTTTTTCACCAACTGGGGTGACACAGGGGCAGCAGTGAAAGGTAAGTCAGAAGTTAGAGAGAAATCTTTGATTGAGGCAGTAGTAGATGATGGGGCTATACATGGTGGAGCTCATAGCAAGTCAGAGTAAGGCCAGATAGACCTGCTGGATAAACTGGTGGAAATACTTGTCCTGATGGAAGGTTCCCAGGATGAAGCAGAGCTGATAGGACAGTCAGAAAAAGGAAAATATCTCCACCACCACCACCACCACCACCACCACCATGGTCTGATGAAGTATATTTTTTAGTGGAGAGGGGGGTAGAATACAGATACAAAATGGGGCATATACTGTTAAACACTGTAAATGTGTCCATTTGTTTCCTTACTATTATGGCTGTGTTGTAAAGGGGGGAGGTCATTGAAAAGGGAAGTATTTTGTGGGGGGAGACATTACTGAAACGTGTTTTAAAAAATAATTTTCCTTACTTATGGACAAAATGACACAGCAGGCTACATCATGGTATAATGTAAGTTCCTTGGGGATATGTACTGCATCATATTTATCTTTCCGTACCTAAAGGATGCTATACTGTTTAGATTTCACAAGTATCTGTCAAATTGAATTGATTGGAGACTGTACTGAAAATAGGTTTGAGTACTTCAATAAGATCGAAATCAGTTTTTCAACTTAGCATGATGAACTCAATTTTGTTTTCAGTCTCTGTTTTGTGATTAAGAGATTTTGAATAATGTTTTTCTACTGGTTGTTTTTCAATAGTAACATAAAGACTTGTGTGATATGATGTAGTAAAAAAAAAGTATATGTTCTCAAGAAATTGATGTTCATATTTGAACCTTCACATAAGAAATGCTTTTGAAAGAATTTCAATTTCAAATGGTAATTTACATAGTAAATTACCGTTTCAGTTACTCAGTAGACAACCTAGGAACACCTTTGCAAAAACTGCGAGAAACACACCGGAGGACCTTTGAAATTACTTAAAGCTCTACAGCTACTACAAGGTCAGCCTCGGACTTGCTCTGTCTTTCCTTTTACTGATTTCACCCCCAACTTGAGACTCAAGCAGCCAGTATTCTCCTGAGGACAGTGCTAATTGAGTGATCAGGGGAGACATGCTAGTTGACCATGCTGGAGGGAGTCACAAAGCTTTTGGCTGGGAAGACAGGGAACCTGATTTGGCATCCCATATGAAAGTTTATCAGAACCTCTAAGATTCATCTTGATTATTCATCAAAAAGGGTATAATTTTTATTGTTTACATGTTTTAACTAGTAAAGTTTGACTCCATGCATTGAGAAGCATGAATCTAATTAGTGTTTCCATCACACTAGCTGGCATGAAAAATGGTAAATCCATTTCAAGAATACACCTTGTATTACAGAGATTTTCAGATTTATTTGCTGAGGAAATGAGTTCGTATTTAGAAGGACACTTTTTATAATCAAATGTTCCATTGAGGTCTGAGATAGGGACACCACATATTTCACAGTGATGAATAGGTATAATCCCACATGGAATTCTTGGATTGTAGATTCCAACTGGAAACAATGTGGTCCTATGGAGTTTTGCCACTGAGATAAAGTCTGTCATGACAATATGGTAATAGGAAGTAGCCCATGGGAATTAGAGTTTTCCTTCATAAAGACATAGCTCCAAATTAGAGGCATTGCATTGGACAGTGCAAATGTACATTAGTTGAGACAACTTTCAAGGAAAACCTTCCTTCGGCTGTTGTCTTCTGAAATCAACATATTAAACATGGAAATATAATGTTTAAGGTCTTTTTCTATCTAATGTCTCCTTGGTGAGTGATTCATTTGCTGGTATATGAAGTATATACACTTTACATACACATGTGCATATATGTAGATGATAATTATAGTTGTGCTGTGTTTTCTCATCTGTAAAATGGGAGTGGAGGGGGGTGGACACTAGTTGGCTCGTAAGCTCTCTTCAGTCCTCCACCTATGATCCTATAATCATATATGATATTGCCTTAGTTTCTTTATCACTCCAGGCCTGTTTCCTCATCTGAAAAATGGGAGTGAGGATGGGGTACTGCACCATATTGAAAGTTCCTTCCCATCTTAAATCTAGGCTACACTTCCAGCAATACATACAGGTAGAGGTTTTTGCAAAATGAAAACTCCTATCTAGACTGGTTTAAAATTGCATAATCCATATGCCAGTAAACAGGGAAATGTTGATGGTTGGTACCTTAATTGCACATGGCTAATCTGCTCTAGCTGTGATCTCAGAAGCACATATTCAAGTGAGTTTCAGCAAATGTCCTTATATGTTAATAACATAGTGCATGCTGGTGGTAATAAAAGGCACATCTGTGCTTCCGCTCTTCCATTATATCCAGTATCCACTATATCCAGGGGGCAGAGCATATGTGACAGGAATGTGTATGTGAGCAATAGTAGCTCTGGGTGGGTGAGCAAGGCTGTGTGGTACAAATCAGTGTGGATTCAAAAAGCTTTCCCAGTTTCTTGGGCTTGTGACTTAATTGTTTAAAATTTGTTTTGTGGTCCCAAGGTTCAGGCTTTTTGCACACACTCTTTGAGATAGTTTAAGAAATCAAAAAGAAAGAAAGAGAGAAGAAGGAAAAAAATGAAAAGAAAGAAAAGAAGAAAGAAAGAAAAAGAGAAAGAAAAAAGAAAGAAAGAAAAAAGAGAACTAAAATCCAGGGACTTCTTACTGCCTCAGTTGAGACACCAAGTTATTTCTCCCAAGTTTTCCTATTCTGTCTTGAGAATTAGAAAATTTTAATTCTACCTGAAAATTGGGTTTTGTGTGAAACCCTGGAAAATTTGTCACCTTTCATATCTGGCCTGGGGACTCCTTTCTGCTTTCCCTTATGACCAATTGCCATTTTAAAGCTTTTTCTTTGTTCCAATTGACCACAGGTCTTTTTAAACGTGCTATGCAAATTGTTATTGTAATGTAATTCTAGGGTGAGGGGCAGACTGTTTCTTCAGGCACTAAATGTTTTAATGAGGAGCCCATCACCTGCATTCTCAAGAAAACATTTGGACATTCTGAGTGTTATTTGATTTTAAATTTCAGAGACTGTTTCATGGAGGTAACATTTACTTCTGAGGTGTGTAATCTGGACTCAGCATGTAGCAATGCTGTTGTCTTTGATGTTCACTAAGTTTGTTTATGAACTGGACTGGGACTGGTAATTTAATATCTTCCAAGGAAATTCTTAGACACATAGGGCATCTTTTCCCCCCTCTTTCTCTAACGGTGTCTTCCGTGCCGGAATGTAACCAAAGATGTATTAGAAATGTAAACAAGATTGCCTTTGTGCACAGAAGAGAATGTGATTGGGGTACCGATGTGACAGTGTGGTTAATTTCATGTCACGTGAAACAGGCAGAATGTGTGCAGTCTCTTAAAATATTTCTAAAGCTATCAAGGTCCAGAATTTCAGTGATATGGCAGAATAACTCATTCTCTAAGTAAGGCTCCCTTTGTTTGATTTTTGTCCTGCAGTTTATAATCTCATGAGTGTGTGTGTGTGTGTGTGTGTGTGTGTGTGTGTTGTGTGTGTGTGCTATAGTGACACCATATTGTGGTTTCTGTTAACTTTGCTTTTGATAACTTGCAATAAACAAAGAGGATATTCCCATTAGGGGACTGAAGGAGTTCTAAACTGCCATGAATGTTACAATTTACATGATTTGGAGCATCAGGAACTCTTGTTCAGATTTTTAAATTCAACTCATCACAGATTCTCTGTTATGAAAACAATGATTTGAATGTAAACTCACTCAGAGAGACACAGTAAGATCCTATCAAGAAGCTAATTAATTTTTACAAAGAAGAAGGATAGAAAACTTCCATGTAGTTGAATTTGTTTAATGATGGCTCAAAGAACATGTACCTTCATTTTCAAATTCAGCCATAAGTAAGTCTACCAATATCTATGTAGTCGGGTTATCTGTCAAGGATGCTATCCAGCCAGGTAGCACTGTGAAAATATATTAACACTCATCCCAAAGAGGTAATTAGGAAGTGTCAGATGAAAACACACAAAAAAGAACTCCATTACAGACAAGAAAGAGATTTTCATTATCATAAAACTATTAATTTAGGATTTTAAATGATAGACTTATCATCTCTATTATCTTCAAAGCTGACAGAACAATGGCAAATCTCCAGCCATTCCTCTCCCCACCCCACATAGATTTTCATCTTGTATTTTCTACATGAGCCGCCATCTTGTCAGAATCTCTTTGGAAGTGAGAGGAGGGTCTCAAGAGAGATTGCTGGATTTCTGGATAAACTCACTACAATTCTGTAGCAGCATCCCCCCCCAAGTAAATGTAATTACTCTGTTATCTATCTTCCTTATCTACTACAAATAAATGATATATAAATTTGCATAATAAGATTGAAAATGTGCATGTATAAAGATTTTAAAAGAGCCTGTCATAACAAGGGGAAAAAATCAATGTAAATATTCAAAAGTCCTTTTATAAACCTTTTCTTGTGTGTGTTTTATGGCTAAGCTTCATTGCATGCTTAATTAAAACTGTCCATTCATGGTGAGCACATTGTCAGCTTGATTTTGAAAAGGTCTGTCTGAAAATCTACTCATTTTTTAATTTTCTTTATAACAAAGCAAAACTTCTCAAAAGTTGTGGATAAGACTCCCCAAATTTCGCAAAATACAATTATCCATTTTGTAGAAACATGAGTGGGCTTATTGATTATTCTGTTTGCAGGTACAAGAATATGGGACTTCTGGAGGAACATGAGAGGCAGAATTTAATCTTTCTGATTTTTAAAATTGCCAATCAATCGACCAACATTAAAGAAAAAAATATATATTTTATTAAATATTTCCCAATAAAGTTTTAACAATCATTTTTAAGAATTTTGATTTTTAAATTATTTTCCCCCTTCCTAGCCTTTTCCACTTTCAGAAAGCAAGTGATTTTATATCAATTGTACATGGGAAATCATGCGAAATAATTTTCCATATGAGCCATGTGGTAAAAAGAAACAAAAAATAAATCATTTAAGATAAATGATTAAGATAAACATTTAAGAAAAGGGTCCAAATTTGCTTTTAGAGTTTATCAGTTCTCTCTCTAGAGATGGAAAGCATTTTTCATCATGTGTCCTTTGGAATTGCTTTGAGTTATTGTACTGATCAAAATAGTTACATGTATCACGGATGATCAACATTACAATATTGTTGCTATTATGTACAATGTCCACCTGCTTCTGCTCACTTCACTCTACATCAGTTCAAGTAAGTCGCCCTAGGTTTTTCTGAAACCATCCAGCTCATCATTTTTTATAGCAGAATAGTATTCCATTTCAAAACTGATGTGGGTTGGAGAGGTAGGTCATGAGAAATCAGTAGGTTGAGGAACTGAGCTGTTAGACTCAGTAAATATGTATGATGAAGTTCCCTAGTATGAGGGCAGGGGTTGAGCAGTAGAGAAAAATTGTGAGTCAAATACTGAAAGTATTGAAGAGGGAAAGTAAGTAACCTGGAGGTCTGTAACAACAACTTCTAGGATTTTGATTGGCTAGGAGATATGGATTACTGCTCATTTCACTCCATGTCAGTTCATATAAGTCTTCTCTGATTTCTCTGAAACTGCACTGTTCATCATTTCTTACAACACAATAGTATTTCTTTACATTCATATTCCACAATTTGTTCAGTTATCTTCCAATTCATGATCCATCAATGAAAAGAAAGGGTCAAAGAAGGTTAAAAGAGGGAACTTTGATTATATAAAATTTAAAAAAGTTTTTGCACAAACAAAACCAATGTAGTTAAAATTAGAAGCAAGTTTCTGTGATAAAAGTGAGGTTTTTCTGAGACATATAAGGGACTGATTAAAATTTATATAAATAAGAATCAATCTGCAATTGATAAATGGTGAAAGGATATGAAAAAAAAGTTCTGAAGGTAAAAAAAATACTATCTATAGCCATGTGAAAAAATGTTCTGGGAAAATTGCAAATTAAAGAGGAACAGAGGTCCTATATCATAGCCATCAGATTGGCTGAGTTGGCAAAAAGAAAGAAAATATCAAATGCCAGAAGAGCTATGGCAAAACAGTCATATTCATGCACTATTGGTGGAGCTGTCAGTTATTTGGAATTATACCCTCAAAGTGACTAAATTGTACATGGCCTTTCTTCTAGTGATAACTACTAAAGAAATCAAAGAAAAAGAGAAATGACCTTATATGTACAAACACATATATAGTGGCCTTTTTAATGATGACATTCTTTCCAGACAGATGGTACAGTTAATAGAGAGCTGGACTTGGGGTCAGGAAGACCAGACTTCAAATCTGACTTTAGACTGTATGACCCTGGGCAAATCACTTAACCTCTGTCTACCTCGGTTTCCTCAACTTAAAATGCAGCTAATAATAGCACCTCCCAGGGTTGTTGCGAGGATCAAAGGAGATGATATTTGTAAAGTGCTTAGCTTCCTATCTGAATGCTTTATAAATATGATAAATGCTTCTTCTCTTCTCCTTTCCTTTCCCTGCCTCCACTGTCTGCACCAACATGACGCTTATTTTTCCCACCACTGTCTTTTCACTGCATCTCCCCCAAGCGTAGAATGTTCTCCCTTCTCTTCCCTGACTTCCTTTAAGACTCAGTTTTAACCTCCTCTTCTGCAGAAGACTTTTCTGACATGGAATTGCCCTCTGTCTAAATCTTTCATGTATATTGCTTCATATCTATCTCTTGATCTATCTAGTCACATACATAATACAAATAAATACACATATATACATATAAACACACATATACTGATGTATATGTGTGTATATATGTATATGTGATATATTAATATGTATGTGTGTATATGTGTTTTTATGTGTGTGTGTATATATGCACATACATATATATATACGAGTACATATATTATACACATACATATATATACACATACATATACACACACACATACACACACACACACACACACACACACACATATATATATATATATATATATATGTATGTATATATATATAGTCACCCTCATTAGAAAGCAAGTTCCTGGAAGGAACAGGGCCATGTTTTGCCTCTAGCATTTAGCACACTTCCTGTCACATGATAAACACTTAATAAATGCTTGGTGACTTCTCAAAGCTTAGAAAAATTATGTGACTTCTCCAAGGTCACACAGTAGTGGTGGAATGAGGATTAGAACCCAGAGCTCCTGATGTGCTTTTACTCATTTTGCGCTATGACATTGGCTTTACCTCCGGAGCATTTTAGAATTCAATTGTCTTCTTTCCTCATCTCGGTTTTTTTCTGTATTATTGTTGCTATCATTATCATGCACTTACTAACGATTGTGGGCACATAATAAGCTGAATTCCTTACAACTACTCCCTTGGAGTAAATTTAGCACTCTTGAAAAGTTTGCATTATGTCTATTGGGCCACCAGGGCACTGTTAACTAAATTACTGCAGCAGGTCTCCAGGTTTTTGGAACCTTCTTGCAGGTTCTCTCCTCTCTTTTTCAGCTCTGCATCTCCTGTCCTGCATTCATTTTTTTTTAATGCAAGCCAGAGTTCTTTCTCTGATTCCCATCTTTTTTTTTTTTTTTTCGTTTCTGGTGCACCGTGATTATTTTGCTCTGTACTGGTTTGCAAAAGTGATTACTAGGGTATAATACTTGTCGCCCAAGAACGGAATGGTCTGACTGCCTGGAACCCCAGCAATCTCTCAGTTTCAACAATATGGAGTCTCCATTCTCCAAGGACCTCTTTAGTTTCCCTTCCTTGCTAGAAAACATTCAGACATTGCTGTCAAGACTATTCAAATTTTCATCCATTCAGAGCATTCTTGGAGCTGATTAATCTGATAGCAAGCTTAATGTGCTATTGGGCCATGTTTTTAATTAGATAATGCATGTAAAGCACTCTGTACACCTTAAAGCACTATAGAAATGAGAGCTATTAGTATTATAATTAAATTGATTTAAAGTTAGTTCATGTAATGGAACCATGACTTCTGTAAACTCTGCTCTCTCTAGCTGCAATCACAGAGCTATGTATATTCTCAGCCTATTTCTTAGAAAGTGAAATCCTTCTTTTGCTCACTAGGATAAACTTCCACAGAGGAGTTAAGTTCCAGCTAACTGCCTACCCAGGGTGCTATAACTGAGTTGAAAATCAATTCAAGCAAATAAATGTATAAGAAACCAGACTGAGGAGCTCTTAATGTGGGAACTCTCTCCAGCAAGGCAGATGAAACCCATCTATGTCTTAGCACAGGGCTCCTTAAACTAGGTTCCACAGGTAGATTTCAGGAGGCTCATGAACTTGGATAGGAAATATTGTTATTATTGTTTTTTAATGCAAATGATTTCCTTTGTATTTTGTGTTTGTATTTTATTATATTTGTATTTTATTTTATGCATTTGTAACTGGTTTTTACATTTGAAAATGTTATTATGAGAAGTCCATAGATTTCACCAGCCTGAGAAAGGGATCTATAACACATACAAAAAAAGTTATAAATCCCCACTTTGGGAGATAATTTCTAGGATGCTGTTCCAGGAACATTGAAGTTCACTGCCCAAGGTCATACAGATAAATGGAAGGGATGGGATCTGAACCACAGATCTTCCCGATTCTAAGACTAGCACTAGATACACTATTGTATATCTGCCTCTTAATTCTCTGTTATATGAAGACAAACAATAAATATGTCTTTGCTATGAGCTTTTGTGTTCTAGGTTTCCCTAGAATTAAGTTCCACTAGGGCAATACCATTATTTCCTGTGAATTCAGAGGCCTGCCAAGGAAATAACTAAAGCACTGATTATCACTGGAACATAGTCAAACAATGAACACCAGACAAAGAATTGTAACATCAGAGATCTAGAGTTAGAAGGGACTCCAGAAGATATCTGATGTTAGTTAGGAAAATCACAACTGTACTGAATATCAGAGTGAAACCCAGCAAAAAGAAAAGTTTCCTGGTAGATAATGTACACTTCATAAATGCTTCTGAAATGAATTAATTCTAACTCCCATCATCATCTGTAAACATCAATTGTGATTGTTAGGACTCTTGAATGAAGATCTTCAGTTCCAACAACTTTCTCAAGTTTTGGTTCCACAGTCCTAACTGTCTGTATGTTGGTCATTTTGATTTCCTTGTGATATTATTTCCTCATTGATGTTGTCATCCTTTCCTTTTGTCTCCCTTTCCCCTTATTTATCCTTTAATTTCTATGCATTATGCATTTGCAAACAAAACAGATAAATGGACAAAATCCAAAATGCAACAAAACCACACCATGTCATTACTTTTGATGACAGAAGTAGCTTTGCCTTTTCAATGACTTCAATAATTTTAATTCAATATTTCACATTCCAAAGGCCATATTTTGGCAAAGAGTGGAATCAACTATGCAAAGTTTGTTTGCCATGACCAAAACACAAATGTGACATTTCATTTTTCTTTAATTGTAATTAGTCCATTTACTGAATACAAGTTAGAAACACTGATATTTTTATTTTAAAAGTAGAATGCATCTATGATTTCTTTGGTGAAGGCATGTATCTTGGATGATCACTCATATTCTGCAGAGGGGATTCATTTATTAGGTGCATGTTGGACCATTTACATCCCTTCCAACACTGAAATTCTATGGTTCCATAATTCTAGAAAAGGTAATCTTGGGGAAAGAGGGTCAGAAAGCACATTTGACCACAATTGGTTTTAACTTTAAACATGAACACAGTTTTGATTATTCATTTCCAAATCCTGTAAAACTGGAGAGTATTCAAACCTGAGAAACTTTCTGCCAAGTACCACAGATCTAAACCATCACAAGAGGGGTCCATTCGAGTTGCTCTGTCAATCTAGCTGTTTAAAGTAATGCTTCTTGGGAAGCCTACTTTTATAACATTTTTATTGCTTATTTTAGAAAACCTGAATCTTTCCAAGGGGATCTATGTGCTGCCCTTATTTCAGGTAAATCCTGATTCGGCCCCTACTCTTTGCCCCTAGCATTTATAAGCACATTTTTTTGTAACTTATGCTTTGTGGTTTTTTTCAACTTTTTCTTATAATTCTGTTTCTACATTTTAATGCACCAACTTTCATTTTTACACTTTAATGTGTCAACTGTATTTACATGCATGAAGAGACCAATATATGTGCTTGTTTGCAGCAAATCCACCATTATTTCTCTACCAAGTTCTTATATGACCCACATAGCAATCATTCATCTTTAATGGAATATATAGATTTAGAAGGAAAAAGGAAGCAGCATTTTTTAAGTACCCACTATGATTCAGAAGGACTGTACTAAGTGCATTATAAATGCTATCTCATTTGAACCTCAGAACAACCCTAGAAGGGAGGTGCTATTATAGTTTCCATTTTACACCATCAGTAGAAAATGACATAGCTGGCATTTGAATGAAGCTCCTCTTACTCCAAATCTTCTGACTCTCATTTGAAGGCAAATGTTGGGTCCTTTTGAGATTTTTGTCATTGTAAAAGTGGATAGATAAGTTCATTTTGTATTTAATAGAGAAATAAATGGCACCGTACCTTTTTTCCTGCACAAATGCTAAAAAAGCTATTACATCTGATATACTCATCCCTGCATTTCTACAGCTCTCATTCCATCCCAAATTTTCCATTAGAAGAGGGTTCTGGGGAAGAAATAGGACAGTGCTTTTATCCACCTGTGCCACACTTAATTTAACTGAAGAGTTGTCCCATAGCTAGGTAGCTCGACTTCATCATAGACCAAATACACTGATAATATTTAAAGATAGGCTTCATATCATGGTCTTTCACATGATTGCTATTTTAGCACTGGAAGAGATCTTAAAGATATTTTTCCCCCTCCAGCATCTTCATTTTGTGGATAAGGCAAATAAAACCCAAAGATTGAAGGCAAGATCATAGAGCTAGAGCCAGAAGGGCCTTCTATCCTACCTCCTCATTTTATAGATAGAGAACCTGAGGGAGTTTAAGTGTCTAGTCCAAGGTCACTCAGGAAGAAAGTAAATATTAGGGACTGAATTTGAACTAAAGTCTTCTGAATCAAGTCTATACTATTTCCCTTGGAGCGTAGTTAAAGTGATTTGTCAAGGTCAGAGGGCAACAAGTAGATCACAGAGCAGAGATGCAACCCCAAGGTCTTTGATTCCATATGTAACATTTTTTCCACTGTACCACACTTCCTCCATCAATAAAATCATACTTTTTGGTTTGTTTGCTGTAGTTATTTCAAAGAGCTCTGTAAGATCTACCACCAATCCTTTCCAATTCTACTCCACTCACAGGGAGTACCTTCAATATTCCATGGAATTTTGGATAAAATTTTCCATTTATATTTAAGCCTTTTCTCCCCCCTCTCTCCCCCCACCACCATGTTGATTGCTTTCTGGCTTATCCCATCTTTTCTCACATCCTCTGATCTCCAATGGAATAATCTTGTAGTCACTGAGTAGTGACAATCCCCGTGTCAATACTAATTTACATGGTTTACAAATTTCTTTCTTCACTGTGATATAACAGCTCCAAGTGGGTATTGATTTATTTAACTTCTCCCAGTACAAAAAGTGCCACTTAGTAAATCCTTGGTTCGATTAGAGCACCATAATGACATCAAAGTACCAAAACTGAAACGAAAATAATTTATATGCAAGACAGTGTATCTTTTCAGACAAACATATTATCTGAGAAATCACAATCTCTGAATTGAAAGGGACCTCAGAGGACTTACAGTCCAATCCATATCTAAAAAAGCAACCATCTCTATAATACCCTTTCAATGAATGAACAGTCATTCACTGGTAGTGCCACACTTAGGGCACCATGCTTAGAAAAAGAAAGACCTGAATTCAAATGTGTCTTGGGTGCTTACTAGCTGTGTGATTCTGGGAAAGTTATTTAACCATTCTCAGTGTAGGTTTTCTCATCTGCAAAATGAGGGAATTGGATTTAATCTCATCTCAGGTCCCTTTTAGCTCTACATATATAATTCAACGATTAAGCATTTTTTGTGAAGCATTTTTGCTATACATAAAGCCACAATCTTTCTTACTGCATTGCACCTGCTACCCATTAATACCATCTCTTCTTTCTAAGACCAATCAAAAATCTTTTTCCCACATGAGATCTCATTGAATATCTGAAACATTCCTCTTGACGTTATGTTTTCTCCATGTTAAACAATTCTAGTTCCTTCAAATGCTTATCATATAACATGGTCTTTTTACTATCCTAGGAATTCTGAAAATACTCTAGATTGTCAAGGAAAATGATGGTGACCATGATGACGATGATGATGATGATGATACTTAAAATGATGTTATTCTTTGACATTCTTTTGGATCTCATGGATATAACTACTCCTTCCATCAAGGTAGCCCATACCAGCTCAGGTTATGTAATTCTTTTCTATGTTCTTCCATAATTCTTCCATGGAAGATCAATCCAAAAAGCAGTGGACCTTTCTCTAGATCTTTTAATATTTTATGACTTTCATGCAATAATCAGGTTGTCTTTATGTTAGTTTTTACTCTTATTACATGCTAGGCCCAGTGTATTTTTTGTATGAGTTTGAGTGATGTCATTAACACATCTCATATAAATCACAATTGATCATGAACTTAAATCCACCATATGACTCTTTAAATGCCTGTTAGATCAACTGCAACTTTGATTTTTTAAATATCATGGTAATGAATAATTTGTAGTTTTATATTATGGGACAGGTAGGTGGCATAATGGGTAGATAGAATGTGAGTTCGAGAGTCAGGAAGACTCATCTTCCTGAGTTCAAATCTGTCCTCAGACATTTACTAGCTATATGACCCTGGACAAGTCATTCCATCCTGTTTGCCTCAGTTTCCTTCTCTGTAAAATGAACTGAAGAAGCAAATAGCAAATCATCCCAGTATCTTTGCCAAGAAAATTCCAGATGGGGTAAGGAGGAGTCAGATATGATAGAAAAATGAGAAAAAAGTATCAGTTTGGAAAATAGTCATGTTGAAAGGATAAATTTCCATGTAAGGACATCTAAAAATAGCAGAAAATCTTGAGCAATTTCTCAGTTTTTCAATGCAATATAGTCAGTACTTCTCCCCTTAAACCCAAACTCATTGCCCATCCACAGTGCTTCTCCAAGATTTTCATACTGATGGATTAACTCAGTGGGCTTCCCATCCAACTTCAGGTAATGCCACCAAGGTTCATAATCTTTCCAGAAGTGTGGGTTTCAACATTTCCTATGTGATTTCCTTTCATCTTCTTTTCCTTCATGGGGGTTCATCTAACCAAAGAAACTTTATGTCACAATTTTAGCAATACACATTTTTACGTGTACCTTTTCTTTCCTGAGTACATTACTAGGCTCATCACTTTTAAATGCTGTGAATCTTACATGCTGAGACTGGATGCAATCAGCATATCATTCACAAACAGGAATATCTGGGAGAATTCAACATTTGTTGTTGTCATCATTCAGTAATTTTGGTTGCGTCCAATTCTTTGTGACCCCATTTGGGAATTTTCTTGGCAAAATTACTGGAGGGGTTGATCATTTCCTTCCCCAGCCATTTTGCAGATGAAGAAACTGAGTTTAAGTTAAGTGACTTGCCCAGAGTTACACAGCTAATAAGAGTTAAAGACTGGACTTGAAGTCAAGTCTTTCTTATACCAGGTCAGATGCTCTGTCCTCTGCACCACCTAACTGCTGCACGGTATCCTTATAAGTTATTATAGTTGTAAGAAAAAATGATAATAATTCACATTTATGTTTTTAAATAAGGTGCTCAAAAGTGAACATAATCCTCTAGATAGCCTTGTGTAAGAGGTTTAGTGCTGAGTTTCAATGCAAATACTGATATTTAACTATCTGTGTAAACTTGTAAGCATCTTTTAACCTGTATAGATGTTGGTTTTCAATTCCAAAATGAAGGAGTTGGAATACATGACCTCTGAAGTTCTGAAATTTAAAATCCTATGGACCTAAGACATGGTCCTACAGGACAGAGCACAGTGGGATTATTATTTCCCTTGTTCTGGATACTATGCTCCTTTAAACACAGTCTAAGGTCTAATTAGTTCTTTGGACTGCTATATCAGACCTTTAACTCATTCTGAACCTTTAGACAATTAAAATGGATGGAGGTGGGGGAGAGGTAGGGAAGGAAAAAAGGGGGGAAATGATGCTCATTTCACATTTTAAAAGGAATAGAAAATTGTGCATAATAGATTGAGTATGGAAGCAGGGGGGAAGGGGATGAGAGAGTGGAGATAATAGAAAGGATGGCAAATAGAGGAAAGGAGTAATCAGAAGCAAAGGCTTTTGTAGAGGGACATGTCAAAGGAGAGAATTGAATAAATGGAGATTGGGACAGGATAGAGGGAAATATAGTTAGTCTTTCACAACATGACTGTTATGGAGGTCTTTTGCATGATCACACATGTATAACCTGTATTGAATTACTTGCCTTCTCAATGAGAGTGGGTGGGCAGGGAGGAAGGGAGAGAATATGGAACTCAAAGCTTTAAAAATGAATGTTAGGGATTTTTTTTACATGTAACTACGAAATAAGATATATAGGCAATGGGATATGGAAATCTGTCCTATCCTACAGGAAAACAGAAGAGGATGGGGGAGGGTTGATAGAAAGGAAGGCAGGTTGGAGGAAAGGGCAATCAGAATACATGTTGCCCTGGGGTATGGGTAGGAAGGAGACAGGGAGAAAATTTGAAATTCAAAATTGTGTGGAAGTGAATGTTGAAAACTGAAAAGAGATAAATTTATTTTTAAAAAATAGCAAAAAAGAAAAAAAAAGAAAAAAGAAAATTTGGTGAGCCCAACATGACTTTTTTTAATGAGTACCTCGTGGTTGATTGTGTTCACTTCTTCCCTTTCCAAATCTTGACATGCCTTAATACTTGATGTATTTAAAGTCTTTTACAAGACCCAATCTACTTTTCCAGGATTGTTATATACTACCTCTATTCATACTCTTTGTAGACCAGCAAAACTGGACATAAAATTATTCCTATCACTACATTTTCTCCCTTGGGAACTAGTTACCACCATGCCTATGACACCCTCTTTCTTCAGCTCTACCTCTTAGAATTTCTAGTTTTCCCTCAAAGCTCAACTCAGGTGTCACTTTCTACATGAAACCTTCCTTGATCCTTCCAGCCATTAGATCCTCTCCCTACAAAATTATGTTGTATACAGTTTCTCTATTGTCTTATATGCTTGTATATTTATATAGTGTCTCCCTCTAATAGAATATAAGTTCTAGAAAGGAAGGATTTATAAAGTACCTACTATGTGCCAAGCGCTATGCTAAGTGCTTTACAAATATTATTTCATTTGATCTTTACAACTACCCTGCAACATACACACTATGATTATCCCCATTTTACAGTTAAGGAAACTGAGGCAAACAAAGGCTGAGTGACTTGTCCAAGGTCACACAGTTATTAAATACCTGAGTGTGGATTTAAATTCAGGTCTTCCTCATTCCAGTACCAGAACTCTATTGACTGCACCAACCAACCCTTGCTTCATTTTCTCTTTGTATTCTCAGTATCTAGCATGGTGAATGACACATAGTAGGTACTTAATGAATGGTTATTGACTGACTAATTGCCCACAATGAAAGATGGGCATTTGTCCTGTGTCCTCACTAAAAAGTTAGTTCACATTTTTTTTCCCCAGGACCGAAAGGGTTAGGAAGTAATAACATGGAGTTCATTACCACTCCATATACATTCTCTTCCTCAATCTATAGAAGGCTCAACTCCAAAAGTTCTGCTCTTGAAAATGCCACCCCCCAGGAGTCTAAAATTCTTATTTAAGAATGTTCCCAAGCTACTGAGTGAAAGTCCTGTCATTTCACTCTTCAGTAATGGGCTCCAAAGGAATGATCATAGGCCTTAGAAAAATTAGGCTGAGAACAAAGAAAAATTATGATATGAATTTCCAATAAAATGCTTAGGATTATTTCTTCTAGTTGTAGTCAACTCTATCTCCATCACCTAACCCTATAAGTGTGAGGGAGACTAGTGAGACTGTTTGCAAGTTGGTAAGTATAAAAATGCTATGGGTAAGGCATAATTTTAAAAATCTATTTCCTTTTGAGTTGTGCTATAAAATGTACAGTGTTTCCAACTCCCCACATCCCTTTGAAATAGAAAATTAATACATTTCATTAGAGATATTGTATTGCCCATGGCATGGCTTGTCAATGTCGCCACAATAGACTAATGAGCTGATAACAAGAGCGTATTTGTTATAGAACCAATTTTCGCTATTGTGCTCTACGATAAATAATGTTGTCTCAGCACTTACATTATAAATACTGTTTTAGAGACTTAGTTGGTCATAAAAATTCACCCTGGGCTGGAACAGCTCGTGGGTAAACATTTCATATACCAAATATAATATATCAAAATAAGAGTGTAGTATACAGATGTAGAGCCCTTTATTTGGCAAACAGGAAATGCAACATATAAAACTATAAATTAATCAAATGAGAATCTGGTGAGTGAAAAATCTCATATGTGTTCTTTATATGTTTTTTAATTGACTCATATGATGAAATATAGAAGAATCATTATATTTCTGGATGATGAACAAGGAGAAGGAGGACTTATGCCCTTAAACATCATATTAAAATTAAAAATAACCTTCTTAAGTGAAAAAAATTGGGAAAATATTATCAGCAGGTCAAAGTACAATAAGGAAAAGAGTAAGAAGATTTGCTAAGGTGAGAAAAGATTATGAGACAATAATAAGGTGAAGGTAAGAGCGGCTTCATACAAGGGTAAATGCAAAATGATCTAAGCATCAGTGATATGCCTTGAAAATACAAGTCAGGGAGATGGGTCCCACCATGCCAATGTGTGTGCAATGTCCTTTCAGAAATTAAAAGGCCAGGTGACCATTTAAAATTAAACCCATCTTACTGATGACTTACAAAGTTGATTATTATTTTCTTTCAAGTTGCAAAACTAAACATTTTGTCTGACTAAGTAAGAGGACTATGGTGTATACTTTAGCAGTACTAGTAGCCAGAGGAGCTAATGACCCATATTCTCTAATGGGCCCAATGCAGTTAGGCAATGATAAGATAACAGCCCAACAAACTATGTGCTTCCTAACAGCAGCTGTGTCCAAATTTAAATATTGAACTACCTGGGAATGAAAGGCAGGCTTGGCTGCTGCAGATTTCCCGAGGTAGATTCAAGGTAGTCAGAGTCTGTAGAAAAACCATCCCAAGAAGGAATAGCTGACTTTTGTAACAGCAGACACTGAGGAAAACTCCATCAGAGGTTTTTTTGATGTGCTTTTAATCCCTGACAATGGTACCTTTGAATGCTATATTTGAGTGTTTGGAGGTTTATAGAAGTAGTTAAAGTAATCTGGCTTTCCTGAATTACTCTCCCCAATGGTGATGTCCAATTCTTCGTGACCTCATTTGGGGTTTACTTGGTAAAGACAATGGAGTGGTTTGCCATTTCCTTCACTGGCTCATTTTACAGATGAGGAACCTGAGGTAAATAAGTTAAGTGACTTGCTCAAGGTCACACAGCTAGTAAATATCTGAGGCCAGTTTTGAACTCAGGGAGCTGAGTTTTCACAGCCTCCAGGTCTGGCACTCTATCCACTGTGTCACCTAGCTATCCCTATTTCTCCATTACTTATTGGCAAATGCTTTCTAAATGTATGATTTTTATGGCAAGTCAGCAGTCATATCATAAAGATGAAAGTTTGTGTATGATGCCAATGCATCTTAGGCCAAATTTATTGGAAAGATACTTTTGCCTGCTTTCGGATGGCCCTTGGTATCATAATAAAAAAGAGAACATGGCTATTGGGGTCCCTAGTTATTTCCAGGTGAGATATGTTTTTCAAGGCCTGAAGAGTTTCAGGCTAGTTTGTTTTTCTTCTAAAATGATTGTCTCAGAAGAAGGGGGAGAGGTCAGGAAGCAGCAGGAAGTTTTAGTAAGTTGAAAAAAATAGTTATAAACGACTTTCTCAAATGCTTTGATAGATGAAGTAGAGAAATCAGAGCACGGGGGCATATGTCATTTTACAGATGATGACGTTGAAGCTCAGGGAAGTTTATCAAGGGTCACACAGGTGATAGCAGAGGTAACATCGGAACCCAGGGCCTCTGAGTGCTGAGCTTCACGCAGGACACTGTTTTATCTTTGTATTTCCAATGCCTAACGCAGTGTGTGGCAAAGAGGAACTGGGAAGTAAACGTGATCTGATTTGAATGCTTGCTGAAACAAATTTCCTTTGAAAAGGAGGATGAGATGCTCATCACACTCAAAAAGCCATATAACCTCTTCTGTCATCCATTAAAAAGTGACCTAGAAAATCTCCCCACATTCTTTCTGGGTCTGAATGGCAGAAAGGGAAACAACTGGTGACTGTAAATGCCTCCTAACACTCCTCCCAGCACCTCTCAGAGTGCCAAAGCACTTGATAGGTGCTTGATATAAACTCTTTGGTTTAGCATGGTAAAGCCCATCAGAGCTCTGGTCTATCTTTCTAGGTTAACTACATACAACAACCTCTCATAGACTCTGACTCCACTTCTATCTCTGACTCCAATCCTAGCCACAACCCTGCTATTCCACATTCCAAACCAAATGGAATGCTTACTGTTTTCATGTAAAATATTTCATCTCCCACTGCCATGCTTTTGCCAATCTGTCCCCAAATCTGAAATACTACTCACTTCTGCCTCTTAGAATCCATAGATCTCTTCGGTTCTAAACATCAATACCACCTCCTTCATGCCCAGTTTGTGGTGTTCTCCTGCTCCACCCACCTCTTTTAATTACTTTCCATATATTTGTATGGATTTATCTGTTTGTGTTTTGTAACTAATGTCTCCTTCCTCCCTTCAGTAGAAGGTCTCTTTGGAGTTGCTGCTTTATTTTTCTTTTTGTACTTCCAGTGCCTAGTATAGTACCGGTCAAATAGTAAGTGCTTAATAAATATTTCTTGAATTGAATATATATATATATATATGTGTGTGTGTGTATGTATGTGTGTGTACATATGTATATATATGTGTGTGTGTATGTATACATATATAGAGAGATATAGATATAATGTGTATATGGATATTAACTTGTGTTGAATTAAATTAAAACTAACATGTTCTAATTCAGGATGGGAACAGATATTTGCAAATATCATCATCCAACCTCCCATGTTGTATGTGTGTGTGTATGTGCATGTGTGTGTGTGTTTAATGTCACTTGAAAATATTTAGTAAGCTTCTAAATGATATTGTAGAGTTCATCATCTATAGTCAGCATGTCCCTCACAGGTCAATAGTTTTCCCTTTTCTGAGAAAATACAGCCTAGCCCAAGGAACCTGATCCTCTAGGGTGGCTAGGGATTGGACAGACACAAAATGCAGAGGACAGCTCTCCATGGGCTTAGGAGGTCAGGGAGAGGATGTAATGCCCTCACAGAAGTGGAGCTCTCTAAAAAGTGTCTCCCATTTCATTTCTCCATTTCTGCCTTGAAGGGGATGGAAAGGTATATGTAATATTGGACTCATGGTTGCAGATATCAAGGAAAAACATTTCTCTTCTGTTCCCAAAGAGTATGTGTATCCCAGAAGCATTGCATTCATTTAGTACTATAAATTCTCGTTTCTTTGTTTTTCTGTCATGGTCACCATTCCCCCTAGCCAACAAGGACAATAAACTCTTTCTTGAAGCAGGTCAAAGCCAACAGGTACAGCAATCACAGATGATAATGCATGTGACATTCTGCTCCTATGACCACCCCACTTCTGAACTATGAGGAAAGAGTTATTTCATAAGCTATTCTCTCAGCCAAGAACAATCATTAAATTTAATTGTTTAGTCATGTTTTGTTTGTGCTATTGCGCAATAGTCACAGTGCATTTTGTTCTCCTGATTGCCCTTACTTTACTATGCGGGGCATATGTGTGGTGCAGTGGATAGAGCACTAGTGCAGGAATCAGGAGGAGCTGAGTTCACATCTCACCTCAGACACTTGACACTCACTAGCTGTGTGACCTTGGGGAAGTCACTTAACCCCAATTGCCTCACCCTGCTTCATCTCCAGTCATCCTGATGAGTATCTGGTCCCTGGACTCAGAGGGCTCTGGTGACCTGCACACCCCTCCGTCACTAAATCAAAGTCAAGTGCAAGTCATGTCATCATTTCTCTGATGGCACGGTCTTCTTTGGCAATGAAGGACGAACACACTTTACTATGCATCAGCTCATATAAGTCTCCACACATTCCTCTATTTTTCCTTCGTTTACTGATTCTCATGGCCCAATAGTATTTGTCACATACTACAGTTTGTTCAGCTATTCTCAGACAATAGAGGCAGACATAAATAAGGTTCTGGGCTTGGAATCAGTTTAAGGCCACTTTGTGACACTTACTGTCTGGGTGACTCTGGACAAGTTACTTAACCTACCTGAGTCTCTATTTCCTCATCTGTAAAATAAGGCATTGAATAAGGATTCGGTGATTTCTAAGGTCCCTTCCACTTCTAAATATATGATCTAATGATGGGTTTCTACTTTGATTCTTTCCTCCTTCCTTTCATTCTTTTTCTTTTACTTTCCTTCCTTCCCTCCCTCCTTCCTTCTTTCCTTCCCTCCCTCCTTCCTTCCCTCCCTCCTCCTTCCTTTCCTTCCCTCCCTCCTTCCTTCTTTCCTTCCCTCCCTCCTTCCTTCCCTCCCTCCTCCTTCCTTTCCTTCCTTCCTTCCCTCCTTCCTTTCCTTTCCTCCTTTCTTTCCTTCCTTCCTTCTTTCCTTCCTTCCTTCTTTCCTTCCTTCCTTCCTTCCTTCCTTCCTTCCTTCCTTCCTTCCTTCCTTCCTTCCTTCCCTCCTTCCTTTCCTTCCCTCCTTTCTTTCCTTCCTTCCTTCCTTCCTTCCTTCCTTCCTTCCTTCCTTCCTTCCTTCCTTCCTTCCTTCCTTCCTTCCTTCCTTTCTTCCTTCCTTTCTTTTTCTTTCTCCACTGAAAGGGTTGCTATGAATATCTTGGCAAACATGGAGACTTTCATTCTGTGTTGACCTCCTGGGAGGATGTATGCTCAGTAATGAATTCTCTATTTCTAATACAGGAAATGTATGAACAAATCCAAATACCTTTAATCAGTCATATTTCTAAATAAATAAATTTTCAGGTTCAGTTTCTGTCTCTAATCCTACAAATAACTGTCAACCTTTAAAAATATAATAGCTAGTAGAGCTAGCCACTTAAAATCTTGCCCTCCATTTGTGCTAACTCTCAATCTTTAATATTCATTCTACAAATAAATTTGATTATTTTTAGAGAAAACCCCCCCACTGCTTTCCATAATCATATTCCAGAATTCTGGGAATTGGTGGAATGAATTGAGTAGCAAATATATCCTATTGAGTGGAGATATGGCATTTGTACTTTTTATCTATAGAGGAATAATTTAGAAAGGTTCTGCCTAGACCTTTTTGGGCCACACAGCTCCTCATTATGTAGCCCAGTAATCTTTACCATGAAAATTCTAAGGAAATATAATGGAACTCAATGAATGCCTCCTTGCCTTGGCATGCAGTGTCAAGGTAAAGCCACTGGAGGAAATTTCATTGCATAGGAGTAGTACCAGCATCTAAGCAACATTTCCTATAGTTTCATATCTTTCAAGATGGATCAAAATTCAAAACCTATTTCTATGCAACGGCTTCTTGTACCTTTGTGTGCACCTATGTATTGGCCATTCTCTTTGAAATAATGGCCTAGAGTGGATGTGGATTGACTATATTACTGAATGAGAGGTTCTGTTTGTTTTTTTAATAGTAATTCCATTCTCAGACTAGAATGAAGTAAGATAAATGTAAGCTCATCATCCCCATCATCATCTTCTCCTTCTCTTTCTTCTCCTGCTCCTCTTCCTCCTCCTTCCCTTCCATGTGCTCACATTTATGGAAGCCTAGCAAAAGCATTTTGAGACAGATAATGAACCTGGGTGGGTGCACAGCAACCAAAAAACAAAGGACTGAGTTCATAAATAGTCTATGATAATCCAGAACCTGGTAACCCTAGACCATGAATGCATTGTCCTCTATATACCTTTTCTCTTATCCCTCTGGTTGAAAAGCTCCTTTCCTTCCTCAATTTTTTAGTGACCCTATCACATTCCATCATACACTGTACTTTATTTTGTGCATGCCTAAAACCCCTAGCATATTCTAAGCTTAGTAAGGGTGTGTATTGTGGAAACTCTCATCTTTGCATGCCTAATACATAACACAGTATTGGACCCATAATAGGCACTTACTAAATGTTTATGAAATCAAATTAATTCATTTGATTCTCAGAATAAACTTTTATAAGTCTAGTAGTGCATATGTTATTAGACTGCTTTTCTAAAAGAAAAAAATGAGGATCAGTTACTTGTCTAAGACCATATGATGACTAAGCAGCAAAATCATCTTTCAAATCCAGGTTATCTGATTATGAATCCAATGTTTCTGCTGCTACATGTTACACGGTCTTTGAGAAAACTGAGACTTAGAAAGAATGAAAATTCTCATACTTCCTCACTAATGCAATCAAGTTGTCTTTTGCTCAGCATTTAGAGGTCATGTGGTGTGATGCATAGAAAGCCATTTAGGAAAACCTGAGCTCCAGTCTCATGTCTGATTCATGCTAACTGTGTCATTCTGAGCAAGTCACTTAACTCATCAGTATTCTAGGGACTGCAAGGTGGTACAGAGGGTATATGACTTGGCCTCGAATACGGAAGACCTGAGTCCAAATCTGGCCTCAAATACTTAATAGCTGTCTGACCCTAAGTCAAGTAATCCCTTTTATCTCCATTTCCTCAACATTGTATGGTTGTATGGTCCTCCATTCTTAAAAAGGACCAAGATACCCAGGGAGGTGATGGCATGACTTGCAATTGACTTTGATTTGAGTGAGGGTAGACTGGGCAAAGTTGCTAGCCTCATTTTCTTCTCCAGAGCTGTCTGAGTCCAGGGGCCAGATATTGATCAGGATGATTGGAGATGACCCAGAATGCAGTGGGAGACCTTGATTCTTTTAAGCTAAGGTCTTTCCAGGTTCTTACTTTGAGTGAGCCCCATTCAGTGAATGGTTCTCTTTAAAATTAAGTCAAGCAATGGCCCCTTTAAAAAAAAAAAAAAACAAAGACAACAACCCTCAAACTGGAAAGTGAAGACTCTAAGGTCTACTGGTCAATAAATAGTTACTATTTATATTCACTGTGAGACAGGAGGGCCCCCAAAATTAAGTGGTGCTTGGGCAGGGACCTATTGTTGGCCAATCCATGAGATCCAGAGTGGATTGGGTTTAAGGCTTGGTCTTTGAGAAAGAAATCTAACCAATACACCCCAAGATGACTAGATAGGTTTCAGCCATTAAAATTTACCTTCCTTTGGGCAGAACACCTGCAGGTAAGGAGAGAAGAGAGGAGAGGGGAGAGGAGGGGAAGGGAAGGGAAAGAAAAGGAAAGGAGAGGGGAAGGAAGTTGAAAACCACTCCTGTATCTTTGCTAAGAAAACCCCAAATGAGATCACAAAGAGTTGTACGCAGCTGAACAACAAAAATTCCAGGTTACTGTCAAAAGTTCTAAATTGCAGAGAAAGCATGTTGCCCATACCAATGAAATCAAGTCTAGTTCCAAATTTTTGATTAGCACTTCAGGGTAGAATTTCTCATTCCTTAAGGTGGAAGTTCCATTGTGCTTGTTAAAGAAAGCTCTTGAATAAATTTATCCTCATCAATCCCAAAACAAAAACAAAGGACCCCTCCCCCAACCCGACTTCTCCGACAAAGAATGTGAAGGGATTTAAGCTTTCCTATAACATTCCAACTGACCCAGAGCAGCCAGGCCAGGGCGGATGGCCCCTTCCTGATTGAGTACACATTTTACTCCCTCCCCACTCCCCTATTGTCCCTGGCAGTGCGGCTCTGGTGTTGCAAGCAGGATATTCAAATTGACAAGTTTCACTCCTTATGGAGCCAGGGAGAAGAGGATTCTTGTCAATTTGAATCACCAGCCTCTATTTGCCAGAGCAGAATGGACAGGCGCAGTGGGAGAATTGCCATGTGCAAGTCATCCATGCCCACATCACATGGGCCCATGCTTCTTCCTCCCCAGCTTCCTTCCTCAGCTCTTGAAGGGCCTCTGAAGTCTGAAGCCATTAGAATTGTCTCAGGTCTTTCTCCTGGCCACAAGTCCTGTTTCTGCCTCACCCCCTCAATCTCATTCCAATATCTACTTTGAGACTCTTTTCACTATAAGATTTGGAGGCCTGAAGCTCAGTGTCTGGATCTGATGCAGTCAAGGTTTTAATCTTTTAAAACACACATATCTAAAGATGAAAATGTATTTGTGTGTGTGGGTTATGGAGTCCACATCAAAAGGCTTTTAGAAGACATCAAAAGAAAACCCCAAACCCAGCATACGCTGTCCTAAAATAGTTTTCTTTCCTTTTTTTTTTTTTAACAAGACTTCAAAATTTTCCCAAATAATGGAACACAAACTTCAGAAATTCCAATCAGGAGATGACAGTCAAATAAATCTTAAGTCTTTCACACACATATATACATACATTCATGTACCTATGTGCATAAGCATGTGTCTGTGTATATATATGTGTATTTGTATGCATATATACATATCTGATCAAGCAGATACCTCTGTTGCCATTTATTTTATTTTCATTAGCCCAGACCATTCTTTCTGGTTGTGTTTTCTCTGCTTATTTTTAAGTGAAGGAGTCACTTTTTAATACATGTATTAAATATAAACAAATAATCAAAGGTGTTTTTTCCATTTGTTGACTTCAGTTTGGAATTTTATTCATTGTTGCTTTTTTGTTGTCTTTGATATGCAATAAAGCAGAAGTCAAAAGTATTAAAAATGACCACATCTTTGACTTTTGCAGCTTTACCAGAGCAGGCCTGGATGCTAACTTTTTATGATGTCTTTTTGGAGAGTGAAATATTTATATTTTATATTTTTGTTTAAAAATTCATGGTTTTGTTTGATCCTTTGTGTTTTAATATGACTATTTCCAGTTATATTCTGTCTTCTCTCTTCAATACCTAGCAAACCATCTTTTCTTACAAAGAATCAGAAAGCAAGAGAAGCAGTTCATCAAAATTGGCTAACACATTAGTTGGATATAGGACAGCATATACAACATGCAAATGACTATAGACCCCACTCACCTCAGCAAAAGTTGGGAGGAGTTACATAACTTTTCCTTAGGACTATGTGTAGTCATTTTAACTGCAGAGGGTTCAATTTCAGGTTGCTATTGTTAATGATTTTTTGGTTGCTGTTCTTTCCATAAGCATAGCTGTTAATTGTGTGTATTGGTTTCTTAATTTTACTTTATTTGACTTCGCATCCGTTGACTTATTTTCTGTGATTTTCTGAATTTTTTTTATTTATTACAAGGAAGTAATTTTCAAGGACATTCTTCTACCACAATCTGGATACCGTAAGCAATAGGCATCTTTTTTTCTTTTTAAACCAGTTTTTTTAACCACTTTTTAAACCAGGAAAAAAAAAAGACTGTTAAAAATGTTTTGGCTCGTATGGGACTTTTTTCTTTTTGCCTTTGACTACCTTGGGGCATGTGTTTAGCAGTGAAAACTCTGGGTCAAAAGGTATGGAAATTTTATTCACTTCTTTTTTTTTCAGCATAAATCTAAATGACTTTCTAAAATGTTTAGACCAGAATTGGGGCCTCAAGGTCACATGTGGTCTTCTAGATGCTTGGATGTAGCCTTTTGACTAAGTTCTAGTTTTACAGGACAAATCTTTTATTAAGGGGATTTATTTTGTGAAGTTCAGGTTCAGTCAAAGGACTACACCTGAGGACCTAGAGGACCACATGTGACCTCGAAGTTTCCCACCCTGGTTTTGATCATTCCATAGTTTTCCCAATAGTATGTCATGTGTTTGTTTTTCTCTGCCCTTCCAGAATTGACTATTTCCATCTTTTATGTTGATCACTTTGTTATGCAAAAGGAAAAGTCTTAGCACTGTTTTTATTTGTCATTCCTTTCTTAACAATTTAATGTAATCTTTCCTATTTTGTTCAGTCTTTTTTTTTCAGTCATGTCTGACATTTCATGACCCCATTTGGGGTTTTCTTGGCAAAGATATTGGAGTGGTTTGCCATTTCCTTCTCTAGCTCATTTTGCAGATGAAGAAACTGAGACACAGAGGGTGAAGGAACTTGTGCAGGGTCACACAGCTGGCAAGTGTCTGAGGCCCCATCTGAACTCATGAAGGGGAGTGAGTCTCCCTAACTCTAGATCAGAGCTTTATCCACTGCAGTTACCTTGTTGCCCCAAATCTTTCCTATGGCTGTTCATAATTTGTTCTTCTTTTGAGAACTCTTCATTCATAACCTTTAACCATTTCATTTATCCATTAGCAAATAGCTCTTGGACTAATATATTTATATTAATTCCCTATATATCTTGCTTATCATATTCTTATCAAAGACATTTATACAAAGGTTTTTTTTTTCTAATTGATGCTTTCTGTTCTTATTTTTGATTTTGTGTAATTAGAAGTAGCTATTTTGTCTCTGTGATTGCTTCTACCCTTCATTTAGTTTGGAATTCTCTCCCTAACCAGAGTTATAAAAGATGTTTTGTCTTATTCTCCAAGTTTTTGTGATCTTTTGTATTCAAATCATGTTTTCATTTTGAACTAATCATGCTACATGAGTGAAATATTTTAATGTGATCGTTCTTTTGACAAATTGTGTATGCTATGGAAAATAACCAGTCAGCTTCAAGGTTCTAGAAAATAAACAGTAAATTCAATGAGAAAAAAATAAAACACCAGTCATGTGATGGGATTTATTTAGTCCTTAGGACCAACTGAAAGTCCATCCAGTCAAAATGGTGGAATGAATAGACTCGAGTTGGCCTTTTTAAACTATTTCTGCTAATGCTTAAAAGCAAATTTCAAAGAAAATCAAACACAAAGAAAAGTTTAGATACCTAGTGAGGTATCTGATTACATCTGGATGATTCCATTACCCCCTTCCCCCACCAAACAAGTGTACACAAACAAAAACACATACACTGCCTTGACTCTCCATGTCTTCAATTTTATAAATAATTTGTAAGAGGTAATAAATATATGTGTAGAAAACTCAGTGTAGAAACACCCTACCCAGAACAGATTAGCAATTATTCTTCCATTTAGAGTTTTAGAGAGCTGCCTAGGGAGTTGGAAGGTTGACTCCCCCAGAGTCACACAATTAGTATAAGGTGGGACCTGAGCCTAGTTTTTCCTTCGTCTGCTTACAGGCTCTTTATAAACCTGTCCACAGTGCCAATTACTATGACATAATCCTCATATTGGCATCCTTGGTGCTTATGTTAAATTTATTTTAATTCAAAAAATATGCATAAAGTATCTATTATGTGTTAGCTATTAGGGATGAAAAGAAAAACAATACATTCCTGCCTTCAAGTAACTTGTGTTCAGTTAGGGAGGTTATGGCATATATGGTATATACCGATAAATTCTAAGAGATGGTGTAAGGGAGGCAAAAGAGAGATCCAGACCAAGTTCTTCTAGGAGACTTACTATATGGAGGCACTGTGTTGAATACTTCATAAATATCTCATTCTATGCTCACCACAACTCTGTGAGGTAGGTGGTATTATTGTCATTTTGTAGTTGAAGAAACTGAGGCAAAAAGTAGTGAAATAACTTGCTTAAGGTAACAAAGCTAGTAAATATCTATGGCCATGTTTGAATTTAGGTCTTCCTCACTCTCAAACCAGTGTTCTGCACTTTATCACCAGAATGACTCTTGAGCCCTGCCAATAGAAATATATTCCATCCTAGACCAGGTAGTGGTATGAACCTGGTCAGATGAATTCCTCTATCAGAAACTGTCTCTGTGATTACAGGTTGCATATCCAACGATAGTTTTCATGAAAGGGCCTCTGTTACTAGGCTGGTGGAAGCTTCTAGCTGGGATGAAACCAGTGATATCAAAAGATTCCCAGATAGCTTTGCCATTTAGCAGTCTCTGTAAGTGTTTCTTGCTGTTCTTGGAAACATGAACCTCCACTCTTTCAATAAAAAAGTTCTTTTCTCCTACCATGTTGTGTTTCTCACTGTTGTGGTACTCCCATAATTTGAACCTAGGCCCTCCACAGGCTACCATGATCCAGGAATATTTGAGGAGAAAAAAAACACTTTCTCCAAGAGAATAAGAAGAGGTGACACCTGCACTAAACCATGAGGAAAGAGGAAGATTGTGAAAGGCAGAGTTAAAAACATAATGAATCCCAGCCCTAATGGCTGGGACTATGTTTCTGAGAGAGGTGGCATGTTAAATTTGGGGAACCATCTGTCATTCAATTTATCTAAAAGAGGGTTCAGAAGGAAAGGTTTGGAAGCTCCTGGGTAGGAAAAAAACAGCCCCACCAGTCAGTAAGACAGATTTGGCCTAAGAGAAGTAGAGTTTGCTGATGCTTCTCTAGCATCTAGAGTTCATGAAAAGAGTGATTATGAAATGAAGATTGAAAAGCAGACTTAAACCAGAACCTGGAGGCCATACATGGAATACAAATAACTCCCTATTACCTTGCTAATGCCATGCTTCTTGGAAATTTTAAGAATCTTGCATTAGATAGAGGATTGGAATTTCATTCCCCAACTAAGCTAGACAAGGAGCTCCCTAACTCATAAAAAAAGTCAATACCATGCGAGCATCATCTGAGCACTGCTATTAAGATATAGCTTTTTTTTTGTTCACTTCCCTCAAATTTCCTTTTGAAGTCATGAGGCACCCAGGTGCTACACGGTGGGAAAATTACTGGTAAAGATTCAAACCCCAGCTCTTCCCTTTCTCCATGGGTCACTTAATCTTCTAGGCCTCAATTTCCTTATTTGTAAAATAAGAGTGTTGGAATGGATGACTTTCCCAGGGCCTCTTCAGTTCAAAATCCCTGATCTCATCTCCAGTGGAAAGAGAAACATGGAATTCACATAGGGAACAAATGTTTAAACCATTCATAAAAACTGGGTTCATTTTTTTTTCCTCCATGAAATCAGTGCATCAATAAATATTTTTAAATGAACTACAAACTCACTTTTAGCAAGGGAAGTGCAACCACACATTTTGGTGGCTTTAAAAGAAATACTATAGATAAGTGCAAGACTTTGAACTGGTCTCCTAAGCTCATTCACATGTGGGATGAGTTAGGGTTGTCTTATGTCTTTGAATTATGCTACTGTACGGAGTGAAAATTGTTTGATAAGCATCACTAAGTGGCTTGGCTCTAAACCAAGCCTGTCATCTAGCGGAGTGCTTGGCTTTTCCAACTTTAATCTCAATAACTGGCACACATTAAAATAAGAGAGCAGAAATGTGACACAGCTGTAGACGTCTGGCAGAGGGAAAATGCTTAACAATGTTTTATGCCTGTAATATAAGACAGCTTACTAATGGGAGAATCCTATGTGCAGAGGAGCACCCATCAGCTTGCCTTTGAGAGAAGCCAGCAATAAAAATGCTATAAGGTTAGTATTTATGATTCCTGCAGGTTATAATAAATTGCTTCCCGCTCTGTTACCTTAACAGACATTTAAAAAATCCATATAGCCATGGTCAACCTTGGTAAACAGTGTGCACAATGTCCGGACAAACAGCTTGCTTTACTATTGGGGCCAAGTTAATGTTCAACAGTTTACAGGATCTTGTTACATAAGTCAGATGGTGTGTTTTATGTCATTAGGGACCTATCTTTTTCTGAGTACAGTGTTACATGTACCTTTGCTCATACTGCCTGTCAGCATTAAAGAAAATAAGGAGAATGTTGTTTTTAATTCAGACCTGTTATTCCCCAATGTGTAGAGTGCCAGGTATGGAGAGTTCCTTCATTAATACAGATTGACATGTCATCAGTAAATCATAGTCTTAGAGACTAGCCTGGAACACTAAGAGGATAAGTGACTTCCCACATTTTGAGAGTCAGTATGCATTACGGGTTGAATTTGAATCTAGTACCAGTACTTCTGACTTTAAGACGATCCCTTCTCTACAGTACCTCACCCTGCTTTTCAAGACTTTTTATTTAAAATTAAATAAGGCCAACTAGTCTGAGTTGTTTTCTGAATGTCACATAGATTATGAAGCTGCTATGTTCGATATGTGTGTGTGTGTGTGTGTATCTGCTGTCTCCCCTTGATAAAATGTAAGCTCCTTGGAGGCAGAGACTACTTCATTTTTGTCTTTGTAGCTTCTAATTCAATGCCTAGAACTTAGTTGATGGCTTAAAAAATGTTTGCTGATTGATTGACAATGACAGCCAGTAGCATTTATACAGTACCCACTATGAGCCAGACACCATGCAAAGCTATTTATGCTTGAGCAAGTTAAAAAAGTTAAGTTATACTTCTATGAGAAGGAATTTTTGAGTAAGGGGGTGGTGGAGGAGGCAATATAACTTCCTATGAATTTGTGAAAAAAGAAGTAGGTTATAGAGATGAAAAGGTTGCAATAGCCATTCTCTCAGTAGGAACGAGGACAAAAGAAATAGACTAAGATCTAGTGGTAGCAAAGGTTGGCAGAAAAGAAAAGGAACCTAGAATCTACTGAGTTTTGTCTTCTGAGACTGGCCCTTAAATAATAATCTATTATACCAGTCAAAGGCAGAATAGCTTAGTGGATTCCATTTCTTTGTGCCTCAGTTTCCTTATCTGGAAAATGAGGGGATTGTGTTAGATGAACTCTAAGAGCCTATTCAGTTTTAGAGTTATGATTTTATGACAAATAAGAATTGAAATGAAAGTATGACCATGTTACTTGTGTGCTCAATAAACTTCAGAGACTCCCTAGCACCTTTATATAGAACACAAACAGCTTTGTTTGGGATTTTTCACTATCACAGCCTACTTTTCTAGCCTGATTGCATATCACTCCTTCCCATACACTTCCATAGCTTACACAAGTCATTTCAGAACCTTTGCATAAACTGTCCCTATACCTGGAATGTTCTTCATCGCCTCCATCTCTTGAAGTCACTACTTCTCTTCAAATCTCAGTTCAAGGATCATTCAAGAAGTTTTTCCCAATCCACTCAGTTTCTAGAGATCCTCCTCCCCCTCACATTATAAAATATGTCATGTGTCGACTTATCTGTAAACATGTTGCATCCCCTTAGTAGAATGGAAGCTCCTATCTCATTTCTGCAATTATGTCCCAGTCACCTAGCACAGATGTGTTACTTACCGGCATCATTGATTGGAACTCCCAAATCGTTGATATTTCAGAGAAATATGAGAATCCCCAGCACTTAATAGAGATCACATGACATATGCTTAATATATGTTTGTTTTTTTATTGGTTGATAACACTTTCATCATTTTGACCCTGGGATGTCGATCTCGGGCAGGACAGACATGTTGACCACAGACATGAATGCCATTTCCTCCCCAAAAACACCACCTCCCCCAAAAAAATTCTTTCCTATTACAACTGGAAGAAAGCTGCTCTTTTTTCATTAGGGAGAAACCTGCCTGACTTTCTTCTTGATTGAAATTATCATTTAAGTCCCAGATAAAATTAACTAAGAAAAAGCCAGGGTGACTGCTTCACTATGTAAATGAATAGCAAAGCCAGTCGGGTATGCAAAAATCCTTGCTGATGAGAAAATGGGAGATGGGATGAAAAATGGCTTCTTGTGTGGATTCAACTGTTATTTCACTGGCCCGAGAGGCAGGATTTACAAGAGTCCCTCACGGCTTGCAAACTTGTTCAAGATTTAATGAAACAATTGATAATCATTTGTGACTAATCTGATTTGGAAAAGGATGACACGCAATTATAGTAATCATTAGCTCGCCCTTCAAATGTGCTAACTTCTAAATCGCAATAATGAAAGCATCATTCCCTGCTCTCAGAAAGCCCTGGAAGTGATGTCACAGGGGAAGCAGGCTTCTTTCTGTTTCTTAGAACAGAGATTCTGTCTAGATTCAGCTTTTGTCAACTTTCTTATGTGAACTAAATTGATCCAATTGCCTTTTTTGGTGTTTGTACCAAGAAATACTGTGGTGTTTTAATATGCCTATGTTTTCAGGGCATAGAGCAATCTCTTGCAAATTCTGACTGCATTTTATTTTAATTTGCAAGGGCTCTGGAGAAGTGAATAGATTAAAGCAGTAGTTTGAGACTAGCTGTTGTCACTTTTTGGGGGAGTGGGTCAAGGGATGTCATTACCCTCAATTGACTTTTTTGTATTTTTTACCTCTTATGCTAAACTCTGGCTTCGCAGGACCTTCCCTTGAAACACTCTACCCAACTCTGACTTCCCTAGGCATCTTTATTTCTTTTTTGAATTTCTTTTAATGTATATTGTTTTTTAATCGCATTAATTTCTGTTTATTTCCCTCCCTGCTTCCTTCCCTGGAAAGTCACCCCTTGTAACAAAGTCTAGAAAGTAGTTTAGGAAAGTAACCAACATATAAACATAGTCCAACAGCATAGTCGCCTACTTCTTAACGGAGAAAGGAAGATGTACTTTCTCAGCTCTTCTCTGGGGCCAATTTTATGACTTTATATGTTAAGCAAAATTTACCTGTCCTGTGTGCCAATCCCTTCAGACTTTATTCTCAGAATTCTTACATCCAAGTGAAATGAAAACTTGATAAATTATATCTTTGAAAGGCAGCATCATTTAGTAGAGAGAGTGCTAGATTTGAAGTTTAGAAGACCTGGGTTCCAATCCTGCTTCTGACTCTCACCAGTTGTGTGACCACAGACAAATCACTTGGGCTTCTCTGAGATTTGAAAAACTCTCTAAGATTTATCTAGAGTTCTAGATTAGGGCCGTTCAACTAGAGTCCTTGAACTTACGCATTCTTAAAAATATCATGATAATTGTATTTAACACAATTGATTTCCCTTGCCGTCCTGTGTATTTTCTTTTAGGTGTTTAAAAACATTATTCTGAAACAGGATCCATAGGTTTCATGTCATCATGTATCTGACACACACAAAGGTTAAGACTCACTGTTCTACATGGTTGAGATCTATCCATTGCAGGCAGTTTTCTTGACTGGGAGATCATTATTGATGATAATATCAATGAGAATTTAGTTATTTTGGAAGGCCATAGGAAAGATAAGATTGCAGATTCATCTAAGGATTGATAATGATAATAATGTTAATGGTCACATTTGCAAATTTCCCAGGAGGGAAAAGCCCGTTGAAGGCAGAAGCTTTTAGTTTATTTTATTCAATCTCCAGTCTTCAGCACAGTGCCCAAAGTCACATGGTGGATGCTTAATAAATGTTCAGTAAATTATTTACAAAGCTTTTTCATTCTAACAACCTTAGGTACTGTAACTATTATCATTCTTATTTTGCAGATGACAAAACTGAGTGACAGTGCCATAAAGCAATCTGATTGGAATCACACACCTAATGAAAGTTGGAGTCAGAATTTGTACCTAGGCTTTTATTGATTCCAAGTTCAACATTTTTTCCACCACCTTCTGGAGAAAAAGCCTAAAGAAGTGAACCTCATTTTAAGAATGTTGAGTACCAAGGTAACCTAGCTGGGATGACATATCTTTTAAGCAGGTAAGGTCTACTTGGGACTCTCCTCAAACCATAACAGCTCTAGGAGGCTACCAAGTCTTCCTCCAGGATGGCGACTCTTCTTTTTTCTTGAGAAGATTCTGCAATTTTCTAAATGGAAATGTTCATCTGCTCCATGGTACTGACCCAGATACATTGTGTTGTGAGGATCAAAGGCATTTGTAAAACACTTAACACAGTATCTGGCACATAGTAAATGTTATACAATGTTAATTCATTATTTGTTCTCATAGATGTGTGTGTATTTAATGACCAAGTTTAGATTTAAAAAGGAATATATACATATGCATATATGTATGGGCATATATATTTGTATGTACGTGTGTGTGTGTGTGTGTGTGTGTGTATACTGCCCTCCCTTAATTGCTGTGGTAGAGGACCATGGATATGGACCATTGTATGTACTGTTAGTTTCAGCTAATATGATGTCATAACCTCTCATTAAGACTGTCAGTACTTAGAATAAAAGTTATTTACATAGACAGAGGGGACATCTAAATGAAAAACTCCTTAATCTTTTGGGACACTGAACTAAGAAGATTTCATTTCTTTAACTATTACAATACTTCAGAAATGATTTTATTTCTCAGAACACTATTTTGTTGGAAAAAATATCCTATGGACATAAAGACCTTGACCTTCACACTTCAGGAAAGGCACATAGATGCATGCACATGTACCAATATTACAATTTACTCATCTTTTTAGCTGGCATTTTGGTGATTTTCCCCCTCAGTTCACTTTTCTGTTTTTAAATGAAGATTCAAATTTGAGGTGGCAAATACACCTTAAAAATAGATCCCACATTTCTCTGTGTATTTTCAACTAAAGTACTGGCCACCTGGAGGATGGATTTAGATCATTGGCAGCACAGATCCCCATGAAAATTAAGGCAAAAGGGACTAGAAAGGAAATATAGAGTATATTCTATTTCTTTTAGACATATTCCCTGAACACAGGCATACAGGCTTGTTTTCAAGATTGCTTTAATAATTACATATGTATATATGTATACACACATATGTGTATGTATGTATGTATATATATATATATGTATATATATATATATATATATATAATTTAAAGCAGGACTTTGCCTCTAACTCACAAACAGGATATTCCTCAGATCCTTCTAATAGTACTTAACAAAGTTCTAGGTCTAATAGGTTGCAAGATCTTGTTTTACTTAAGAGAGAAACAGAAAGAGAAAAACGGAGAGAGAGAAAGAGAGAGAGAGAGAGAGAGAGAGAGAGAGGCTCTCTTCCCTTTACCTGCCCCACCCCCGACAAAAATGGATGTGAAAAGTATGTCATTAACATTTTGCTACCATCAACTTTAGTCATCAGTTTAATTGCTGGAATTTAATTGTCCTCATGAGGTTTTTGCAGTGACTGCTTCATTGACCATCTGGTTCCCCTGAAATAATTATTCCATATCCTGTGAAATTCAGTGAAAGTCTGCCATTTTCCTCAGAGAAGACTGACAGTCACTGGTATGATATAACAGGGATAGAGAGAAAAAAAAGACTTTCCAAATACATATATGTTGTGTGAACAATTGTTGAGAATATTCACTGAACCAAACTGCTGTATCTAATAATACTTGGTATTTTTTTTCTGGTGCCTGCCATCAGAAGATCTCAGTGCACTGTTTAGGGCATTTCAGAAAATGTAATTACTTGGCAAACCTCTAATAAAGCCTTCTCTTCCTCTACTTATATTTAACAAAAATAGAAAAGCTATTGAAATACAGGCTAAGGGGAAAAAACCAGGGCTATAAACCCTAAGTCTGACTCACTGAAGACTTTTTGTCTTCCCTGGTGCTGAATCTTAATTGTTTATGTACTTACACTGCATTTCTGTGGCTTTTCTTCCTGTACTCCCAAGATAATTTTGTCCCAAGGAGGAGGGATAAATGAAATTCTTTGCTTTGGATTTGAGAATCAGGAGTACTTTATATGGCTTCTGCTTGCCTATCCTATGGTTGTTGGGGGCAGAGAAAGGAGTATGTTTCTTGTGGAAGAGGGTTGAGCTTGTGCCACGTTGAATTATTTCTTTTATTTCTTTTTTTGGAGATGGAAAATGCTTCAGTATTATGGTATAGAAAGTGCCTTCCCTGTAGCTAGATTCCTAGAAAAAGATGTATTCAATTTTGACAGTGTGTTGGTATAGGGAGAGGTTGGGAAGAGGAGGATGCCTGCTAGAACCAAGGTTCTAATGGATGCCAATGAGGTGGGCCAAATGACCAGTGATTAGGTATTGTCACCCTCAGTACTGGGGGAGGAAAAAACTGACTCCAAAAGGAAGATGTTTAGCAGTTTGGAATTGAATGTCACAGTTTAGATATAATTAAAGTCTAGGCAGCAGATTAAAAAATTCAGGTTTTTTCAGGTATTTGAATTCTAGTCAGGGAGAAAAGTGATTTCGGTTGTTCTACTGTAGAATAAATCAAAGTTGGGCTTGGTTTAAGGTGTAGCTTCTTAATAACCAAAGATATTCAAAATGCACTGCTTCAGTTGGGAGTGGGTTGCTCCTCAGTCATTATGGTAGATGGTCATGTAAGTATTGAGTATGTCTTAAGAGGAATTCTTATACAGGACTGGGTGGCACTAAGTGATCAGTAAGGTTCTTTCTAACTCCAGCAATCAACGATAATATGGAATCCTGCTTCAGATATCACTGAGACATAGGATATAACAAAACAAAAATAATTTCTCAGTTGATATCATGTTTTCCTGGATCAGTTCTTAGAAGGACCAAATTTTCTGCAAGTTAAAGCTCTTCATAGAACTCCAGGTCCTCTTAATGACCCACATAGCTCCTTTGGAATTTCTTTGAAATGGGTTTTGGAAGGCAGAGGATTCCAATAAAAGGTGGAAAAGTGAGGCTGGTGACCTGCACAGCCCTCCCTCCCTCAAAACAAAGTCAAGTGTAAGTCATGTCATCATTTCTTTGATGGTATAGTCTTATTTGGCAGCGAAGGATGAACACAATTCTGTGAGTAGATATAGCTGGCTGAATGGGGACCCAGCTAACTGGGTAACTCAACTCTTCCTCTCCTGTCTGGTTTCCCTTCCCCTTGCTTCTCCTCTCCAAAGGACTGTAAATTTGGATGGCCAAAAGATGCCCAGTTGATTTGAGTTTTACTGGCCCCTTTCCTTCCTTTCCTTTCCCTTCAGTTCCCTTCTCTTCCTTTCTCCTATATCATCCTGTCCTATTCTCTCCCAAAATCTTAAACCTACTGCACTCTGAAGCTGGCACCTCAATGGGTTCTTGCCTAAGGGCTCCTCTGGACCCTACTAGCTTTAGAGGGATTATCAATAGTAACTGTTGCTGTTTCCCACCCAGCCTGATGTCTTTGTTTTCTTGACCTCATTAAAGGGCCATGCTCTGGCTGCTTCTTAAGCAGGCCTATTCAATGAATGGGTATTACCTCACCCTAAGTGAGTATCTGAAAGAACCTTGGCCTAAAGGGCCCAAGGTCTCCCAGTGCATCCTGGGTCATCTCCAATCATCCTGATGAACATCTGGTCACTGGATTCAGATGACTCTGGAGGAGAAGTGAGACTGGTGACTTGCACAGCCCCCTCCCTCACTCAAAACAAAGTCAAGTGCAAGTCATGCCATCATTTCTCTGATGGCATGGTCTTCTTTGACAATGAAGGATGAACACAAAATGGGAGTTACAGACTTTTAAAATACTAAGTCAGCTAGAGACTTGAGGTAGAGTCTTTGATCCTATTAGCAGGAGTAAGGGAATTCAAAAGATAGAGTGAAGCCTAGAGGCTCTAATCAAGTGGCTGATTGTTATGCACTTCTAAAGAATTTGGCCCTTGGAGACTATGCCTGTAAAATCTGGTAGACTTACCTCTGTTTAAAGAGAAATCAAAATGATGGGTAACCCAAATGGCAGTACAGAGATAGAAGCATGATGGGCATAAATAGGCTGCAGCAGATTATGACTGACCTATTGAATATACAAGGTATCACACAAGATATAATCAGAGAGATGTAGTAAATAAACATTTATTAGGCACCTACTATGAGAACGTCCCTGCCCTCAAGGGACCCCACAATCTAATATATGACTGGAAAAGGAAGTGGGGCAGTAATGGAACGAGGGAGGGACAATTGATGGATAGTTGCCCATCAAGAGGAAGACTCTGGTATTTTGGGAAGATTTCTACACAAGTCTCATTGAATTAGAGGCTACTAGACAGATCACTATTATTATTAGATATTAGGTTCTGAATAGCACAACTGGAGTGAGTGCCCATATTTGTCATGGATCACAGACAGTAAGAAAACAAAATTGACATTCATATTCAAGATGGGTTAGTTGGAATAGAGAGAGCCTAGAGCCATGAAGATTAATTAAGATAATCTATTTTTTTCAAGCAAGAGATAAACATGACTTCAAATACAGTAGTAGGGGGAGTAGGGAGAAAATTTTGAAAAGAAAATATTGCAGAGGCAAAAATGATGGGACCTACCAATAGACTAGATATCAGAGTGAAGGGAAGGGAAGAGTCAGAGATGATACTAACACTTAATGGAAAGCACCTGAACCCCTTTGGTGATTGAAAGGAGGACAGGGCAAAGAGCTGTACAGGATAACAAAGAGTGGAAGGGTTGTCAGCTGCACCATTGGATGATGTACTTAGAGCAATGAGAACGGAAATGAATATAAGCTCCTTGCTGCCAGCAAGTATTTCTTTTTTATCTCTGTAATCTTAGCATATTGTCAAGTTGAAATCAAGTCAATAAGAATTTATTTAATACTTATTATACAACAAGAACTGTACTAAGGGCTGGGGTTGGGAAGTAGGTAAAAACAGTTAAAATGCTCAAACAAAGTAAGAATTTATAACATTTCCTTCTTATCCACCATTGTGCTCTTCATAATGAAAATCAACATAAAAGATGCTATGAGGGAGGGCTTTACTACGATTTGCAATTTCTTCCTTCTTCAGGACTGAGTATAGATAGTAAACATTTCATACAAATAACAGCATGTGCCCAAGATTCAGGCAAGCACATAATTGCATAATGAAAACAATTAACAGCATTAGAAAACACTTATCTTGATGGTTTTTTTTCTTTCCATGAAAGGATGAATCCCTATGGAAAAAGGTAAAATTTTCTTGGAGATATCAGAATATTTCTGTTGTATTCAACATTCCTCCCATCCCATCATTTATTTTCTTTTGTTCTCCTAATCAGTCCTTTCTGATACCTTCCTTTTCCACCCTCTTCCAATTGCCAAACATAGCAGGTCTCTGTATTTCTTCTCTTGGACAACTCTTTTCTCTTTTGTCTCCTTCCTATAAGGAAATAAGGGTATATGAAGGCATCCACAGGGGACTAGTACCTTTGTATAAGGGTTTTCTGAGTCTTTTTTAGGGCTACTCATCCACCTTTGGTGTATTCTTGTCATTCAGCTGTGGTTCTAAGAAGCTGTAGCAGTGGCCACATTCTGGTAAAACCATCTTGACAGGTGGGCTAAATCAGGTTGAGGGTAACTGACAAGTCTCAAACCCATTGGTGAGTTAGGGGGATGTCTACCTTAAGCATGTGAAGACTTCCCTTGGCAGAATGGATGAATGAGAACTTGCCATAAAGGCAGCTGAAGTAGACACTGAAGAGCACTTAGAACTCAGTGAGACATTGAAGACACCAAGATCATTCACTGCATCCTGGATCACCACCAGTCATCCTGACTTTTGTCTTGCCACTGGACTTTGATGACCCTGAAAGAGAGTGATACTGACGACATGGTACAAATACCTCATTTAAATCCAATTCATACACAATTTAAGTCATCATTCTGTGATGTCACTGGTCTTCTTTGAAAAAGTTCTGGAGATTTGAAACAAAGTAATTTCTAGACAAAGTTAGTATTTGAACAAAATGGGACCCTGCTTGATTCTCTATTGATTCATAAGCATTTATTAAATTGATATGAGATTTGAGGTATTGCTTTAGGCTTTAGACTATAAAGAAAAAAAATGATCCTTGCCATTAAGGAGTTTACAATCTATTGGAAGAGACAACATGTATATAAATAAGTTGCTTTTAGCATTTCTGTGTGTGTGTGTATGTGTGTGTGTTTTCTATCCAAACTCTTTCTATTCATTTGGCTTTACCATTGTGGCAGAAGTCATTACTATTGTTCCTCCTTTCCAAACAACATTTAGTAAAAATCTGTGAATATCTATTTTAAAGATAAGTTTCATCCAGGTAGCTCTTAACAAGTGACTCAAAGCTGAAACTTGATTTAAACATACCCTGTAGCTATATGTTGGTAAAACACTTCATCGATAAAGTTTTGCCAGTCATCAGATCCTTGTTCTCAGCTACCTATATCTCAAGCTCCTCTTCCAGTTCTTGAACTCTACTCTTGGAGCCACCAATCATCTTCAGTCTCCTCTCAGCATAGACTTTGCATCTTGAAACCTATCTTCAAAGTAACTTGTCAACCTGGCTCTCATTTACATTATCAGCCTTAGTGCACCTTACATTATATTTCTTGTGTTTAAGTATGTGTCCTGGCATGACAATCTCATCATTTTTGCTTCTGTTTCTCAGCTCTATCCTTTACATTTTTATAGTCTTGGAATTCTCCAAGCTTCCATATAAACTTGAATTTTGCTTCTAATTTTCAATTTCTGCAACTCAATAGAAAATATTGAATGCCACAATATTCATTTTTAGCCTGTCATATACTTCTTATTAAAATTTTTGCACATGGACATATAAAATATGTGTGTGTGTATATATGTATGTGTGTATATATATATATATATAATAAACATGTATACATATACATACCCACATATTTGTCAAAAATCGACTATGGAACTAGGGTGCAATAGAAAGAGTTTTAGATTTAAAGATGGGGGTTGGGTTCATTTTCTGCCTCCCTAACTTATATCATGTATAACTTTGACAATCAGTTAATGACTCCAAACTTTAGCTTCATCTATAAAATGAGGAGTCTAGATAGTCTTTCGGTTTCAAATGTGTGATTCTATAAATAATTCCTATTGGAAGCAGCTTGGGCTAGTGGGAAAAGACCTTGATTTGAAATCAGAAGAACTAGATTTGAATCTTGAATTTGTCATTTACTAACTGGTGGCTTTTTGGCCAGTTATCTCCTGGGTTCTCGGTTTCATTTTTCATATGAGGAAATTAGCCTGCTATCTTTCCAGCTAAAAATTCTATGATCTTTTAATCTAAGTATGTCTCCCCCTGGGATTTTGGATCATGAATAACTATTTAAGCCTTCTAATTCTCTCAGATAACGTAATTTAAGTCTTTCTCACCTTGCCAATCAGAAACAAGATTCTCCCTTCTGCCCTCATTCCATTCCCATTTTTGCAATGATGGTAGATTTTTAGTGAAATATTTTCCTTTTCCTAAAATTTGCAAGATTTAAATGAAATAAAGTGGTCATAAAGATACTCTGGTAGGCTTCTAAGTCCTGCTTCCTTATACATTTTATGAACTGGTGTTGTAGACACAATGAAAGGACCACTCTCTCTGGAGTTAATTGACCTACAACCCATATCCTGCCTCTGAAGCCACGTACCTGTATGACCCTGCGTAAGTCACTTAGATTCCATGAGCTTCACTTTCCCTCTTTGTAAAATTATGAGGTTAGATAATATGAACTCTGGAGTCCCTTCTAGTTCTAGAACTAGGATCTTGTAAAACATTAAGAAAGATGGCAGTTCATAGACTAGAAGTATAGTCAGTTGGTCATCTAGCATGCAAAGAGAAACTAATATAAACAGTAATATGGACCTACCTTGAGATGCAGTTGTTTTTGTGTGTTGAAATATCTCTGAATCTAATTTCAGTCTCAGTCTCAAGAAAGCGACTAAAGTCTGAGTTGGTATGTAGATGTGCCTTGTGCAACCCTAGAGACTGATCTGACTTTGCTCTCACTGGTTCTTGTGTGCCTGTACTCCAAACAGGAATTGAGACCACAGACTGGAATCAGGCTATCTACTGTAGACCTCCAGGGTCCTAGAATATTAGTTATCATAAATTATCACACAATTATGATACTAATTTATTTTCAAATGACCAAAGTCAGTATTAATGGCAAATTTGGATTCTCCTAAAAAGCCACACCTTTCCTTTATATGGTGGGAAAACACTTCATTTTTGAATTAGAAAGGAAGAGTATTTGAATAAACTATAGAATTTGTGGATTAAGTAGCGGTGTTAGTGTATTGTCCTTTCACAGACATGGAAGGAAACTAGCAAAATACCAGGAAATATTAGTTCTTCATTCAGTTTTGCAGGGATAAGTGGAGAAATGATTTAATTCTTGCATTTGTATCCATAGCAAAGTAAGACAATAAATGCTTATTGCTTGATGGATCTGTGATATTACTCCTTCCAACTGTGCAGATCCCAACCAATCTGTTCTCTCATTTTGTCTGACTTTTGTCCATTTTCTACTGCAAATTCTTCAAGGCAGTATTAATAAATTAGTGGTCTTCCTTATTTCTACATACATGTCATCATGATGTAATAGAAGAAAGCACACTTTTAATAAGCTTTATATGAATGGGACTCAACCCCTTTACAAAGAAATGAAAGCTCTGATACAGCAGAGTTTAGTAAATAAATAGCAAATTGTAGAAAAAATACATTAAGAAACAAAACTGGGGGAGGGGGAAGGTATCTTGGTTAATATGTGCTGTCCAAATCAATGTGTTTTTTCTTTTTAAAAAAAGGTAAAAATCAATCTTTATTGTTTTGTCTTTTTTTCTTCTTTTTACATGTAACTTGTGGGGAAATTTCCAACTGCCTTTTCAGCTCCCTTTCATAAATCAAATTTTGTTGTTTATTCCAGATAGTCAAGTGGGCCAAAGAGGACAAATTGTGGCTCATGGCAGATTCCTCTGGTACACTGTTTAACATCTTCCACGTGCGGGTGAGAACAACACATTACAAAATATAATCGATGCCAGTAAAAAGAGAACAACAACCAGTTTTTTATCTTAAACATGGAATTAATCTAAACATTGATTTAAAAGTTCAAATTTAATTCATCCTGCCATGCATGGAATTTGTAGAGCAGATTAGATAGATGACTGCTCTCATGATGACCATCCAATATCTTTTATTCAGTACTTATTGTGTGCATGCTTCTGAACACTAATTGGTAAAGTGCATCTCAAACTGCTTAATTATGGTGAAAATGAGGGAGAATAGCCGTGAAAATAAAGTTCATGTGGATGAATGAAGCAGGAGGGTCTTCTTCAGTTAATCCAAGCTTCTGTAGGATTCCAGAAGTCTGAAACTGATTTGAAGAAGACACACACACACACACACACACACACACACACACACACACACACACATACCATAGAAACACACAAACAGGTTTCTGGTGCCAGCAAGTCAGATGACAGAATTAAGATTCTAAAAAGATCTTTCCCAGTTACAGTGATAGTCTAAATTTAATAAGACGAAGTGCAGAATATTGTGACTATTCTGACTTCTTAGGGCCAAAGTGAACAAGTTTGATCCCTCTTTCATATGATGGTCCTTCAAATATTCAAAGAAACGCTCATAGTTACCTGGTGACTTGCATGTCCATTTTGTCCAACTGATAATTACATATCATGATCTTAAAGCCCTTCACTACCTTGGTTATTCCCCTCTAAATATTTAATTTCTCAAGAGCCTTCCTAAAATGTCGCCTCAAAAACTGCATACAGTATTCCAGATGTGGTCTGGCCAGGGTAGAGAATAAGGGAAGCCTAAGATGCTATTTCTCTCTGTGTGCTGACCAAGATTGCATTGACCTTCTAGGCTCCCATAGCACACTGTTGACTCAGAATGACTTTGTAGTCCACTAAAATCCCCAGATATTTTCAGATGAACTGCCATCTGTCCATAGTCCTCCTATATTATATTTGTAAAGTTTGTTTCCTCCCCTAATTAATCAATAATACACACTACAATGCAAATGCCTGAAAGGACCTATTTATCATCTGACCACAAAATCATCACCTAAAGAAAACATCGAAGCCATTTTCTTAGTAGTTCCAAGTAGATGAGAAGAAAGACTCTTCAAGAACTAGTAAAATTTTCTCATGTGAATTTCCATAGAATAAGTACCATAGATGAATAGTTTAAGTAGATAAAAGAGCTTATTTATGAATCCCATCCTTTTTTTTTTATCTGAAGAAAGATTTTGTGACTAAATTATAAGTCTCAGTGTGTACAGGCTTAGAAGGTGGATTCAGACATGTTCTTAACTGAACTAGTCCAACTGCGCATCTAAAATATTAAACTTTGTGTTAAAAAGTGAAATAATGATGTATATCCTATTAGACCTTTCAGATCACTTCTAAATTATTTGGAGCTCCTACTGTTTGTTTGTTCTCTAGATCGTTGCCTGAAGCATTTCAATAATTATAATAAAATAATAGAATTAGGATTAGATAAATTAACTGGAAATGAAACTGTTTATCTTTTCCCTGACAGCTGGTAGGCAAGTCCCATTCCACAGTTGCTCAAAAATACAAATGGTGCTTTTATGACAGCAAACAATACAATTATCATGTACAGCGTGTTTGCTAATGCTCAACAGGAGTGGTATGTAAGTGACATGCTAACAAAGATAAACTTGTTTCATTTAACCACTGTTAATTAGTACCACTTAGAAGAGCATGGACATCTGTTCTTGTTCCCAACTGCCTTTGCTTTGGCTTATCCACCACCCAAGCTTTTTCAGGTTAGGATAAAAAATTGTGCTTCATCTCTACAAAGTTGACATGAGAAAATATATGTCCTTTACCTTTAATGTTGACTATTTTTTCTTATGAATAAATAGTTTTTAGCCGAAAAATAAAATCAAGGATAATGATAACACAGTTATTAATAATAGGAGCAATTCACATTTGTATAGTGGTTTAAAGTTTGCATACAACTTTCCTCCTAATAATTCAGTCATGTTGCTATTGTGGGTATTATTATAGCCATTTGAAATAGGAGAAAATGGAGACTTTGAGAGGCATAGAATGGTACAGCTTATACTTAATGGTGTCTTCTAACTTGTAGATATTGTGGATCTGGAGATGCCCACAAGTTTCTGAGGTTGGATTCAAACCCAGCCCTCCTTAGTATTCATCCAGAATTCTATCCACTTTGCCAACAAACATATAAAAAGTATTAAATTTTTTGTTTAAGCGTAGGAAAGCCCTGGTGTTTTTGGTCCATAGTCAATTCAACACTACTCAGAAATAGAGAAGATCACATCTTGATTGACTTGCATATTCAAGAAATCTTTTAGATAATTAGGTTGTCTGGTTTATTATAGGCAGAACTGGACAAGACCTTAGAGATCACTCAATCCCATACTCTCATTTTACAGATAAGGAAAATGAGGACAGAGGAGAAAAAGTAACAGAGTTCTGGCACAAGCCTACCTCTTTTACTCTGAATCTAATGTTCTAGAGGCATCTAATATTAGAGCTAGCCATAAATAATTTTTCTGTTTCTTTAAAACAGAATTATGATATATACATATACAAATCCATATATATATGTATGTATAATATACATACAACTCCTTATCCTCCTTAACTTCTCCTCTACCCCTCTTCACATGTATGGATTTCCTATCATCTTTAATACCCCTAGGTCCCTTTGTCTGTATCTCTGTCCTTTTTTTAATCAATTAATTTATTTTTAGTTTTCAATGTTCACTTCTACAAGATTTTGAGTTTCAAATTTTCTCCCCACTTCTCCCCTCCCCCCACCAAAGAGAGAGCATGTATTCTGATTATCCCTTCCCCAAATCTGCCCTCCTTTCTATCACATGCACCCCTTCTCTTCTCCCCTTCCCCTCTATTTTCTTGTAGGGCAAGATAGATTTCTATACCCCATTGCCTGTTTATCTTATTTCCCCATTGCACATAAAAACAATTTTTAACATTTGTTTTTAAAACTTTGAATTCCAAATTCTCTCCCTTCCTTCCTCCCCACCCACACCCATTGAGAAGTCAAGCAAATTGATATAGGTTATACATGTGTAGTCTTGCAAAACACTTCCTTAACAGTCATGTTGTGAAAGACTAACTATATTTCCCTCCATTCTATCTTGTCCTCCATATATTCTATTCTCTCTTTTGTTCCTGTCCCTTCTCCGAAGTGTTTACTTCTGATTTTTTCTTCTTCTCATTTGCCATCTCTTCTATCATCCTAATCCCATCCCATCCACTTCCCACCTACTTTCCTGTAGGGTAAGATAGATTTTCATACCCAATTGAATGTTCTTGTTATCCTTTCCTTAAGCCAAATGTGATAAGAGCAAGGCTCATTCATTCCCTCTCCCCTCTTCCTCTCCATTGCAAAAGCTTTTTCTTGCCTCTTTTATATAAGATAATTTACCCCATTCTATTTCTCCCTTTCTCCTCCCTATATATTTCTCTCTCACCCTTTAATTTAATTTTTTAGATAATTTTTAGATTCAACTCACCCTGTGCCCTCTGTCTCTCTATGTATATTCCTTCCAACTACCATAATATTGGGAAAACACTCATAGGTTACAAATATTATCTTTCCATGTAGGAATGTAAACAGTTCAGCTTTAGTAAGTCCTTTTTGATTTCTCTTTCCTGTTTACCTATTCATGCTTCTCTTGATTTTTGTATTTGAAAGTCAAATGTTTTATTCAGCTCTGGTCTTTTCATTGAGAATGCTTGAACATCCTCTTATTTCATTGAATATTCATTTTTTCCCCTGAAGTATTATACTCAGTTTTGCTGGGTAGGTGATTCTTGGTTTTAATTCTACCTCCTTTGATCTCTAGAATGTCATGTTCCAAGCCCTTTGAGACCTTAATGTAGAAGCTGCTAGATCTTGTGTTATCCTGATTGTGTTTCCACAAAACTAGAATTATTTGTTTCTGGATGCTTACAATATTTTCTCCTTGACCTTGGAACTCTATTTGTCTACAATGTTCTTAAGAGTTGTCTTTTTGGGATTTCTTTCAGGACGTGATCAGTGGATTCTTTCAATATCCATTTTACCCTCTTGTTTTAGAATATCAAGACAGTTTTCCTTAATAATTTCTTGAAAGATGATATCTAGGCTCTTTTTTTGATCATGGTTTTCAGATAATCCAATAATTTTTAAGTTATCGCTCTTGGATCTATTTGTCAGGTCAGTCATTTTCCCAATGTGATATTTCACATTGTCTTCTATTTTGTCATTCTTTAGGTTCTGTTTTATAATTTCTTGATTTCTCATAAAATCATTAGCTTCCATCTGCTCCTTTCCAATCTTTAAAGAATTATTTTCTTCAGCTAGCTTTTGGATCTCCTTTTCCATTTGGCCAATTCTGCTTTTAAAGGCATTCTCCTCATTGGCTTTTCGGACCTCTTTTGCCATTTGTGTTAGTCTATTTTAAAGGTGTTATTTTCTTTAGCATTTTTGAGTCCTCTTTAGCAAGCAGTTGACTCATTTTTCATGATTTTCAACTATCATTCTGATATCTCTATCCAATTTATCCTCTACTTCTCTTACTTGATTTTCAAAATGCCTTTGGAGCTCTTCCATGGCCTGAGACCAATTCATATTTTTCTTGGAGGATTTGGATGTAGGAGCTTTGACTTTATTGTCTTCTTCTGGTGGACTTACTTGTCACAAAAGTAAGATTCTATAGTTTGATTTTGTTTTTACTGTTTTTCTCATTTTTCCAACCAATTACTTGACTTTTTGGTTCTTTTTCAAGGTAATTCTCTGCTTCCAATGAGGGAGGAGGAGAGTACAGTCTCAAGTTTCAGGGATTTTGTGCAGCTGTTTTCAGAAATACTTCCGGGGACCTGTAAATTTTCAGCTCTTCCAAGAGTGTATGATCAAAGGAGAGGTGTTTACTCCTCTCCTTTCTGTGCTCTTGTCTGTGAGTGACTTCAAACACTCTGCTCTTCCTTGGAACTGTGAGGATTCCCTCTCCACCATTGTTAGATTAGATTAAACTATCCTTTATTCACCCAGGATGCATGGCTCCTGGTGGATGAAGGATTGACATTGGATGATATATTGCATACTGAGTTTTGGAAGATGGAAGCCAGAGACAATGGCAGCAATAACAATCTCTCTGTTATTGTTATTAGTAGTCAGATAGAACCCCATAAATGTTGGCATCAGGGACATTTGAGCAGCACCCCCTTTTGTATTGGGGTTGCATGAATAGATAAGCATATGCATCCAACTCCTGAGCAGAGATCCTCAGACTCTGAATCCAACAGTGGGAGATAGCACCATACAATAGAAGGAGCACTCACTTAGAAATGAGGAGGCCTGCCGCTGCCAATGAATTATCATAACTGACTATGATTTAGCAGATGAATACATGAGGTAAACTGAAGTTAATTGACCTGTACAAGTTCATGCAACTAATCAGGAGCAAGATTTGAATACAGATCTTCCTGACTCCAAATTTAGTCTAGCCTAAAGCCCATTTCTAAAACCAACTCTGGGCAAATCACTGATATTTTCGGTACCTCTGTTTTCTTATCTATAAAATGAAGACAATAATACTGTGTTTCTTATCTTAAAAGATATTGATGTTAAGTGAGATAATGTAGACATGGGATAATACTTAAGTTTTGTTCTTAAGTTTTTCCTTGGGGTACTGATCCAAGGTGGGAGTTTAATGAGCTAGAGAAAAGTGAGCCAAAGCCTGACTAACTTCTTCTGGGGTCAGATCACACTAGGGATAAATCTGGGCACTATATGAGTGCAAAGCAGGAGCCTCTTTTCTGGAAAAAGGCCCCTTCAACTATGGATCTCAATCTTGGATATTGCATTATCAATGAAGATGATGTAGTGACAATGATGATGGTGATGATGATGATGGTGATGACCATGACGATTAGAAGCTGCCTTCTATGCTTATATTTGGATATATATATACATATATATATATATATATATATATATATATATATATGTATGTATGTATATGTGTGTGTGTCTGTGTGTGTGTGTGTGTGTGTATACAAACTTTATATTTGATCCTGGAGTGAATATGAAGTCATTGGAGTTTTAGAGAAATTAGTCTAGAAACTGAGTAACAGATGAATTCAAGTGAAAAAAAGCTTTGAAGGAGGGAGACCAATTACAAGGCTACCAAAAGAGACCCAATGAAAGGTGATGGACATCTGGCCTAGAATGGTGACTGTGTGAGTAGAGAGAAGGGGTCATGTATGAGAGATGTTGTGAAGGTAGAAGCAACTATGTTTGGCAATGAATTGAAAGTGTTAGGTGAGTGTGAGTAAAAAGTCTAAGTACTAAGGCCATTTATCAACATGGTATAAATGTACATGCATGCATGTCAAGGTCATAAATGTACATATGTGCATGTGAATGTCCTTTTCCAGTGAAATCATGCACGCTCATCTGTATTTTTCTTACATTATTTAGTGTTCCCATCATCTCCATGCATAACCTTCTGAGATCAAGTTCCATGTCTATACTTCTTGTGTTGCCCCTGAAGAAAGCTTACTCTACTCCTCTATATCCCATAGCCCTTATAATAAATGATTGCTCAGAAGAGCATAGCATTCCAAAGCAATTAGTCTTTCCTGACATCAGCAATGGAAACTCCATAAAATGGAAATAAAAGAATGTTGCTCTCAAATAAATGTTACTTGTGCTCATAAGTACCTCAGTTTGTGGTCTCTGTGATAATGAGCTCAGAAGACATGGATTGCTTGCCATATTGCTTTACTATTTTGGGATTACCACTTAGATGACTCCATTAACAAATAGAGTGCCTGCTATTACCAATTAGTTAATCATATGTTACCAGACATGAATTAAAAGATATACATTTTCTTCTGATTATGTCTTCATATAGCCTAAAACAACTGTGGTATCATGAGTGAATCAAAACATTTTTTCTACATGTAGCCATCTATATTACTGGGTAGCTTATGATGTTTTCCCAAAAAAACAAAACAAAAAACCCTTAGTAAAGCATTACTACAAAACATTAGATAATAATATCTTGGTCATCATGGTTTATGAAGTCATAAAGTATACTTTAGGGAGAAGAGTAGAATGCTATCCTTGTTTCATTTTATGTATGGAGCTCATATAGCCATTTTATGATTATATCTATGTACTGAGACTATGGTAAGATTTTTGTAAAGAGCTTGGGCTCCCTAAACTGAATCTTTGCGGTTTCACAGTCCACAAACCTATACAAAGTTTGAAAGGAGGTAGCATTTTTAAAAATTGTTTTAAATTTTTAATCTTAATCTATCAATTTCCCAATAGCTAATTCCCCAAATTTTAAGGTACTTTTTTCTTTGTCTCAATGAATAGAAAGGAAAAGCCAAAACTCCAAGAGAGTCATGGTGTATGGAGAGTATTGGGTTTAGTACCAGAAGAACCAGCTTCTCTTAATCACTTACTAGCTCCATAACCTTAGACAAGTCATTTATCTCTTAGAGCTTCAAAGTCCTCATTTATAAAATGAGAGGATTGGACAAAATGATCTCCAAGTCATCTTAGAGTTCTGAAATCCTGCCCATTTAGAAAATGTGGAGGAATTTGACTAGATGACTTGGGTGGCCCAGTAGATGGAGTGCTGGGCTGGAGTCAAGAAGACCTATGTACAAATCCAGCCTTGGACACTTACGAGATATGTAACCTTGGGCAAGTCACTTGACTTGTCTGCTTCAGTTTCTTCAACTATGAAATGGGAACAATAATATCATTGATACCAGAATAACAGAGAACAGAGCATGTTTATAGGATGAGGAGAAAGTCTAGGTGAGAAGGGGATTGAAAATACAAGAGAGAAGGGTGATGATTGACATTGTAATGTCTCTGAGAAGAAGGGAGGATATGCTATCAAGGGTAAAGGTGAATGGACTAAGTTTGGTCATTATAAAAGCACTGTGTTCAGAGAGAATTTAAAACATAACAAAAACCAAATTACTTATGGTTGCTTAGCAGGTCATAAGAGGACCAAATCTAGTGAGGGATAACTAATAAGAAGACAAAAAATTAAAAAAATGAAATAACCCTGGCTTCAAGAAGTTCATATTATAAGGCATGTATCAGATGGACTGCCAGACAGGAAGTGAACTGTGGTCTAACCTAGGGTTTGGAACTAGTTACATGTGGTATAACAGGGGGATGCATACAGAAAACTAAATAAAAAATACATGCAATTAATTAAAGGCTGAAAGGAACACCAATAAGTGAGAGAATCAAGAGAGGTCTCCTGTAAGAAGGTGAGCTTGATCTTTTTGGTGGTGGCAAAGAATTGGAAATTGAAAGGATATCCATCAGTTGAGGAATGACTGAACAAGCTGTGGAATATGCATGTAAGAGAATGCTTCTATGTTATAAGAAATAATGGACAGGTGAATTTCAGAAAATCTGGAAAGGCTTATATGAACTGATGCTAAGTGAAGTGAGGAAAGTCAAGAGAATACTGTTTACAGAAATAGCCATCAGTAACTGATTTTCATAGGCTTCTCAGCAATGCAAGGACCTAAAACAATTCCAAAGGACTCATGATGAAAAATGTCATCCACATCTAGAGAAAGAATTATGTTGTCAAAATGCAGAGAAAAGCATACTATTTTCCTTTCTGTTTTATCTTTTTTTTTCTTTCTCAGGGTTTCTTCCAATCATTATAATAATTCTTTGTAACATGACTAAAGTTCAAATATATTTAATAGGAATATATATGTAGAGTCCATACCAGATTGCATTCCTTCTTGAAGAAGTAGGGGAGAGGGAGGGGGAGAAAATGCAAAACTTGTAGAAGTAAATTGAAAACTGTAAAAAAAAAATGACAGATTTCACTTCTGTATTTCTATCCCCAGGGTTTACATCCCCGGTATGCAGCAAGTACTTAATAAATGGCTTCCCATTCAGCTATTTATTAACCTAGGAGGACAATAAATACATGAAAAATGGAAAATACCTGTGAAGATTTTTTTATAGTAAACTATTCTTCATCAGTGATAAACATAAAAGAAATAATGAGCAAGGATATTTCAGAAAAACCTGGAAAGACTTATATGAACTGATGCTGAGTGAAGTGAGCAGAACCAGGAGAACATGGTACATAGCAACACTAACATTGCAATAACCAACTTGGATAGATTTAATTCTTTTCAGCATGCAATGATCTAAGACAATTCCAAAAGACTCATGAAGGAAAATGCTAACCACATCCAGAGAAAGAACTATGGAGTCTGAATGCAGAACAGAGCATACTCTCTCTCTCTCTCTCTCTCTCTCTCTCTCTGTTGGTTTGGAACATTTTAGAATACATTAAAATCAACTTTGGTTTTTCCTCCTTTACTCTTTTTAGGACAGCCAGGTTGAAAAGAAACCTGCCTTGATAAATTGCTTTGAAAGATTCCCAAATATTTTAAGGGGGGGAGAGAATCATCTTGAGAAGTTTGCCAGAACTAGAAAAGATGGAAGGTGTTTCAGTTGGAAGATATATATATATATATGTATATATATATATATATATATATATATATATATATACATATATATATGTGTGTGTGTGTGTGTGTGTGTGTATAATAAATATATATATATATATATATATATATATATATATATATATATATATTACAGCAAGCAGATAAAGACTGAAAGACATTTGAAGGCATTCCTTTTAGCAGGAGGATTGAAAATTCATGGACTATTAAATCTGTCAGACTATATAGAAGAATGAGTAAACACTTCTCTGGAAGAATTTTTCAATGAAAACACAATTGCTCATAAGAATTATTTTACCTTTCATAGATTCTCCTTTGAGTGGGTAGAATATGATTTTGCTGGTCTTTAGTGGGAGTTTTCATCAGTTTAAGAAAATGGGTTTTTCTAGCCCCTCAAGTGGCCTCTAAAATACGGTAGGTTTTATTGTATTTTACTCTTTGCGTGTTTTACATCTTTTCCAATTCCCCTTCCTGGGATCTTAGAGCTATCAACTAATTCCCACTTCTAAGCATTACAGAACTACTAATTATCACCTTCTGCATGTGAAGGCCACCATGGAATTGCCAGTACCACTGCATTCATCCTTGGCCTTCATCTATCCATGTGCACCTGTAGCAACTCCTGGTCACCTTGTGGCTTCCTAGAACCATGTCAATAAGTAGGATTGTGACACTGAACACTTTACTTGCAAAATCTAGAAGTGAACAGTCACTGGGGCCTTTTAAAAAGAGCCCATCCCACTAAAATAGTAATAATTACTACAAATTATCTATATATAAAGTCAATATATTTATGTGCAAAAGAATATTAAACAGCAATGGAATATTTTTTGCTTTGGAAAAGAGAGAAAATCCAAATGATAAAACCACAGTAATTCATTTCATTTATAAATAGAAACTGTAAATTGTAGGGTGCCAATAAACAAGTGATCATAACTGTAAGTAACAGCAGGGTAGAATTCTGAAATTGTATTTAAAAGTAAAGGATTTACCATCTTCAGAATGCTTGTTTAATAAACTTACAGTTTAGAGTTCTCTTAATTAAGTGTCTCTTGGGTGCACTGGGCTCTGGAAGCAGACAAAATATGGAATTTTCCATTTCTATACTACATGTGGTTAATGTTAATATATGTATATTGTAGGATTCCTGTAAATCTATCATTTTACTTCATAATATTTAAATTTCTCTTTTCCTTTCATGAAAACAACTCTGTGATTGAGAAAACTGGATGACAGTAATGCGTATTTCTTATTTTAAAATTCTGGGGTTTGCTTTGCCAAATATTTTCCAAACCAGATCCTTCCAAAAACAACTGAAATTCCCTGGGCATATGTTAGACACTCAAGGAGATTCATTAACTCTTTAATGATGGTCAGAACATTATGAAGGAGATTAGACCCAGTTCCATTCAGAACATTTATTAAATGTCTACAACATACAAGGCATTTAGGTGCTGGAAAAGACAAAAACAAAAATGGTTTAGTGAGCAGTAATTCCTGTTGTCAAGGAACTTGTAATCTCTTGTAATCTAATGAATTGGCTGAAGAATGACTTCATGGAAGTGATTCTGGTTCGAAGATTATAAAATCCATTACTAAATCAAGTTTTAGGGTCGTTGAGGCTGAGTGTCATGACATAGTAAATAGGGAGCTGGCTTCAGAATTGGAAAGATCTGACTTGACATTTATTGGCTGTGTGGCCCTGGATGGTCACTTACCCCGGATTTCCTTGCAAAACAAACAAAAAACAAAACAATAAAAAGAAGAATTAGAAAGATCTGGGTTCAGATTCCCAATACCAATATGCAGTACGATACTGGACAAGTCATTTAAATTCTCAGCAACTACATGACTTTAAAACTACAACACACAGGGCAGGTGTTGATATGATTTGTTGAAGGGAGTTGCCTTTCTGGGAGTCCCCTATACCAAAAAAATTTCAATTGTAGTTTCCCCTCAAATCATCTTTAATATATATGTGTGTGTGTGTACATATATATATATACATATATGTAATATATACAATATATATACAATATATAATATATGTAATACATATATATGTAATGTTATGGAAATATTTTATTCCATAAATTTAAAAAATTAATTTTTTTTAAAAGACATTAATTAATCTAGGCTTGGTACTCCTTGGAAGTAATTTGCACATCAATAAGACATGAACTTTTATTTAGAGTGTATTATTAAGTTTTCAAGTATTCCGCCCTCCATCCTAAACCAGGGGTATGCTGGAAGCAGCCCCAACTGAATTCCCAGACCCAATCACTAAGTTTTCAGGATAAATATTGATATCTCAGGAAAATACAAGCATTACAAATCAGGGTTTTATCTGTTGTTTTATTGGTTGTCAATTTAAGAAAGTAAGGGAAAGAATCTTAATAATGCAGATTATGGATACAAGTCTTCCATATGTACATTTTTCTTTCTAGAGAGCCAGTTGTTACAAAGAAAAAAAAATAACATACCAGCAGATTCTTGCTCTCAAGGGTATATATTATGGATGAGGAGGCTAGAAACAGGAAACACTTCTTATTTTGTTGGTAGTGGTGTGGAGCTAACTTGTTGATAAACCTTTCAAAAGCATCAAAACGAGTTTTGTAGAACATAGGCCAAAAAAAGAAACATAAAACCACAAAACTAATTGAATTTCCAAAGGTTACACAGCAAGTAAGGAACAGAGCTACAGATATAGTTAAAACACAATTCTTTATTCTTGAACAATTAAACAAACCAACTGGAGTTCAGGAATCCTAGAAATGCTTGAAATGGGGTAGGGGAGTGAGGGCCCCCAGGATGACAGTTTGTGGTGTTAGATTGACCTCCAGCCTAGGATTTATCCTTTAATTTTTTTCTCAAATTTTAGATATATAGAAAAGTTGAGAGAAGGTATTGGTTTTACTTGTGATAAATAATATTCCTAAAATCCACTGAAACTGCAACTCCATCAACCCTCTCTCCCCCAACCCATAATGCAGATTACAACTCAACCTATGCGGCACTGGTCCATCTCCACCCATTAAGTTCACTGCAGAGAAGGATCTACCCACAAGATGACATCTATATGCCCCTTTGTCTTCTGAGGATAAATTTGATTTTTGGAAATTGTCATCAATTTGTCCCTGTGTTTTTCCTTAAGTTTCATTTCCCAAGTAAGTCTCATTTCCTTAAAAATTAACCCAGGGTCTTCCTTGATAAGAAGGTCTCCTCATTTCTTCTTATCTTAGTAGTTTTCGTGGTTAGTATATATTGAGTTCTCCCTATGTTGCCACTGTCAGGGACAATTTCTTTTTTTAATTGATTTATTTATTTTTAGTTTTCAACATTCACTTCCACAAGATTTTGAGTTCCAAATTTTCTCTCCATCTCTCCCCTCTGCCCACCCCAAGACAGCATGCATTCTTATTATCCCCTTTCCCCAATCTGCTCTCCATTTTATCACACTCTTCCTTTCTCTTATCTCCATCCACTCTATTTTCTTTTAAGGGAAGATAGATTTCCCTACCCAACTGCCTGAATATCTTATTTCCCAGTTACATGTAAAAATAATTTTTAATATTCATTTTCAAAACTTTGAGTTCCAACTACTCTCCCTTTCTCCCTCCCCACTCATTCCCACTGAGAAGGCAAGCAATTCAGTATATGTCATACATGTATAGTTATGCAAAATACTTCCATAACAGTCATATTGTGAAAGACTAACTATAGCTCCCTCCATCTTATCTTGTCCCCATTTATTCTATTGTCTCTTTTGACCCTGTCCCTCCTCAAAAGTATTTACTTCTAATTACCCTCTCCTTTCATTTGCCCTCCCTTATCTCATCTCCCCCACCCACATCTGCTTATCCCCTGCCTCCCTACTTTCCTGTAATGTAAGATAGATTTTCATACTAAATTGAGTGTGCATGTTATTCCCTCCTTAAGCCAAATGTGAGGAGAGTTAGGTTCACTCTTTCCATCTCACCTCTCCCCTTTTCCCCTCCAGTGAAAAAGATTTTTCTTGCCTCTTTTATGTGAGAAAATTTGCCTCATTCTATTTCACTCTTTCTCCTCTCAATATATTTCTCTCTTACCCCTTAATTTTATTTTTTAGATATCATCCCTTCCTATTCAACTCACCCTGTGCCCCCGTCTATGTGTGTATAATCCCTCCAACCACTTAAACACTGAGAAAGTCTCAAGAATTATAAATATGATCTTTCCATGTAGGAATGTAAACAGTCCAACTTTAGCAAGTCCCTTATAATTTCTCTTTCCTGTTTATCTTTTCATGCTTCTCTTGATTCTTGTGTTTGAAAGTCAAATTTTCTATTCAGCTCTGGTTGTTTCAATAAGAATGCTTTAAAGTCCTCTATTTCATTGAATGATTATTTTTTTCCCCGAAGTATTCTACTCAGTTTTACTGGGTAAATGATTCTTGGTTTTAAGCTCCTTTGACCTCTGGAATATCATCTTCCAAGTCCTGTAATCCCTTACTGTAGAAGCTGCTAGATCTTGTGATATCCTAATGGTATTTCCACAATACTTAAATTGTTTCTTTATGGATACTTGCAATATTTTCTCCTTGATCTGGGAGCTCTGGAATTTGGATACAATATTCCTAGGAGTTGCCCTTTTGGGATCTTTTTCAGGAGGCAATCAGTGGATTATTCAATATCTACTTTCCCCTCTGGTTCTACAATATCAGGGCAGTTTTCCTAAGTAATTTCTTGAAAGATGATGTCTGGGCTTATTTTTTGATCATGGCTTTCAGGCAGTCGAAAAATTTTTTAAACTGTTTCTCCTGGATTTATTTTCCAGGCCAGTTGTTTTTCCAATGAGATATTTCACATGCTCTGCTATTTTTCATTCCTTTGGCTTTGTTTTATAATTTCTTGATTTTTCATAAAGTCATTAGCTTCCATCTACTCCATTCTAATCTTTAAGGAATTATTTTCTTAAATGAGCTTTTGGACCTCCTTTTCCATCTGACCAATTTTGTATTTTAGGGCATTCTTCTCCTCATTGGTTTTTTTGGATCTCTTTTACTATTTGGATTAGTCTATTTTTTAAAGCGGTATTTTTTAAGCATTTTTTGGGTCTCCTTTAGCAAACATTTCACTCGTTTTTCATGATTTTCTTGTATCACTCTCATTTCTCTTCACATTTTTCCCTCTACTTCTCTTGCTTGATTTTCAAAATCCTTTTTGAGCTCTTTTGTGACCTGAGACCAATTCATATTTTCTTTTTGGAGTCTTTGGATGTATGAACTTTGACCTTGTTGTCTTCTGTTTGTATATTTTGATCTTCCTTGTCACTAAAGTAAGTTTCTATAGTTTGATTCTTTTTTTGGTTTTTGCTTATTTCCCCAGATATTTATTTGACTTTTGATCTCTTTGTCAAGGTAGTTCTCTGCTTCCAATGTGGGTGGCTGGTGTAGTGTTAGCCCCTCAATTTCCCTGCTATCTCCGACCTTAGAGCTCCAGAAAGAGTCACTGCTGCTTCCCCTGCCTCTGCTACTGCTCCTTGGGCTCCTCCATACCTTCTGGCCCCTGGGTCTGGGGCCAGACCATTGTACTCTCTCACAAAGTTCCACAGGTTTTTTTCCACTGACCTTTCAATTTGTCCCCAGCATTTTGGAGGTCATGAAATCTGGAAACTGCCACAGGTATGAGAGATTCAGTCCCCTCAAGGCCTGCTCAGGTCCCTTCTGTGCCATCATGGCCCACACTGGACCGTGCTCTGCTCCCAGGGCATCATAATAGACACTTCCCTATGACCTTACAAGCTGCCTTGGGCTGAAGATTTGCTTCACTTCATCATTCTGTGGGTTCTGCATTTCCAGAATTTGTTGAAAGTCATTTTTACAGGTATTTGCCTGGGCTTTGGGGGAAAGCCTTAGGAAGTCTGTGCTGTTACTCCACCATCTTGGCTCCACCCCTTCAGGGACAATTTCTACCATTCATTACAGACTAAATGTTATAAAATTCTAATGGGTTCATCACAGTGCAGATCACTCTGAGTGAGAAAAGTAAGCCCTACCAGCAATCTCAATATTATGTGTCACATAGGACCAGAACGCCCTAAGAAAGGGTCTTGGGATAACTAGACCAAATTAATTATCAGGTGACCAGCCACTAACATGATCTTATTTAATAGGGAGAACAGAACCTGCCATCCTCACTTTATCCCTAGCAATTATAACATTTCAATACACTGAGTAGAAGTGCTAGGAAAAGAGTCAAGTTCAGGGGTGCAACCTTGAGGCCACATGAGACCACAAAATCGAAAGTCAAAGAGCCACACTTCAGGACCTAGGAGGCTACAAGTGGCCTTGAGGTCACAGGTTGCCCACCTCTGGCACTCAAGCTTTATATGATGCTCAGAAAATGGAAGACCTATCACCCAGTTCCACTCTTCTCTAGATGACTATGCAGACTCTCTGATCTAAGGGCATGTTGAACATATGGATTTTCCCAAACAGTATCAGTTCCCAGTCCCATTTTATGGGAATCCTACCTTTTCCATGAATCTGCAATATTTCACAGAGCACCAGGCATGCCATCCTTTCATATTGGAGTTGTCTTGCCACAGAAAATGATAGAATGCTCTTAATTGTATTCAATGTTTCACTCAGCATAAGAAACATAAATTCACTGAGCAACATTTCCTAAATCTTCTGCTGCACAGATTCTCTTTGCTGCAGGAAATTCATGGGCAATTCAGAGTCTAAGAATACTAAGAAAGGCAAAGGTCAGCTGATGTAGCTGGACCATCAGATGGACTCCTGGACCATCCATCCTCCTTTGAGTAGGCAAAGACATATAGATAACGCAACATGGTTCCCAAGTGATATTGCACTCATTTTTAAATAGATTTTATCTTTATATGTACATATAGTAAATTGGGATCCGGAACTTGGATTAGAGCTTGGACTCAGGGTTTGGGGTAGACTAGAACTCCTGATTTCTTACTTTTTCCATATGGTGTTCTGTGACTGCTGTAGACCACTGACCACAGGGACCAGTGCCTATACTACTCCCTCTTTGGGGCTGCATCTCCTCACTTCCACATGTATACTACCTGTCTCATTCTCCATCAGCAGCCTTAATGTTCTCATTCTCTCTCTCCACACCTATATATACATACATGTATGTAAATATATACATATGTATATTTACATATGTGTAGAAGTGTAGCTATGTGTATATATATTTCTATATAATATGCATATGTCCACATATATAAATATATACATAGCTATATATGTATATATGTGTGCATGCATGTATATATGTACATAAATATGCATACATATGAATACAGGCATGTATATGTGTGGATAGATATATTCCTATATGGACAACTCTAGGCACACAGATACACACGTATACTGTATACAAACTTATGCATGAACATACATGCAAATGGAGTGGCTGAGTGCACAGTGGATAGAGCACTGGACTGAGAGTCAGGAAGACTCAGTTTCAAATCCAACCTCAGATACTTTATTAGCTGTGTCACTATGGGCAAGTCATTTAACTTCTCTTTGTCACAGTTTCTTCAACTATAAAATGGGGCTAATAATAGCACCTACCTTGTAGGGTTGTGTAAGGATTGAACAAGATAATATTTGTGAAGCCTTAGTACTGTTCCTGGCACACAGTAGGTGCTATATAAATACTTTGTTCCCTTTCCTTCTCTATTCCCTGTATTTCTTATTCATCTAGCTTTACAAAAGAACTGAAATTATTACTTGACAGCTATGAAAAGGAATGGGATTCAACCTAATTAAATATTATTTAACCTGGAAAATATTCTTTATCAATAATAAATCTTAATTTGGAAAAGCTTAAATTCAACTCTTAGTTGAACTCAACCTGTATAAATGAATACATTCCTTCTGTATGATTGTGCTTTGCTGTCATCTATCCAAGCCTTTTATTTTGCAAATGAGGAGATGGAGGTCCATAAGGTTACATTTCTTGCTCAAGTTCATATAGTTAATAAGAAACAGAGCCAGGATTCAAACCAGAACCATCTGATTCCAGAACATTACCTGACCTTACTCCTCATCTTGTTTCTTTCTGACTATTTTACAAGGTCATTTTATATTTCAGTTCTACCCCCCAGGGCCCAGACAGGTATCATCTGCAAATACAAGAAAGAATGGTCTCTCCATTACTTAGGACATTGATGAAAATGTAACTGGGCTGCCCAGGGCTGACCCCTGCTGACCCCACGTCACCTTAGGTTGATAAGCATTCTCTAAATACTCCCTAGGCACTTGTGCACCTGCCTAATAACTCTGATGGACAGTTCACATGTTTTTTTTCAGTACATGGATAAATATGGGTGAGGAGAGCTAACTGAAGGTTATTGTAAATATTTTTTACAATTATAGTGCACAGCACCCTACTTTTCTTAATGATTATTTTTGTCCATGTCTATTTCATTTCATGACTGGTTAAAAATTAAAGTTCTCCGTTATCTATTCATTTTGCCAAGATGATACCAACCAGCTACTCTAATCATTACTTTTCTCCAACTGACCAAACTGAAAGTTATCTATCTATTCATCTATGTATACATGTATGTATATTGTATGTATATATCTCTCTATATCTATATATATGTATGTATGTATACACATATTTTGGGCATCATGAACCTAGTTTCCAATAAATGTTTGAACCTACATTATTTTTTTCCTGTACCTTTTTTTTTTTCCTACAGTGCAGCTTGGTCATAGATATTAGGGAAAATATAATTTAGGGCCTGTTCGGGTTATAAATGATGAACTCCTGGATTCATTATAGCCCATTATATTGGCCAGCATCCAAAGAGCTATTTCATATGAAAGCCACGGGTTCAGAATTTGAATCTTATTTTTCCCATATGATTCAGCTAATTACTTTGTCCTATGCTATTTTTCACCTATGATTCAGTCTATAGACAGAACTATTTCCACAAAGCTTAGTAAGAGCCAGGTAGGGGGTTATTTTAAGCTATTTTAGAATGACCTTTTGTTGGAAGAAGCCATGAAAAAATGTTGTTTTTTTTTAACTTTTTATTCATGGAACTGAAGGGCAATTTCTTCTTTGTAACTATTTTTATTTTAGACTAAAATTCACTGATATTTTTCAAAGAGCTTTTTTTTGACATATCAAAACCTCTGTTCACTGAAAGGAGTTTCGAAACACTTTACTTTGAGAAATTTTGTTACCAGAAGCAAAGAAACCAGTAAATAACATACATTTGTATTCTAGAACATTAGAAATGGGTTAGGGTATGAAATCTCTTATTAACTATTAGCTAAAATATGAATATTAACTGAAATTATATCAAGCAAACATGTTGGATTAAAATACTGTAACATATCCTAAGTTCAGATCTTCATTATGTCTTTCCTAGACTATTGTAATTAACTCCTAACTTATCTCGCTACTTCAGTTAATAACTAATAACACCCATTATTATTCAACTGCATTTATAAGTCACTTTAAAGTTGTTAAATACTTTAAAATAGTATTTCATTTTATCCTTGTGACCACCCTGGGAGGTCAGTACTGTTATTTTTCCTATATTACAAATGAGGAAACTGAGGCAGAGAACAATTAAATGACTTGCTCAGGTTTACACAGCTAGTAAGATTCACTTCCATCTTCGATCCATCCACAAAACTGGCAAAAACTGTCTTCCCGAAGTCCAGGTCTATCCACATCACTGCCCTGCTCAAGAATCTTCAGATGCTTCTCAGAGCCCCCAGAACAAAATACAAATCTCTCAGCATGAAGTTTAAATCCCATTAAATTCTGCCTCCCAATGCTTTTCCAGAGTGATGTCCCAAATTCCATGAATCCTCTGCATTCCATATTCTGATTCTGTCCTTTGCCCCAGGCTCTTTCCCATGCCTGAAATGCATTATAACCTTACTACTTAGAAGCTTTGAACACATTCAGATTCACTTCAGATGCCTACTCTCCTGTAGTGTTTCATCAGCTTCTTACAGGTTAGTACCCTTTCCCCACTTACATAATTCTACGTGTGAAAATCTCTTTAAATATAATAATTCCATAGAGCTTTCCTGAGGCAGGGCTAATTTTTTGCTTATTTGCTTTTGCATTTTTTTATCTCCAGCTTTTAGCATAGTGTTATGTTTTTGTTAGATGCTTAGTATATATTTGTTTAATTGAATTGAATAGGAAGTTAGTTATCTCTTCTCAGCTTTCTATCAGCTCCTACTATTTTTTAATTTTTTTTTTTGCGTTGTTCTGTCCAGGGTCTTCAGGTTTCTTCTGACAATCGTGGGTAAGTAGATTCCATAAGAGATTCGTCATCAAGGACCTCATTCTTTCTCCCCTCTTCTCTGACAAACATTTCCTTTTGAGTTATAGGGAGAGGTTGTCTTTCTCTGCCAACTTCCCTCCTCTCAGAATCCAGGCAAAGGTCTCATGAGACTGTGATGTTTTCGAGCTCCACTCCAATGAATAGCAGTTTACTTGCCTCAGCCATTTGGGGCAAGTAGGTTTGATGAAATTGTCCGCTATGGACTGTTCAACTCTCATATCACACTCAAAAAGGCAAGGTTAGAGATGGGAATAATAAGGTTACAAGAGTCTAGAGAGAAGAGATCCTCACCTCCCCCCCATTGGCAGATTGTGCTGAGTCAGAGAGTCCTTAAGACCTTCCCACAAGTACCGTAGAAGGAATAAAAATGAAGTTTCCTTTAATGACCAATTTACTCCATGATTTCAAGGGACTCTCAGACACCTTAAAATGTCTTCCCACCACTGGGCTAGTGACGGAGTTTCCTCTAAGAAGGTCAAAACTCTTCATTCCACCATTAGAGACAGAAGTCTTGAAATGCCAAAAATCACTGAAGGAATACATTGAGTGATGCTCCTTTACAGTAATCAACCTATCCACTAATCAATCACAGAAAATCCTTCTTAGAATACTTCTTTCCTTGTTTGACAGGTGGATCAGATTTGAGAGCAAAATCCTGAGTGTTTAAAGGTACTGATGGAGGAAGGCAAGGTCAAAGCCATTGTGGCAAGGAAAGTGACCCAGGAGATTCCCAAGGCAAATGTAAATGCTGAACTTTGCTATGATCATATTCAAAATTCATCCCTTCCTGGACAAATGGTAGCTGGAGGTGGAGGGATTAACATTTGGCACATCCTTTACTTTTAGTAGTAACAATACTATTGAGATGATTGAGGCACAAAAGCCATGCATGGCATGATTTAGAAAGGTTTTGTTTTGATTATCCTTTTAAGGAATGACTGTTATAAAGAAGCCTTATTCCCAGAGCTTTCATTAATTAGAATATGACAATAAAGTATTCAAGGTTTTGCTTCTACTTTTACTTTGAACCTACCTATTATTTCAACAGAGAAAGCTAGATAGTGCAGTTGAGAAAAGTGCTAGATCTGGAGTGAGGAAGACCTAGGTTCACCTCTGGTCCCAAATACTCACTAAAGTCCGTAACCCTAGACAAATCACTTAACTCCTCTATACCTCAGTTTCCTTTTCTGTAAAATGGAGCTAATTATATCATCTACTTTTCAGACTTGTTGTGAAGCTTGAGTTCTGTTTGGAAAGTGTTTGGCAAACCTTAAAGCACTATATAAATAATTGTTGTTGCTAATAGAGGGAATTTCTAGGGAAGAAACTCAACCCTTCCAAGGAAGACTAATGCCTGCTCAACAACTGTAGTCTTCTAGAATTTCCTAGGGCAGGAAGAAGTGAAGGAAATTGTCCAGGTTCACCCAGTCAATATGGATTACAGGTGCAACCTAAACCCAGCCATACCTGACTAAAGTCAATTCTCTGTCCACTCTACCGCCTTCCCTTTGTCTCTATATTGAGAAGAATGGATAGACTTTGACCAAAATGAATAAATTTGAAAATTCACAGCTTCTCATTTGATTCAAATCTCCAAAGTCACAAGGTTTTGTAAAACCTAAATGTCTTCAGTATCTTGTTCCTCTGCGTTAAATTGCGTATTTTTATTTGCCAAGTATGCAGATAAAATATCAGTGATCAATTAGGGACTGAATTTAATTGTGCAAAAACTCTAGGGTAATTTATTTACAATGTGTAAAATTCCAAGATCTCGGTATTGAACTCTCACTCTCTTCCGGGTATAAATGCCTTCAAGGATCAGTTTCCTGGGCCCATTTAGATGTTTAGAAAGAGCAAACAAAAATTCTAGTTTTGTTCAATCTAAACAATAACTTTTGTCATTCTCTGACCATATTTCTGCTTCTTGATCCAAGGAACAATGTATTAATAAACATTCCTTACTTTTATGGCATCATCTCTTTTCCCCAAGAGTGTTCCAGATAATTACTCTCTTTTTTTTCCAAAGTTCTACATTAGGTCTAAGGAAAAGAAAAAGAGAGAGGTAGACTGCAGAATAGAAAGAAAATTTCCCTTGCTTTGCCTGGTTTTTCCCTTGGTCTTTTGTACTAAGGCACTGGAAGACACTGGAAGCTGATAGTAAGCTGGATTAGAAGTGAATCTGAGTCTTTAATACATTAGTACTACCAAGCCAGGCATCTAAGAGCCAGTGGAGATATGCATACATATATACACACATATAGAGTCATATCCATATCTATACATACACACATGTGTGTGTATGTATGCATGCATGCATGTCATTTTGGTTTAATGTTCCTGCTGAGCCAAACCTGAGAAGCTCATCTCTCTTCATGCTAATCCATGTTTCCTAGCTTCAGGGGGTCTTAGATTATTTTAATTGAGCTTTCTTGGCCGCAGCCTTGAAAAAAAATAAATCGAGGTCTAATTTACTAAGCCACAAAGCTTACCTCCAATCAAAACATTTTAAACTTTAGACACCAGTAATTTGAAAGAAAGACATGAATGTGAGCAGATTTCTTTGACTAGCATATAAACATTTTTCTAACATATAGAATGTTCTCCCAAATAGAAAGACTTGTATATGTATATCCATGCATCCAAAGACCTACATCCATATACATGCACATGAATAAATATTACACACACGTGTGCAAATCTTAATAGGCCTCTTTTCAAATACACTTATTGAAAAACCTCAATGAAATGCTTTATTTCCTGAAACATTATTGCATTAGAAAGCATGATTCAGCTCAGGCACCTAGTGAACCTCTTGCTTCAGAGATAATTCTGCATTACCAGGTGTCCTCTTGTAGATCACATAAAGATTGGGCCTCCCTTAAGTGTGAAATAATCCTGTTCCTTCTTCTGTCTTCAGAGTGAATGAGCCCAGGATTAGATCCGATAAAACACACTTGAGATAAAGTGTACAAGGTGGATTATAGGAAGCAAAGAGGATTTAGGGAAGAACATAGCCACCACTTTTTGTTAACAGGAGAATGGTGGCTTTTGTGCGCCACACTGATGGAGACCCAACTGGAGAGCTCCGAGCTATGGCTTTTGTTGTACATTTCTCTGCATACATTTGCTTTGTAGTTGGGAAGCTTCAACTTCGGATGCCATGCTGGGCCTTGACTCATGCTCATTTTGTTTAATAAAAAGCTAAGGATGTACTTTTACTCATTGAGTCTGGTTTTGTTTTCTTTGAAGTTTATTAAGCTATCCAGCAAGATGTGAGGTTCATTAGGTTGTTATTATCATGGTCACAAATTAAGTATCTGTTCCCTGGGGAGTGATAAGCTTCAAGTGGTGTGTCAGAGCTGTACTTATTACAATATTTACTTAATTACTAACTTAACTTCTTCTGGTCACTTTTAAACAATGCATATGAAGGTGTCCTTAGGTGTAGATTAGTGGGCTATTCATTTATCTCATTAATGTTTAATTTTTTCATCCCACAATTACATATTTATTATAGAAAAGATGGGCATATAACAAAATGCTTTATTTCACAAGCAAATATATCTTATTATTAATAATATTAATGGTATCTAGCATTGACATAACATTGTAGAATTTGAAAAGCCTTATAATACATTATTTCATTTTAGCCTCATAACAACCCCATGAAGTAAGTGCTATTATTATCTCCAGATAATAATTTATTTTACAGATAGGGTTAGTAAGTCACCTAAGTGACTTGCCCAGAGTCACACAGCTAATGTCTAAGGCAGAATTCTAATCCAGGCCTTGCTGATTTTGAGTCCAGCCAACCAATCCACTAATCCACGTTGCCCCAGACATAACTGCATTCAAAATGATACTTCATTAAGTGGAGAGAGTCATACATTTAGAGTCGAAAGATTCCAATCCAAGTGCTCAAATTTCAGCTTTGTTAATTGCTAAAGACCTGGAGGAAATCACTTCACTCTAATCTATTTATGTGTTCCCCATCCTATACCTATGCATTTTATTTTTGATCATCAATATAGATCTGAAATAGATCTTTAAATTTATTTTAAAACTGATCATTTTAATACATGGGCATTCATTGAAATAATGAAGATTGCCACCCATCCATACCTCATTTTATGTGATTCTTACCCACATCCCTTCATATATTTTCCAAAGAAGATATATTCAACATGCTGAAGGTTTTCTATATTTCTTTCAGTTGAATTCCTTGGGTTCTGATACAACACTTTGGGTGCTGATTTCTCACTCTCCCTTACTCCACCTACAAAGACCAGCCTACTTACTTTTCCAATCACACATTTCCTAGAAAATGCCTTTTGTGACATTCACCTATGGCATAACTGGTAAAGACCTTTATTGCTTTACCATGCTTCTCTCAATTATGTTTTTTGTAACCTACAGTTTCAGTTGTTTGAGGATTGTAATATTCCTTGATTCAAAACATGTCCTTATCAGAAGAACAATATTAGTATCAAGGTGTTTTCTCCTCTGTTAGAATTAATATTCATTCTTATTAAATTGTCTTATTAGATTTGATCCATTATTCTAGGCTGATGATTTATTTAGGGATTCAAATTCTGTCATTCAATATATTGATGCTTCTTCATGACTTTTTGCCAACTGAAAGTTTGATAAGCATGTTATTGATGCCATCAATATTAAACAGAACAGGATCAAGAAAAGAGTGCTCTGGCACACCACTGGCGTCTTCCTCTACATCGACATCAATCAAGTTATTACCACTGTTTAAGACTATCATCTAACCAGTAACTCTAGTCTGCTTAACTGCTATGATTTCTGATGCATATGTCTCAATTTTGTCCATAATTTTAAATTTACAGAATAATGTAAATATAAAAAATGGAAACAAGATTTCATTGAGAAAGCTGACACCAAGTATATACATGTGTGGTTGTGGGTGTGTGTATTTGGGTGTGTGTACATGTATGTATATGTGCATATGTATACTATTTCCTTTCTTGATGAATTCTAGTTTGTTCCTAGTGATAATGACTTCAATTTCCAAGTGCTCGCAAATCATGCTCTTATCAGTGGCTTCTGGAATTACACCAGGAATGATGGCTAATATACAAGTTTATAAATTGAAAATTTTACCTTCTTCCTACTTTAGAAAATTAGACCTATTTTTGCCCATCTGCAATCCTGCTGTTTGTTTTTTTTCCAAATTAGTATCTTTCTTAAAGTGAAAGCTTATAAAAATAAACCTATAGCATTAAAAGTCACAGTTGTCATTCAGAAAAGAAGGTGGAAGAGCTTTCCTCTTCACTGATTCAGAATTTTTTTCAAACGTAAGAGATACTCCAATCACATTTTGTTTTAACTGTATATTTACTGATGCTGTTACCAAGTTGTATTTTTAAAAACATATCTCATATTTAAAATTATGATTTCTTTTCAAACAGTGAATTATTAAGAAATTAATTTCATAATAAAGTTAATATTTATGAAAGCATCATATATTTCATTAAATTCTTATATTAAATTTTGTGCATCTTAAGTTAATTATACCTTTGTAACTATCGCAGTTAGAGCTGTTGTAGGGCCTATTCACTCAGTGTGAAGTTACTGTGTGTATTAATACGAGAATTGTTTTAAAGGCTCTTGCTGCTTTGTTCCTCTATATAATTAAACTTTTTTCAAGTTTTCCAGTATAAGACCTCTTTATAGTGATTTGAGTACATTACAATGAAGATTTATTTTATTACTATCTTACTATCACCTTGAAGAAATTACAGTTGAATTATCTTTAATATGAATGTTATTTTTTGTTCTCAATGAAAGTATTATATAGACTTCCTATTTGATATAGTAAGGAAGAACCTAGAGCTAGTCTCCTAATTACTAACACCAATTCAACAATATTTCTCTCATTACAGTCATCCCAGCTAAGCAAAACTAGAATAATACACCTTCTTTTCTCTCTACCACCTCCTTCCCACTGATTGCTGCAGACTCTGTTTCTTTTTTTTAGTTTTATTTTTTATTTTTAGATTTTGAAATTCATTTCCACAAAATTTTGAGTTCTAATTTTTCTTCCCGTCTATCCCCTCTCCCCACCCCATAACACCTTTCATTTTGATAACCCCTTCCCTCAATGTGCCCTCCCTTCTATCACATCCCACACTTCCCTCATCCCCATCTTCTCTTTTTTTCTTGTAGGGCAAGAGAGATTTCTATACCCCATTACCTGTATTTCTTATTTCCCAGTTATATGCGATAACAATTCTCAGTATTCATTTCTAATCCTTTGAATTCCAGTTTCTCTCCCTTCCTCCTTCCCCACCCATCCCCATAGAGAAGGCAAGCAATTCAATGCAGGCTATATATGTGTCACTTTGCAAAAGACTTCCATAATAATCATGTTGTGAAATGCTAACTATATTGCCCTCTATCCTACCCTATCACCCTTTTTTTATTCTCTCATTTGACCTTGTCCCTTCCCAAAAGTGTTTACTTCTAGTTACTCCCTTCTCCCATTTGCCCTCCCTTTTATCATGCCCCTCACCCAACTTGTCCCCTTCTCCCCTACTTTCCTGTAGTGTAAGATAGATTTTCATATCAAATTTAGTGAGCATGTTAGTCCCTCCTTAAGTCATATGTGAAGAGAGTAAGCTTCACTTTTCCCCTCTCACCTCCTCCCTTTTCTCCCCTATTGAAAAAGAATTTTCCTATCTCTTTTATGACTTATAGCCTGCCCCATTCCATTTCTCCCTTTCTCCTCCCAATACATTCTTCTCTCACCCCTTAATTTTATTTTTTTATAGATATCATCCCTTCTGATTCAACTCAACCTGTGCTCTGTGTGTGTGTGTGTGTGTGTGTGTGTGTATATAAAATCCCTCCACCTATCCAAATACTGAGAAAAGTCTCAAGAGTTACACATATTATCTTTCCATGTAGGAATGTAAACACTTCAGCTTTAGAAAGTTTCCTGTTTACCTTTTTATGCTTCTTTGAGTCTTGTATTTGAAAGTCAAATTTTCTCTTCAGTTCTGGTCTTTTTATCAAGAATGCTTGAAAGTCCTCTATATCATTGAATGACCATTTTTCCCCCTGAAGTATTATACTCAGTTTTGCTGGGTAGGTGATTCTTGGTTTTAATCCCAGTTCCTTTGGCTTCTGGAATATCCTATTCCAAGCCATTAGATACATTAATGTAGAAGCTGTCAGATCCTGTGTTACCCTGATTGTATTTCCACAATACTCGAATTGTTTCTTTCTAGCTGCTTGCAATATTTTCTCCTTGACCTGGGAACTCTGAAATTTGGCTGCAATATTCCTAGGAGTTTCTCTTTTTGGGTCTCTCTCAGGAGATGATTGGTGGATTCTTTCCATTTTTATTTTACTCTCTGGTTCTAGAATGCCAAGGCAGTTTTCCTTGATAATTTCATGAAAGATAATGTCTAGGCTCTTTTTTGATCATGGCTTTCAGGTAGTCCCATACTTTTTAAATTGTTTCTCCTGGATATATTTTCCAGGTCAGTTGTTTTTCCAATGAAATATTTCACATTATCTTCTATATTTTCATTCCTTTGGTTTTGTTTTGCAACTTCTTGGTTTATCACATAGTTATTAGCTTCCCTGAACTCCATACTCATTTTTAAAGAGCTATTTTCTTCAGTGAGCTTTTGAACCTCCTTTTCCATTAGACTAATTCTGCTTTCTAAAACCTTCTTCTCCTTGTTGACTTTTTGGACCTCTTTTTCCATTTGAGTTAGCCTATTTTTAAAGGTGTTATTTTCCTCAGCATTTTTTGAGTCTCCTTTCGCAAGCTGCTGACTCACTTTTCAAGCTCTGAAGCCTTGACTTCCTCTGACAGTATGCTTTGTTCTTCCTTATCTGAAAGGATGGAAGGAAATATCTTTTCACCTAGAAAGTAACTTTCTATGGTCTTATTTTTCTGCCCTTTTTTGGGCATTTTCCCAACCAGTTATTTGACTTCTGAATCCATTGTCAAGAGGAGGGTCCTAGTGCTCCTATTCAACCCAGGTCAGTGCTCAGGGTTGAGATTCAGATCAGCTGCTCAATTCCTCCTGGAAGTTTTATGCTTAGTGCTCCAACAATGGATGCATCTGCTGCCTGCCTACTGTGGCCAGAAGCCTCTGCTGCTGCCTTAGGCCAGGGCCAGGGGTGGACTCTGTTCCTTTCTAGCTCAGGTTGAAAAAGTCCTCTCACTGACCTTTGGCACCTGTGAGTTGAGGGATCTGTGAATCACTGCTGCTTCCAGGGATTTTGTCCTGAAGCCTGCTCCAGTCCTGCTCCTCTCAGAGTCATGCAGCCTGGGCTGGGCTCCACTCCATGTCCAGTGGGACAGACCTTTCCCATCAGCCTTCCAGGTCACCCTGGGCTGGAAATCTCCACTCTGTCCTCCGTGGTTTCTGCTGCTCAAGAATTTCTTGAGAGTCTTTCTTTACAGGTATCTTATGGACTGTGGGGGAACAGCTAGAGTATGTACATCTTTCTACTGTGCCATCTTAGCTCCACCCACTAATCCTGCAGTTTGTTCACCATGATTTTTCAAAAATCACTCTCAATGATACTTTCAACACCTTGAGAAGTAGTTTGCATAAACCCTGTAACTTCAGCTATTTGGGAAAAATTACATGTTTGCTTACTGTCTTCTTATTTGTCTTCAGTTGTAATTTTCTGTTAATAGTGGTTATTGCTTCTTTTTTAGTCTGATGATCAGTTTCCATGGTAGAAGTAACTTACAAACTTTTTTCTAACTCAAAGCTACCATGATTCTATGATATAACTACATCCAAAATATGCAAATTCTCTTAAAGTTTTTTTCAATATTCATTATTTAGCCATTTTTACATTATAGTACTCATGTAAGCATTACCCTTTCAAATGAATTTCTTGTATGATAGTTTACTTAGATAGTCAAAGTCTGTCTTGATGTAGACTAGTGCCTTTTTCACATCATTCTTCTGAACACTGAATATTTCAGCCAAACTGGACAACTTGCCATTTCCTGGACTTGGAATTCCATCCTCAACGTTTATACCTTGAACAGGCTGTTTCTAACGCCTGGAATGCACTCTCTTCATGCATCTACCTCTTAGAATGTTTGATAAACTTTACTCCTTGATTGTTTCATTTGTCAGAACATTCATTTGAGGCTCAGCTCAGATGTCACCTTCTACAGGAAACTTTTCTAGATGACTCTAGCTGTTCATGCTTTCTCTGTCTCTCTCTCTGTCTCTGTTTCTCTGTGTCTCCCTCCCTCCCTTTCTCCCTCTCTCTCTCTGTTTCTCTTTCTCTCGGTCTCTCTGTCTCTCTCTCCATCTCTCCATCTCTCTGTCTGTCTCTGTCTGTCTGTCTGTCTGTCTCTCTCTCTCTGTCTCTTTCTCTCTCTCTTCCTCCCTCCCATCTCCTTAAATGCTCATGCATATACTTGTGAATGTTTCATCCTTCCAGTAAAAAATAATTCAGGAACTGAATGGTATGTCTTCATTGTGCTCCCAGAGAGAAGCAGAATGTCTTGCACATAATAGATGATTGTTGGAATGATTTTGTTACGTATTTAATATGTACATTGCAGACAGAAAAAAATAGAAAACATGATCCTTACCCTCAAGGATATGCCAATCTGGGTTCTTCCCAGTAGATTTCCACATAGATTAGCTTTCCAGGCCACATGCAAGTTTTTACTTGACTACATCTATGTTTCTTCAGTGACAATGAAGTCCTTAGCAGAGGCAAACAGTGTGACTCCCTTGTTTGCCTCCAAATTCTGCCAAACCATTTTAGATATTTAGTACTGCTAACCCATGGGTGGCTAGGCCTTCAAAGCAAATGTCTATTTACAAACATGACATTCACTAAATAGCAAGTCCTTGGGCTATTTCTGACCTTTGTTCAAAAGGAAATCTTTCTACATCATCTCCTCTAAATACACAGCAGGTATATGGAATTAACCATTTTAAGGATCAACATCAAAACCAATTATACCATGGAAGAACATTGCCTCAAAGATCTGTATTATTTTTTTTTATTTTCATCAAAGACAGTTGCTGCTTTAGCAAAGGATATTTTGGGAGATAGTCAAAGGGCAGCCTGAATGATAAGCATGAAGTAGGAGACTTTTCCTTTTTACTATATCCTTGCTTCTGACATCATTCATCACTCAAGGTACCTTCTCTCCACTTCTATCAGTGCTTACTAAATATTCACTCCCTCTTCCATGTTGGAAATAGGCTTCCAGGAAAGAACCAGATAAATCAATGAAGGAGGCGTTAAATAGGGTACACTGGGAGAATTTTAAGATCTGAAACTAAACCTCTAAGAGTCATTTCAAAATGAATTAAATCAGGTAGCTGTTGAAGTGTCTATCCTAATAGAAGATTGATGAATGGATCATTTAGGATCAGACAAAAATATGTAACTGATGAAAAATGATCTTTACAATAAATAACTGCAGCAAGTCTAAGATGAAGTATCAGAAGAGAAATGTGATACCCTGCATGGAATCTGGAAAAAGAGGAGCTTAGAAGTATGACTTTTGTATTGTTCTGTCATCAATATCCAGGAAAAGGAGACTGATCAATTCAAACAGATATCTAGGTGACTTTAGGTATATTCTTATATAACAGAAATACTACATCAGGCTTAAAAAAATGGGCCAAAGAACATGATTTCTTCAATATTTAGCCAGGATTGTACTGTTCTCCTTACTCTCACTCTAAGCTCACAAAGTACTATGCTCCTAATTTAGTTTTTCAAATATACTTGGCTTCTGAGAAGAGAAGGTCCTGACCAGCTGACAAGAGTTTCTGGTTTGCTCAGCAGTTATTGTTCCATTAGAACTTAAGAAATTGACATTTTGTCTCATCAATTAATCTTACACATTTTGTAAGTTTCCCATAAGTCATGTACATGATGGTTGCCTTTGTGGTGGGGTTACATTAGTACACACTTTGCTTTCTTCACAATTTTGCATTGGGTTAATGCTGTGAGTTTTAATTCAATGAACAAATAAAAATTAGAGAAGGTGGATTGTTTGAGTAGTATAGAAGGAGAGGGTGGCAGGATCTTGCTTGTGCCTTGCCAGACAGATTCATTGGCACCTCTGATGAAAGTGTTAATATTTCTTAATGATGATAGACAACATTTACATAGCTCCATATGGTTTGTAAAGTGCTTTATATACATGATGCCATTTGATGCACCTCTGACAGGTGGGTGTCATTATATTTATTTTACAAATAAGGAAACTGAGGTTCAGAGAAGGGAGATGATTTACTTGACTCTTAGTCACATACTTATTTAGTGTCAGAGATAGGATTCATATTGATGTCTTCCTGATGCCAAGTCCAGCATTCTAGGTAATGAGAATATTTAGGATGAGAAACTATCACATTGGTGATATCTGTTCAATGTCCTTTGTTCTCAAAAAGGACCAAAATGACGTTGCTATGCTAGAGTCAAGTTACAGTGTGTAGGGCTCTGGTTGATCAGACCAATACAAGGTCAGAATGTTCTATCACAGGTTGAGCACAAATAGTCCATGCAAACATTTAAGGGAGTGGATTCTCTAACTTTGAGCTTCTTGTGTTTCCTTTGCTTTGCTCATGGAGCACAGCACCTTCTCTGATGAGGGCATACCATGCTGAGCAGTCCTGTGCCACTGTCTCCCATGTCACACAATCAACTCCAAAGTTCTTAAGAGAGACCTTGAGAGTTTCCTTATATTGTTTCTTCTGATCTCCATGTGAATGCTTACATTGATGACAGCCTACTAATTGAGAAGCTGGGAATTAGAATGAGCTATATCTTTTGGGTGGCCCCCCCTTTGGAAGGACTGTGGGTAGTTCTTGGCTTTCTAAAAGGTCCTGCCATAAAGGTGATAATTGATCAGTCTCCCTGATTTCACATAGGGGTGATATTGTGCCTAAGAATGGAAAGTGGAAAAGGTTTGATACCAAAAGTCAGAAGTGTATGAGGGAACAGCATGAATGCCAAGGGATAAAGGAGAGAAGTTGGTGACACTTTTCAGTGCTGTGCTTTCTGTCTACATTTTAGATGTTGGAAGATCCTCAAAAATACATAATCAATGTATTGATATTATTCCAGAATTTCAATTTAATTTAACTTAGCACATGTTCACTAAGTGCTTTGGGGGCACTGTACAAGATATGGTGTTTACAAAAGACATAGTTCCTGCCCTCAGGAAGCTTATAATCTGGTAGATTAATATAAAGCATACATAAATGACTATATTGAAAATGAGTGTACTTTTCAGGGTGCACAAAAAAGGAACAAGCAACATGTTGAAATTGAGGGCTAGGGGCACCTGAGTTAGCTTTTTAAAGAAAAGGTTAGAAAATCCAAAAGTTGTTGTAGATCCACATACATAAAATGGGGAGCATTTCAATTCTCTTGGAGTGTAGGATAGAAGAGATACAGGACAGTGCTGGAAAGGAAGGGCAGTTCCAGAAGAGTATTGAATACTGCACAACTGAGTTTAAACTTGACTTTGTAAGCAGTAGAGAGTAGCTGAAAAATTCTGAACAGATCATAGCAGAATTAAGGGTATATTAGGGGTGGTAGAGAATAGAGGTAGAAAGATCTGGAAGGTTTTAGCAATTACCTGGGAAGATAGGGATAATGCAAGTTCAAGGACAGTGACTTTAGGAACAGGAATACCAAATTTTCAAACATGGAAGGATGAATATGTGATGGTGCCAGTTACAGAAAAGGAGAAGTCAGAGGAAGAGGCATGTTTTAAGGGAAAAAATACTAGTTTTGTTTGGGATACGTTGAGTTTGAAATTCTAACAGAAAGCCCAGATAGATGTGTTCTGTTGGGAGCTGTTCAATAGTAGCTTTTTGAAGAGGTATGGACCTGAGAGGTACAGATCTGTGTGGAGGAAGTAGTTGAGACTGTGATAATGGATGAGACTTTGTCTGAGTTCTTATAGATGACCCTTTTTATATTGTTCTGCAAGCAAAATCACCCAATGGGAAAGATTTCACAATTTGGAGCTATTGTGATGCAAGAGAAAGATTGATAGACCTGGATTCACAGGACCTGAGTTCAAATTTTAGCTCTGTTTTTTATTAAATATGTGACCCTTGGCAAGTTTCTCAGCCTTCAGCTGTCTCACTTGTAAAATGGAGATGATCTGTGGAGTCCTTTTCAATTCGAGATCTATGATCCTTTGAGCAGGCTTTCTCAAACCTCTTGTTGATCAGTCATTTTGTGATTCTTTGTGACCCCATTTAGAGTTTCCTTGGCAAAGATTCTACAATGGTTTGCTATTTCCTTCTCCAGGTCATGTTATAGATGAGGAAACTGAGGCAAACAGGCTTAAATGACTTTCCCAGGGTCACCCAGCTAGTAAGTATCTGAGGTGGGATTTGAACTCAGGAAGATGATTCTTCCTGACTCCATGCTTGGTGATGCACCTTCAATAGATAGTGTACCACTTACAGGACAGGGGGGTTAAGTGATTATTTAGTTTATTTGTGACCAAATAGATGGCGTTGTAGATAGAGTGAGAAGCTTGGAGTCAGGAAGACCTGAAATGAAACTTTCTACCTATGGAACACTAGGTAAATCATTTAACCTCCTTCAACTTGGTTTTCTCATCCATAAAGTAAAGATAACAATAGATCTGCCTTACAGGCTTGTTGTGAGGCTCAAATGAGATATTTTAAAGCACTATATAAATGTTAACTATCATCATTATTATATTAACTCAGTAAATACTCATTAAATATGAATTGTAGGGAAACAGAGGCACAAAGGAAACAGGTCATTTCCTCAGGGTGCTTAAATTCTAGTAGATAATTACTTTTACTGTTTTTTGGATTTTTAACTAGATTTTAAGCCCCCTTCTTTTAAACACACTACTTCAGAAATAGAGATTCTAAGGCGCAGCTAGATTTTGTGGTGGTTAGAACACTGGACCTGGAGTTAGGAAGACTCATCTTCTTGAGTTCAAATTTGGCCTCTGGTCTGTATGACCTTGGGTAAGTCACTTAATCCTGTGTGTCTCAGTTCTCTCATCTATAAAATGATCTGGAAAAGGAATGACAAATGGCAAATCACTCTAGTATCTTTGCCAAGAAAGTCCCAAATGAGGTCACAAAGTGTTGGACACAAGTGAAATGACTAAGCAACAATGATGTATGAGCATCTTAAATCATTTCAATTTCCAAAGTGAAATAGGACATCAAATTCCAGGATGACTGGATTGGCTCAGCATCAGAGTACTTTCTTCGGGTGGGATGATCACACTGTTTAGTCCTTAGCAAATGAGCAAAACAAAGCAGAGGTGGGGAAGTAGGAAGCATATTTCTGTTGTGTTCTTATAGATACAATTTAGGAGGAATTTAAGGCATACCTTGCAGAAGTCTTCTCATTCTTAAAAATGGTTCTTGTCTGAGGCAGTTGGATAGCATGGTTATGTGCTCACCTATTCAGCTGCTAGCTTACATGCCAGAGGTATAAGATGAGTCAGAGGTGATGCTGACATAGACTTTGTTTGTAAAGTGCTTGGGAAAGCTTCAGGACAAAAGGTGCTATATTACAAATGTAATTGCAGTTAATATATAACATACTGCTCTCCTAAATCATTGCAGTACACTCGGGGGTGTATTTTCATTTCTCACAGGGGAGTCCCATTCATTTTGAAGGGAACAATGTGTTGGCTTTGAGCAAAACTGGCTTCTAAAAACTGTTGAGTGACAATTTTCTCCAAAATATTGCATTATTATAAGGCATACTCATCTGATAACAGACCAAACTATATAATAAAAGTGATTGGATTAAAAAAATATAGCTTACATATAAAATATTTAAAGAAGGATCTAAATCATTGGGCACTTCATGTACGACATTTGTATATATATACATATATGTGGATATGTTTATATACATACATGTAGTATGAATTGGTTTTATACATGTGCCTTATGTTCATAAATACATAAGACAAATGTGAAATCCTTTCCAAGGGTTAGCATGGGGTTTTTCCCACACACTCTGACTGCTTCAAATGTGATGATTTACATTGAGTATATGTGTTCATATGAATGTAAAGCTTTAAATGAATCTAGAAAAATGGGCCAAAATCAACACCACTGGATATTGGTTGACAAATCTGAAGTGATCTTAAGAATACATTGACTTAGGCCCCACATTTCAATTTAAACTCCTGTTATTACAGTAATATTCACAAAATGGCTTCCTATTTATGCAATATGTTCACTGTAATGTTGCTTAAATTGAACAGATGAGTGCCTCCTAATAATGTATGTTTACTTCATGAACTTGTGGGCAATTACATTATAATTATGTCTTTGTAGGTGCTTTTTCCTGACATATAGAACGCCAGTGCTTTTGAAATGTAATTGTAGTTCTCTGTCCCATTTAGCAAAGCTGAAAATTGTTAAAGGTTGGTAAATTACCCACATTTAGACCATGAGCAACTAGGCAAATTAAGTGACAGTGTCAGAAATGTTACAACATAAATTGGTACCAAGTATAAATCCAAGGTAGACTTTCTTTTCTAAACTAGAATGTTGTTTATGGAATGCATTAAATTATTTTTAAAAGACCAGTAAAACATACAATTCCTGCTCTTCTACCACAACAACAAAAAATCTTCCTAAAGGCAAAGAAAAAGATGTTTCCTATGCCAAGGTGCTGCCTAAAAATATAAAAATTGCCTTCAAAGGTAGGTTCATCTTATTTGTTCGGAGTCTACTTACTATCTAGGGAAGAAAAAAATAACATGTCAGCTGGGTAAAAGGTACAATAGTATATAGTGGTTTGGGAAATTATTTACTTTATTGTATAAAAAACAATCTCTCCAGAAATGGGCAAATAGACTTAGAATAGAAACAGACAATACATTGCCATGCTTACGCTAGATTTATGTTACTCTGTGGGATTGAATGGAGATAGTGATGACTGATCTGTTTAACACTGAGAAACATGCATTTCGCTGACATGCATGGAACAACAGCCCACAGAGGTGACCACTCCTGAAAGACCAGCAATGTCAGTTAAGTAAATTAATTTTCAAAGTATTGTCCTGTCACTTTCTACCTTCAGGCTAGTTGCTTATTGATGGAGACAATTTAGTATTGGATGAAACTATCTCATCCATGCCAGCCTTAACCAGTATATGGGAAAAAGCATCCGTGATTGACAGTTCACAGGTCTTAGCCATTCAGGAAACCAGACTGATGGCTTCCTTTTTCTGAACTAGAAAATCCAACATTTTGGTATGAGGCAAGTGTATATCTAACTAAAAGAAATGAATAAATAATTATCAAAAAAACTGCATAATTTAAAGAAAATGTGTGAATGTACATATTCTTGTTAAGTTTTAGTTTCAGTTTAGTTTTAAACTACGAAAACAACATGGTATAATGGATAGAGAATTGAGTTGAAAATCCAATACAAGGGGACTGAGTGAGTCATTCCTCTGACAAAGTGGCTATGGGATCCTGGACAAGTCATTTCATGCTTCAGTGATGCAGGCATCTTCTAAGATAATTCGTTGTTAAATAATTACCTATACCAGCACAAGAAGTTTCCTCACTGAGTTTGCTAAACCAATGAAATCACTGGTCTGATGAAAAAAAATAAAATTAAACTATGCATCTGTAAGCAGTTAACTCATCATTCCCTTAAATTTTCCACTAAGGAGAGATTTCTTTGTTTATGGATGCCAAATCTTTTTTCACCTGACTTCTTTGAAAAACCACTGCTTGTTTGACTTGAGGGCTGTATTTTCAGGATAGACTATAAAACAAAGCTATGGCTACACCACCAAACCAAAAACCTCATTACCGAAGTCATCATTTTGATCACTTCATGTTTAGAAACAGAGGCAGACAAACCAAAGAGCAAAACCCAGTTCATTAATTATGATAATGTTTGACTGGATAATTTCTTAATAAGGAAAACTAACAACGCACGATTTCAAATAATGTATTTTTTAGCAGTTCTCATGAGATACTCCAAATTTCCCAGGCTTTTTCCATTTACACAACTTAAAAAAATTAAAATTAAAAAATTAGCAGTCTGCATAGTGGTGAGGAGAAAAGACTTGGCTTGGATTCAGAAAGACCTGGTCCAAATGTTGTCTCCGATACTAGTTACATGAACCTGGCAGGTCACTTAACCTCTGTGTAACTTTCACAACTACTGAGGATGCAATACCTCAGAGAGAGGGAGAATCTAAAATACGTGGAAGGGATGCTCTAACATCTAGTTTCCTAAAGTGAGGAAGCCACAGATTCTCAATGCATCTTCACATACAATTATCATTGTACAATGCAAAGTTCAATAATTTGAAACTTAGATGGTGTTTCATGAGACCCTTAATTTTTATAAGGTTCCTTTTTTTGTAAAATGTATAATAATCCCAGATTTTTAATTGGATTCTTAATATAGGACAAACAAAACCAAATTTTGTTTAAGCATGTGACATTTGCTTTAAGTTTCAGGAAGATATTCCCCAAATCCCCATGTTTTATATCCAAAAATTAGGGTGGGTTGACATATCGAGATCCTCACTATAAACATCTAGGGTTAGGGTTAGGGTTAGGGTTAAACTCCATTCTGGGTTTGCACTTATGTATTGAGATTTCAATGCAAGAAAACTTCTTCCAGATTGGAACCTTTCCAATAAAAATTCCACAAGGTTCAATTATAATCTGAATTATCCATGCATATTTATTTACCTGATTTATGAGATTGACCTAATTCCTAAAGATTTATATTTCTATAGACATTTTTACTCCTAGACCATAGTTCTGCAACTATTTAAACTATAACTCTGTGATCTAACTTTAAAACATGTTTATACTAAGTATGTAGTCATACTAATCATTATTAAGGGTTATGTTGAAGTTTGTAGAATTGGGAATTCAAATATTCCAGTGTATGCTATATACCAGTTCTGTGTACCCTTGGGAAAGAAGGTTAACCTCTCTGAAATTCAGAAACCTTATCTTGGAAAATGCAGATGTTGGACTAGATGGTTGTTTTTTTGAAGGTCTATTCTAGCTGTCCATCTTCTATAGAGATGAAATTTCCTGTAAACATACTTTGGAGTTCAAATACTTTGGTAGCAAACAGGCAGTGATCAGAAGTGGGGGAAGCATGTCCAAAGTCCAGGTCTGGTCAACGGTGAGGTCTGTAACCAGATAGCAGAAAATAGTTTTAAGCTAAGTTGAAAGCTCTACTTTGCAATCTGGCTTCTTCAATTCATGGACATTCTGCCGCCATTCTTTTAAGTACTGACATTTGGAGTTAGACCACCCCCTTGATCTTGTACCCAGGTTTTAGCTGTTGACAGCTCCCTGCAGCCATGGTTTCCTGCATTGGAAACAGCTGAGTTCTCATACTGGCAGTCAGAAGGGTGATATTTGTTCTACATCTCTTTCCCCACCATTCCAGGAAAACAATGACTTCTGGGTGGTTTTCCTTCACCACAGATATTTTGTACTAAATTAATAAAGTTGTTTTATAAACTTTGGAAATTTTTTTTCTAAGGACTTTGATGCCTATCACCAATGCTGGGAAAATAGGATATAGAGATAATTAAGAGTTAAAAGTTGGACTTGTGCTTTCACCAGCTTATAGAGAACACCAAGGCCTCTCCACTTTCTCTACAATTTAGGCTCTGAGAGTTGCCTGGGGCATTGAGAGGTTAAATGATTTATTTGCCTAGGGTCACATAGCCAGTTTGTATTAGAGGTGGATCTTGAGCTTAGCACTTCTTGACTGAAGAAATTAAAATGTGTTGCTTTTTCTCAATTATGAGGACAATTGCTATTATTAAATCATATATATACACATGCATTCGTACTTACATACACATATATACATACACACATGTGTGTATTTCACAGATCTTAAAGGACGATGTCAATAGTTGAGATGATGATGGCATTGATGATGGTGATGCTGTACTGCTAGATCACATGGCAAAATGGATAGAAAGCCAGTCTAAGAGTCAAGAAGACCTGGGTTGGGGGTTGGCTTTTAACACATACTGGTAGTGGAACCAAGAGAAAGTCACTAACTTTCTCTATGTGACAGACAAATCTCAAAGGTGAATTGTTAATTCGCCTCAGTGGAGGAATTTCTATAGCAGATTTTCCCTCTAATAAAAACCACAAGCCTGGAAAATCAATCAATCAACCAAAAAAAAAACCCAAAAAACAAATGAAAGAGCAGTTAAGCACGGAAATATATGTGTATACACCTGTACATATAAACACATACATATAATATAATAAACAAATATGAGTATAAAATATGTATATATGTCATAGCTGACATTTCATCACATATTTTATGTGGTTTGGTCCTTACAAAAATGTCTGTAATATAATGTGTGTAAGAGATGAAATTTCAATCACATTCATAAGATTTGAAAAATACTTTATATGTAGAATCCATTTTGATCCTTACAAACAATGTATCAGTCAGCAAGCAAGTGTCTACTATGCAACAGGCTATAATGTCCTCTGCAGATGTAAAACCAACCTGCCATTACTTGCGCTAACTAGTGCAATGGAAAAAACTAATCAGACTTATACTTCTCAATGCTAACAATAAAATTTTACTAATCAAATGTACACAAACATTCATTCATATTTTCTATTAGAAAATACAAATATGAGCAACACTAAAAACAACTCACCAACCTGATTTCCCAGGGTTTCCTATAAGTCCATCTCATATATGCACTCAATGGCAAGATTCTTTCTCAGCCTAGCCAAATGGCATGTGTCTCTTCTGAAGTGGTTGCCAACAGGTCAGCAAATCAGTCAGTTAACCAGTGAACATGAGGGATCCTTGAATCTCAACTGGAGAGAATATGAGGCAGACTTGGTCATGACCTAAGACCAGATTGAAGACTGGGAGTATCTAGGTGGTTTCTTATAATTTTAGTAGTAGACATTTGCTGGATATTACATAAATTCTAATTGGTGGTTAATGACCCATTTTTTTCAACCAATTAATTTGATTGGTGTTTGATGACATAAACTCATGTCAAGGTTATTTACCAAAATTTCCCATTGATTGTCTTTGGGAATGCCATATATTTACCAGTTGTTTATGAATACACATACATGCACACATGTTATTTACCATTTGTAAGTTATGAAAAGAAAATCAAAACACTTCATCAGTAAATGATTTAAAATGAAATGCAGTCCGTTATGTAAATACAAGAAATATTTTCAGTATACAGGCACAGTTCTAAAGTACTGGGATCCAAGAAGCTTATAGTTTAATGAGACAGATGACATGTACATATGTAACTATATACAAAATAAATAAGAGTAACGTTAGAGGGACAGGCTCTAGCAAGTGAGGAACCAGGAATAGTCTCCTACAGGCATTTGAGATGATGTGTGAATTATTTGCTGTCATTATCTCCATTTTACACATAGGGAACTAAGGCTCAGAGAAATTAAGTGTCTTTTGTCGCTGGTCACTCGGTTAGTATGCATAATAAGTGAGCATTCTACCCAAGACTTGCCTGGCTCTAAGCACAGCACTCATTGCTATAATATGACTTTGCTTCTCGGAAAATGTACTCTGAATGACGCTTTGCCAAAATACATCATTTTTCACGTCATATGTCCTGATCCTGATTTTTGTTTCAGAAAATGCATCCATTTTGCCTATTATTTAATCTAATCTCTAGGTCTGAGGCTGCCTTCAGGACATCCAAGCTTAAGGGATCAATGATGTGTCAGCAAAAAATTCTGAGACACGAAGTTCACATAAGCAAAGGAACTGAGATAGAATCTTGCCAAAGAAGCCAAGGGAGGGAGGAGTATCCAGTCTGGTCACAAATTGGCTCTGTAAGCTTGATTTGGTTCTTAAGTCCCACATCTGTAACATGAGAATGATAATATTTACACAACTGGTTCATAAATGTCATTAGCTTATGTGAGCATCAAACGAGAGAATGAAAGTAAAGTGAATATAAATTATTTGAGGGTGGGTATTGTCGTCTGTTTTGTCTTCATTGTCCCGGTGTTTTACACTGTTCCTAGTACATAATGAATGCTTATTGGATTGAATTATTTCAAGTGCTTTATAAATAAAGTCCTCTGTGAAGATCAACTATTGTTATTGTTATTGTACTTATGTTAATGGAACTATTATTTTCCCAGCAACTCAGATTTGTATTTGTGTCACCATTGATTCCTCCTTCTCCATTGGTTTCCACATTGAGTCTATTGCTAAGCCTTGTGGGTCCGACCTTTAAACTGTCTTTTAATGATGTTCTCTGCTTTCTATTCCAACTTCCAGATGTTCATCACATGATATTCTAGTACCTGGCAATGTGTCTTACATGAAATAGATAATTAAAAAAAATAAATTGGTTAAGATTTAGAAAATACTAATATTAGTCTATCGTCATCTGCTTCTTAATAATTTGGGCATTTTTTTAACCTCCCTTTGGGTGTTTTCATGCGTTTCTTTCCTAGGATAACTTATCCAGTGACACCTGTCCCTAGCAGATATTGATAGAATCTGTTGTACCAGGAACTTTGACCTCCTGACCTTCTTCTTCTTTCTCTTTCCTTTCCTTTTTTACTTTTTATTCCAACCCTTTCCCACAAAGGGAAAAAATCAACTAGGTACCTACTCAAATGATATGCCAAATTATTAACTATGTATGTGTAGAAGCAAAGATCATATTTCCAGAAGAAGTGTTCGATTCAATTCAATAAATATTTCTTAAGTTCCTACTACTTGCCAGGAATTTTGCTAGGTACTGGAGATATAAAGACAAAAATCCACAAGTTTCTGACTAAGGAAAATACATACTTTAGGAGAATAAAACTGATCCACAGAATAATAAATACTGATTTATATTGATCCTATATCCAACTAATATCCTCATTTTGTCAGATGGACCACTAAATCATCATACTTCCCTCATCTGGTACTTGTGAAGTTGATTTCTTGACCCCAAAGCTAAGACTTTGTCTTTTTCCTGCTAATTTCCAAAGTATTTGATATGGTTTAATATTCTAATCTCTCCTGATCTTTATGAATCTTGATTCTGTCATCTAGTTTATTAAGCATCCTTCATAGTTTTTTGGCAATAATAAATTTGCTGATTAGGTCACATGTACCTTTAATGAAGTCATTGATAAAATTGATAACAACAGAGCTCAAGACTATTTCATACATTTCTTGCTTTCCTCTATTTCACTATCACAAATTCTAAGATTCTCTTCTCCTGTACATTCCCATCATTACCACCTCAGTAAACAGTCCATCTGTGTGATAAGACTTAGACCCCAAATATTTGGTTCCAGTTTGCTAGATGAAGTGACCAGAAAGCTTATTTCTGCCTGATAAAGGCAAACTGGGAGCTCCTCGGGTAGCAGAATCTAAAACTATATAAATACATATAAGCAAATGTAAAATAATTGAAGGGGGGAAGGGACAATCTCAGGTAGAAAAAACATTTATTCAGCACTTTATGTACTAATCACTAGGGATATTAAACAAAAGCAGGCAGATAGTTCCTGGTTTCTGGGAGCTTACATTCTAACGGAGAAAGGCAACACTTGGATGGTGATGGAAAGAGAGAGAAAAAAGGTACTCTCAAGGTATTGTGAAAAGATAGCCAAGAAGTGACCTGGGGATATTTAGCAAACTAATAATACCAAAAGGCAGACTTAAAGAGGGAATACATTACAGACAGTGGGGACAGCTTGTGCAAAAAATACAAAGATGGGAAATAGAACACAACATACAAGGAAAAGTAAATTGGACAGTTTGGCTAGAATATTGAATATATGAAGGAAAATAATTGCAATAAGCCTGGAAAGGTAGGCTGGAGCCAAATTTAGCCCCCTTTAGGTTAATTTATTTAAATGTCAGACAAGGGATTTGGGGTTTCCTTTCATTATATTTTAGTTTTATGATTTTTCGTAGGCAGAGCACTAGCACTAGGGTTTTGGGGGTGAATTACTTTTGGGTGCTATATTTCTGCCTTTTCTATGAGTTCAGTTTCAGCTTTTCCTCATGCTTCTCCTGATACCTATAGTTGAGTTTATATTAGTATATCTATTAGGTTAATGCCTAGAATAATGGGCAGGGAGAGATTTTAGTGATCAATTAATCAATCCCCTAATTTAATAGATTAGGAAACTAACATACAAGAGTCAATGGAAGACCTGGGATGGGAACTTCCTACCCCTAGGGTCCTAAGCTAGTACAAAGAAGATACTGATTATGTCTTTAACTGCGATCCAGTTTTTTAAAGGAAGATGAGTGGAGTAAAATTCTGTGGGGATTTACGTAAATGAGATGATGGAAAGTGAAAGTATGGATGACAACTTCAGATAAAGGAGAAATGGTTTCCTATTGGATACCTTTATTGACCTTTTTCTTATCTTTAAAAATTGAATTCTAAGAAAATAAATTTTTTTCCTTGTTTTAACTTTGTGACATTTATAGTGATTCTGAGCCTAAATCTGACAACATTTGTAAAGAACTGAAGAGACTGTTACTGCTAGAATGTGTCCTGGAGGCTTTTTCTGTTGGAGGAGATGACAGTAACTTTCCCCATGCAGATTAAGCTGGTGTTTACAGATTTGCCCTGGGTGTGCATTTTTATCCAGCTGTGATCAAGTAACACTGCCTGATGAGTGCCAGACAGATCTTGGGATGTGGAAGGCTCCCAGGCCCATCACTTTGGAGGAGAGCACAGTTCTAATCTGGCCATGCTAGCAAAGATCAGTGATTCCCTATCTTTAACAACATTTTAAAAACAGCTATCTTTTACCTAAATTTGTTTTCCCCCCTCAAGTTACAATACTTGAGACAGTTGTGGGAAAGATTAGATTTACATAATAATCTGTGTATTTAGATGTTGATGGGAGATAAATACATTATGTGTGGGAAAATAAATGCCTCAAGTGTTTCTCTCTCTGTCTCTGTCTCTGTCTCTGTCTCTCTCTGTCTGTCTCTCTCTCTCTCTCCCCCCCCCATAGATATACATATATAATATTTTATTTCATTCATTCTTAGAAAATTCTGAAGTGTCATTTTAACCCAGATATAGCAAGATTTCATGGCTTAAACCAGAGAGAAGAGAAACCATATTCTGGGCTAAATTTAAACAACTTCATATGTCATGAGCAAAGAAGCCATGACAGTTGATATTAACCCTTTCAGGAACTGGAACTATAGAGATTAAAACAATAATGACAAATTGTCTTGAGCTCACTTTCCTTCTTGTACACATACCTCAGCAGCAATCATTTACAAACCTGAAAACCATTTTTTGCATCTAGGGAAGAAATGATAAACTATTTTTATCTGCTAAGAAAATCTAGCTTTCTAAACTTTATTTCTTTATTCAGTGATTTATTTATAAATACATTTTATTTATATTTCATTTAAGAAATAGAATAGGAACAAATGGAAGACCTTCAATTGACAACGAGGTGGGGACTGCATAGTTGTAAAATCAGGGTTCCTTCAATTTGTATTGGGGAGAAAATAGGCTGAATAAAAACATAGTATGTGAGTGTGAAATATCACCAAAACTGTCTGAAGAATCTAGAGAACTATGTGGAATAATAACTATTAAGCAGGAACTTGGTGTAGCAGCCAAAAACTACAGCTTTGGAATTAAGAAGGTCTATATACCAGGGAACCAAAGAAAAATAAAGACAATCCCTGTTTTCAAGTAACACCCAGTCTAAGGAGAGACAAGCTGATAACAGCTACATATGAATAAGTTATCTACTGGAAAAATTGGAGATAATGAACAAATGAAGGGCACTAGAATTAAGAAGGATCAGAAAAGGTTTCCTGCAGAAAGGATTTTTGCTGGGACTTCAAAAATGTCAGGTGCCCATGGGCAAGTCTCTTGGCATCTACATTGCTCAGGAACTCCCTCTGATTTATATACTAAGTCATAGATAAGTTATGATTTTTTAATCTAAGTGTTTATAAGCATTTATTTATATTTTAATGTTTTTTTGCAAAAAAAATTTGAGTACTAAATTTTCTTCCTTCCTCTCAACTCTTTTCTACCTACTGAGAAAGCAAGCAATATGCTATCAATTATCCATGCAAAATCATGTAAAATATATTTCCATCTTAGTCATATCTTTCCCCAAAAAAGCCATCAAAATAAGGTGAAAAGACTATATAACTACATTTTACATTCAGAGTTCATCAGTTCTTTCTCTGAAGGTGGATAGCATTTTCATTATGAGTTCTTTGTATTTTTTTTTTATTTTGGATCATTTTATTGATCAGAGTAGCCAATTTTTTCACAGGTGATCATTATTACAGTATTTCTTTTACAGTGTACAATGATCTCTTAGTTTCTATTCACTTTACTTTGCATCAGTTTATATAAGTATTTCCATGTTTGTTTGTTTGTTTTTTCTGAAAACATGTCATTTCTTATAGCACAATAGTTCCCTCACAATCATGCACATGTGAGCCATTCCTGAATTGATGGGCATTTCTTCAGTTACCAATTCTTTGCCACTACAGAAAGAGTTGATATGAATATTTTTTGTACACATAGTCCTTGTCCTTTCACTTTGATCTCCTTGGGGTACTGGCCTAGTGATATTGCTAGGTCAAAGTATATGTAGTTTTATAGTCCTTTAGAGTTAACTCCAAATTCTTTAGAATGGTTGGACTGCTTCACCAAAAATTCTTTATTGAGCCTGTTTTCCTTCATCCTTTCCAGCATTTATCATTTCTGATGTGTCAGGTGGTACCTTGAAACTGTTTTAATTTGTATTTCTTTGATCAATACTAATTTAGAGCATTTTTTCATTTGATTACAGATAGCTTTGATGTCTTCTGAAAACTCCCTGTTCATATCCTTTGATAATTTTTTAGTTGGGGAAGTGTTCTTATTTTTACAAATTTGACTTAGTTCCCTATAGATTGGAGAAAAGAAGCTTTTGTCAGAGAAACTTGCTGCAAATTTTTTGATATTACTTCCTTGTCTATGGTACCTATTATCAAAATGATGTTTCCTTGATTGAGGGTCATCTCTAGTCATCCTGATCTATAGCTTGCTACTAGACCCAGATGGCTCCAGAGGAGAAAATGAAGCCAGTGGCTTCACACAGCCCTCACTCTCTTAAATCCAATTCACTTGCATGTCATGGCATCACCCCCTTGATGCCATGGTCTCTTCGAGAACGAAGAACAAATGATAGCAACAACAGCAAAATCAACAACAGAAGTTTGACTGATTATCTCTTATAATTATACCTATTTTTTACTTGCTTTGTCTGAGATCATGACTGCCACCCCTGCTATTTGTTTTTATTTTTTTGCCACCTCAGAGGTCTTTATAAAAATTTATTTATTTATTTTTAGTTTTCAACATTCATTTCCACCAGATTTTGAGTTGCAAATTTTCTCCCCACCTCTCTGCTTCCCCAACCCTAAAACACCATGCATTCTGATTACCCCTTCCCCCAGTCTACCCTCCCTTCCATCATACTCTGCCTTTCCCTTATCCCCATCTTCTCTTTTCTTGTAGGGCAAGATAGATTTCCATACCCCATTACCTTTTATTTCTTATTTCCCATTTGCATACAAAAACAATTCTCAAAATTCTTTCCTAAAATTTTGAGTTCCAACTTCTCTCTCTTCCTCCCTCCCTACCTATCCCCACTGAGAAAGCAAGCAATTCAATATAGATTATATATGTGTAGTTATGCAAGACTTCCATAATAGTCATGTTGTGAAAGATTAGCTATATTTCCCTCCATCCTATCCTGCCCCCCATTTATTCTATTCTCTTTTGACTTTGTCTCTCCCCAAAAGTGTTTACTTCTAATTACTCCATCTACCCATTTGCCCTCCCTTCTATCATCCCCCCCAAACTCCACTTATCCATTTCTTCCCTACTTCCCTGTAGTGTGACAGATTTTCATACCAAATTGACTGTGCATGTTATTCCCTCCTTAAGCCAAATGTGATATGAGTAAGCTTAACTTTTTCTCTCTCAGCTCCCCTCTTTTCCCCTCCATTGAAAAAGCTCTTTCTTGCTTCTTTTATGAGAGATAACTTGCCCCGTTCCATTTCTCTCTTTCTCCTCCCAATCTATTTCATTGAATGACTATATTTTCCCCCGGAGTATTATACTCAGTTTTGCTGAGTGGGTGATTCTTGGTTTTAATCCCAGTTCCTTTGAATTCTGGAATATCATATTCCAAGCCCTTCAATTCCTTAATGTAGAAGCTGCTAGATTTTGTGTTATCCTAATTGTATTTCCACAACACTCAGATTGTTTCTTGCTAGCTGCTTATAATATTTTATCCTTCACCTGGGAACTCTGGAAATGGCTACAATATTCCTGGAAGTTTCTCTTTTTGGAATTCTTTCAGGAATTGATCAGTGGAATCTTTCAAAATTTATTTTACCCTCTAATTCTAGAATATCAGAGCAATTTTCCTTGATAATTTCATGAAAGTTGATGTCTATGCCCTTTTTTTTTTTGTTCCTGGATTTGGGGTAGTCCCATAATTTTTAAATTGTCTCTCCTGGATCTATTTTCCAGGTCGGTTTTTCCGATGAGATATTTTGCATTATCTTCCATTTTTTCATTCTTGTGGTTTTGTTTTGTAATTTCTTGGTTTCTTATAAAGTCATTAGCTTCTATCTGCTCCATTCTCATTTTTAAAGAACTATATTCTTCAGTGAGCTTTTGAACCTCCTTTTCCATTTGACTAATTCTGCTTTTTAAAACATTCTTCTCCTCATTGGCTTTTTGGGCTTGTTTTGCCATTTGTATTATTCTATTTTTAACAGTGTTATTTTCTTCAGCATTTTTTTGAGTCTCCTTTAGTAAGCTATTGATTCCCTTTTCATGATTTTCTTACATCACTCTCATTTCTCTTCCCAATTTTTCCTCCACCTCTCTTATTTGATTTTCAAGATCTTGTTTTGAGCTCATCCATGACTTGAGAACATTGTATATTTATTTTGGAGGTTTTGGATGCAGAAGCCTTGACTTTGGTGCCTTCCTCTGATGATATCCTTTGTTCTTTCTCATCCAAAAGGATGGAGTAAAATATTTGTTCACCAAGAAAATAACCTTCTATAGTCTTATTTCTTTCTCCCTTTTTTGGGCATTTTCCCAGCCTGTTACTTGACTTTTAAGTCCTTTGCCAAGTAGAGGGCATACTCTAGGGACCACTAAGTTCTCAGTTCCTCCAAGGTGGCACAATCAAAAGAGAGGAGTTTACTCCTCTCCTGGCCTGCACTCTGGTCTGGGAGCAACCACAAGTTTTTCTACCCAGGATATGAAAAGAAGGCTCCCTTTCCACAAGCCCCTCTAGTTTCACAGGTCATTGCTCCTTCTCATCCCAGGGCCACCACTCAGGGCTAAGATCCAGATCAGCTGCTTTATTCTCCCAGGGTCTTTAGGTTGAGGGCTCCTAAAATGGAAGCTGCTGTCTCAGCTACAGCCACAGCCCTGGGGCTGAAGCTAGAACCATTTTCTTCTCACCCAGGTGAAAGAGCTTTCTCACTGACCTTTGAAGCTGTCTTTGGTGTTTGTGGGTTGAGGAATCAGGGAGCCACAGTTGCTGCTGGAATTCCATGCTGAAGCCTGCTCCAGTTCTGTCCCTGCTGCGCCACATAGCCAAGACTGGGTTGTGCTCCATTCCAAGCCTGGTATGGTAGACTCTTCCTTGTTGGCCTTCCAGGCTGTCTTGGGCTTGAAATCTCTTTTACTCTGTTGTTTTATGGTTTCTGCTACTCTAGAATATTGTGCTATTTGGTTTTTTTTGGTTCAGCTAAAGCATAACAGAGTCTGTTCCGTCTCCTTATTTTAACTCTATATATGTTTTTCTGTTTCAAGTATGTCTCTGTAAACAATATTTTATTGAATTCTGCTTGCTAATTCATTTTGCTATCCACTTCTGTTTTATGGGTAAACTCATTCCATTCACATTCACAGCTATGATAATAACTATGAATTTCCCTCCTTGCTATTTTCTTCTTTCTATTCTCTTTCTTTTTATCTTGACCCCCTTTGAAAGTCTATTTTGCTTCTGACAGATATTTCCCTTAATCTGTCCTTTTTATTATCTTCTCTATTTCTCTTCTTCTTCTCTTTCTCCTGTTAACCTGCTGGGTAAAATAGATTTTTATTCCCAACTGAGTATGTTTGTGTGTGTGTGTGTGTGTGTGTGTGCATGTGTGTGTGTGCCTGTGTCTGTGTGTGTCTGTGTGTGTCTGTGTCTGTATGTTCTTCCTCTTTGAACCAGTTCTGATGAGACTGAAGCATTGCTCACTTTCACCTTCCCCCTCCACTGTAAAAGTTCTACCTTGCATGTCTCTTTTATGTGAGAAAAATTTCCCCAAAGTGCTCTCTCTTCTTCCTTTTTTCAATGCATCCCTCTTAGTCACCCCTTTATTTTTTAATCATTCCAATATAATTGATCCACATCCATTCCCTCTATGTAGGCTGTTCCTAACTGCTCTAATAATGATAAAGTTCTTAGGAATTACATGAATTATCTTCTCATACAAGAATGTAAATAGTTTAACTTTATTTAGTCTCAGTATTTCTCTTTCATTATTAACTTTTTATGCTTCTCTTTAGTCTTGTGTTTAAATGTGCCATTCCAATACATCTACTGCATTAATGTGGAAGTTGCTAAAGCTTCTGTGATCTTGACTGTGGCTCAAAAACATTTGAACTTTTTCTTGCTGCTTACAAGAGTTTTTCCTTGACCTGGGAACTCTGCAATTTGAATATAATATTCCTGGGAGTTTTTGTTTTGGGGTCTTTTTCAGAAGGTGCCCATTCTTTCAATTTCTATTTTATCCTCAGATTGAAGCCATCAGGGTACATTTTTCTTGAAAATTTCTTGAAACATGATATCTAACTTTTTTATGACTTTTGGACAATTCAATAATTCTTTAATTATCTCTACTTGATCTTTTTTCCAGGTCAATTGCTTTTCCAATGAGATAACTCATTTTGTCTTCTTTTTTTATTCTTGAACTGTTTTTATTGTTTATTAATGTTTCATGGAGTCATTAGTTCCCACTTGACGAATTCTAATTTTTAAAGAATTATTTTCTTCAGTGAGCTTTTATGCCCTTTTTTTAATTTAGCCAATTTTGCTTTATAAAGAGCTCTTTTCTCTAATGAATTTTTGGACCTCTTTTACCATTTGGTCAATTTTGTTTTTTAAGGTGTTGTTTTCTTCAACATTTTCTGTGCCTCTTTTACCAAACCCATTAATTCTCTTTTAACAATTTTCTTCCATTATTCTCATTTTTTTTATTTTTCCTCTCTCTCTCTCTCTCTCTCTCTCTCTCTCTCTCTCTCTCTCTCTCTCTCTCTCTCTCTCTCTCTTTCTCTCTCTCTGTCCTTCTCTGTCTCTTCCCCCACTTCTAGGAATTCTTATTGGTGTTTTATCCAATTAGCATTTTTTTTGCCTGCAATTGTTCTAGGGAAGTTAGATAGCACAGTGGATAGAGTGCCAGGCTTGAAATCAGGAATATTTATCTTCCTGAGTTCAAATCTGGCCTTTGACACTTACTAACTATATGACTGTTGTCAAATCATTTAACTCTGTTTGTCTCAATTTCCTCATCTGTAAAATGAGCTGAAGAAGGAAATGGCAAACCACTCCAGTATCTTGACCAAAAAACCCCAAATGCGGTCACGAAGAGTCAGACATAACTAAATGACAGAAGAACAGCAACAATGTTGTGATTTTGATTTTCTTGCCTTCTTCTGAGCTGGCATCTAGGTTTTACCTGCCACTGTAGCTGCTTTTTATGGTCGATTCTTTTTGTTGTTGATGATGTTGGCTCATCTTTCCAGTCTCTTTCTTGATCTGATTATTATGTTCAAGTTGGACTCTGATCATGGAAGACTAGAGGGACACTTTCTCAAGATTCAGGCTTATCTTCCTGCTTCCAAGGTGGTGTGATCCAGGGACATGTGTGCTCACTGTCCTCCTGGTCTCTGCTCTGGTTTTACCCCAGAAAGAGCCCCTGCTTCCCTGCAGCTACAAACACTAGTGTTCCTCTTGTCCCTGGAACTGTGACCGGTAACCCAACTCCCTTGTGACTAACCATAAACACTCTTCTCCACCCTGGAACTGTGACTTCAAAATGTATACAGCAACAGATTTGTCAATCAGCACCAGCTGCACTCAGTCCTTGTAAAGAGTTCTCTATGATCTCATTCTAACAAGTTCTCTGACCCCCTCACTGTCTCTGGTCAGAAAGCTTCTGAAACTGTTGCTCTGAAAACCACCTGCAGGATCTGTCATTGGTGCTGCCTCTGTGTGGGCTCTAAATGTGACTCTCACCCTGATATCTCAGATCTCTCCTGCTACCTCCTAAGTTGTCTTAGCCTGGAAAAAATTGTCTAACTCTGCTCTTTAGTTAGCTCTGCTGTTCAAAAATTCAATTTGAGATGTTATTTTAAATTTGTTTGTTGGGGAATGTTTGGAAAGTGTGGCTGGGTTGCTGCTTCTAAATTGCCATCTTGTCTTGACTTTAATAAATTATGATCTTAATCAGCTGAAAAGGTTCCCTATCAGGAGGTAACATATATATATCAGGATAGTAGCAAATGATCATAGATTTAGAGTTGGAAGTAATCTCAGAGGCCATCTAGTCCAATTTCCTTATTTTATAGATGATGAAATCAAGCCCCCTTTAGATTAAATGACTTGTCTAAATTCACACAGATAGCAGGCTTAAGAGCTCTCTTATTCTGGAGATAATGCTCTTCTATTGTAATTTTTCTCCATTTCCCCAAGGTAACTAAATTCCCGACCCTTCCTATCAGCAATTACAAATGAATTTAAAATAGTGACAACTCTACCTGTGACATTAAAATGGAAAGGAAGGGGAAAATGACAAAATTTCAAAGTTTCTGAAATTTAATATCCAAACTTGAATTCTGGAGGACCTTTCTATCCTATAAAAGGGTAGTAACTATCTAAATTACTACTATTCTTCATATATACACACAATTAAATGGTAAATTCTGTTGAACAATTTGTTATTGACTGAAATTCAAAAGACTTTTTTTTCCAAAACATTTTTTTCTAGTCTATTTCCAATATCTTTGAACAGATTCTTTAATTGCCTTAAAATACTGGATCTTGTTCAGCTGTTCTTCCTGTATTTGTTTTGCTTTTTCAGGTGTCCATTCTAATTCCTTATACGGCACTTAAGGAACTGTTATGGTTATGTCTAATTGTGGTGGCTTTACTGTAATTAATGGAAAAGAAGGAATCTTGAAAGATAGAGATTTTTGTTTCTCATTTGACTTTTTTGTTTCATCCTTGAAACCTCTTTAGATGATTTAGTTTAGGCTTAGTTTTAGCTGAATTTCTGACCAACTTTTCTATAAACTTGCTTGAGTCCCTTACTGTCACTCTTTTGTGTGGTAATGCTGCTTATAATCTTCTGTTGTCTTCTTTCATATGATGGCACAAATTCATTGACTCCCATGTACAGAATGCATTTCTTTCTCATGTCTACCTCTTAGGAACTTTAGTTTTCTTTAAGGAAGTTTGATTGCCATTTCCTCTATGAGCCATTCCCTGATTCTCTTCAGTACTAATGCCCTCTCCCTTAAAACTGCCTTAAATACATTTTTCAATACATGTTTATATTTGTATATCTCATCTAACTTAATATAATATAAGTTCTTTGAGGGTAGAGATCATGCCACTTTTACTTTTCCAAAGTATCTAGAGCAGGGCCTGGAATGTAATAAACATTTAACAAATGTTTACATTAATTGGTAAAATTTGTTATTCCTTTGTTTTCCATGCTTTTCTGCTTAGCAGAAAGTTCAAATAGTTGCTGTGTGACATAATTTCTAGTTCTTTTTGTCTCCTCTGTTGCAATTTATTTAAACTTGCTAGATTTCCTTTGAACATAGTGACAGTTTATGCCTTTTCCATTATTTTATTAATTTCTCATTTTTTCTTGACTAAAATAGCTTATTTAGAAATGTCCAGTCAGAACTGGCTCAACTGTACAACCTATCACTTTAATCTTTTCTTCTTAATTGGTAATATTTTTTGACCTTAAAAGACTGTCTTCGTACAGACAACTGGCTTGGAAATGATTCTCATATTAGTAATCCAGTTCTTCACATCTATTAAAATATGATCTGTTTCATTTGTTGTGATGTTTTTAGGTGCTTGACATGTTGCTCAGTCAGCAAACATTTATTAAGTATCTACCATGTGCCAGACATTGTGCTAAGTTCTGGGAATATAAAAAAAGATAAAAGATGGCCCCTGCCCTAAAGGATCTCATAATCTAATGCAGGAGATAATAAGCAAGCAAATGTGTACAAAGAAGCTAGACATAGGGTAAATAGGACACAATTAAAAGAGAAAAGGAACTAGAATTAATAAGGATTGGGAAAGACTTCCTATGGTAGGTGAGACTTAACAATACTTTCTCGACTTTTTTCTTCTCAAAGAATGCATTCAATAAAAGTGTGAGACTTCTGTGTGGTCTTTAAGTTTCTGTCATCTCATTTCCTAACATACTTTTACAACATGTTTTTTGCCCTCCTCCTAAATGTCCAACTTTATATTGATGTCACCTAGTACAAGAACTCATGTTGAAGATCATATCAAGTTTCTCCACATGATTTCTTCACCTTCTTACCCTTTGCAACAGATAGTGGGACAATTACATTTTCTGGTGATATTATTCCAAATGGTTATTTTGTGTAGCATAGTACAAGATGACCAAATGCCCCATACAATGGTGTTTTATTGGATACCTAAGAAAATTAATCCTATTGATTTTTTTCTCTCTTTAAAGACAACCTATGATCCATCCATTTAAGTAACTGTCATTCCTTTTGTCTTCCAGTTTCATTTATACTAAGAATATCAGAGTTAATATGATTCAGTTCCTCTAATAGTGAGAACTTTTGTTGGCTATGAGACAAGAAAGGATCTCACATTTAGGGTAGTAATGGTTAATTCAATATTTACAGGTATTTTAAAACTACTTCTTAGCATTCCCAATTCTTTCACTTTTCTATGACTATAGAATTAGAAGAAAACTATGCAGGACTGAGGGATAGTTCACATTTTTCCTCATTTCGTGGAATAAAACTAATCATTGTGTTGCCAGTGTGCATGGAGGTTATAAAACCTATTTAAGATGAAGGCTATATAAATCTATTTAAAACTCATTCATGGATGTTTATAAAATACTGAAAAAAATGGGTTGGGAGGAATCAAGGTCCCTTAAAAATGTGGTCAGATTATAAAATGTAGATGTCAGATAAATAGGAGGGAAGAAGAACCTTGTGGCAGACAGTGTTCTTCCATTAGGTCAAAGGGCAAATCATTGTCACAGGGCAGAGAACAAGTAGGGGGCCTCTAAGCCAAGGAAGTCTTGGTCTTGAAGAAATTAAGAAGTTTATCTATAGGATAAGGATAAAGATTGAGCGCTGAATACTCACCAAGTAATAAAGAAGGGCTAAGGAGATAATTAGGGCCTTTATCCTGAAGAACAGTTGAAAATAGGCTGAATCTCATGAAAAGAGACTGATGTACCCCTTGAGTGAGAGAAAAATAAAGCTAAGCCAAGCTATAGAAAAGCACGTATTTAAATAAGGACAGAAATAACGGTAACAGCTGAATAATGAGAAGAGTACTAGATTTGTATTTGGACATTTATTCTGTTTTATTCGACTTGTAGAATTAAACTGCAGAGAAAGAAAGAAAGATTAGAGCCAGGTACCTTACTCAGTTAGGAGGAAAAAAATCATTATTTTTTCTTTCTTTTTGAATAACAAGTTCCTCCTTTTGACTTTTTCTGCCTTTGTCCTATCTTCTCATTTCTTAACCCATCCAATACTGGAGATGATAAAGGTTATCAAGAGTTCAGTAGCTGCCAAATGATCTGTCACCATGGCTTTTCAGGAGAAAAAAGAAGACTTAAGATAATCATGATTAGCAATCATGGAAGCTTATGGCTTTGAAAATTAGCATTCTGAAAGATATTAATGATGTGCTTAGCTGTTCATTTTGTGGATGCTGCTATCTGGACAGCCATGTATTTGAATGGTTTTCTGATTATCTACTAACAATTTCCTGATACTGATTTTGCCACAGCTCTTAGGCAACTATGACCATCTAGATTACAATCCAATTCTATTTTGTGCCACATCTCTATGAAGGAAGTGGTTTTTCTCTGTTATATTAAAAAAAAAACACTTTTTCATAGTTTCAGTAATAATGGGAGCTTGAATCTTTCATAGAAAATTCTTCCTTAAGAAAGAGAGTACGGTTCCCCAGTGTCTCAGGTATGAGAACTCTTTTTTTAGTTATAAGGAATGTTGCTTTTGTGAAATGTGGGTTTTTGCATGGTAATAGGAATGCTTTGGGGGAGAGGAAGGGTTAAGTCTCCTCATTTCCTCTACCAATACAGATCAATGATATGGGGCTTTGGAGAGCTGTTTGGGGATTCTGTGGAGTTGAGCACTTTCCCAGGTCATAGACAATATATGTCTTGGCTGGGACTCAAATACTGGTCTTTCTGACTCCAAGGTCAGAAGCTTCTTCTTTTGGTAGACTAAGGATAACATCTATTATTTGAGAAAAATCAATGATCGAGCATGGATTCCAACTGCCTCCTCTTAGTGTATTATGGCCTTCAGTTATGAAGCCACTGGGCTAGAGGGTTTTTATGGATTGAGAAGTCTTCAATTCTGTTAGCATGCATCCATTAAAACACAATATTAAAGGGTATACATGACCTGATGATAGAGCATTTTCTAAAATAGTTCCATTGTTTTCATAGTGGAATGTTCATTATGTTTACTTTTGAAAGACAAAAATATATTTCTATGTGTACATCTATACGTGTTTATATGTAGACACATATACATACATTCACATTCATATACACATAGTACACATACACATAGTCTCAGCACTGCCTTTTTCTATAAAGTCTTACTATACATAATATATACTTACACACACTCACACACATTATATATGTAATCTCAGCACCACCTTTAGTCTATATATAGTCTCTCTAATGCACACACACAGACACACACATATATAAATTTCAACATTGCCTTTACTCTCTATATAAAGTCTCACTGTTTATCTATTAAATCTGCCTTTAGATTGTGTATAAAGTATGTGTATGTGTACACACACATACACACACATATAAATATATATGTGTATGCCAGCTTATGATTTATTTTTATTTTTATTTTATTGGCCTCCTCTTTTAGCAAGTATACAGGCAGTAAAATAAATCAGGTCAACATATTTTATTACCTTCCCAGGAATCACTGTTACTCTGAGTAAGTGACTATTTGCCACTTTAAAATGTAATAAAAACCTTCAACTAGCTATTTCTAAATTAAAACGCAGTCATGACCTTTGCTTGGGCATTTTCTCGGCTGTGAAGCCACAAGCACACACACACACATTCACACAAACCCACACTCAGACATCCCTCTTTTAATAAAAACATGGAGATTATTGCTGAAGTAATTTTCAAGTAAGAAATAGAGACTCCTAGGAGACTAGAAACTAAATTGGTGTCTATTAAAATGAGTTTATCAAGCTTCCTCGTCTGCAAAATGAAGGGGTTGAAACAGAGGACCTTTAAGGTCCCTTCCAGCTATAAATCAGTGATCCTATTATACTTGCCAACTTTTAGCTAGTTTGTGTACTATTTACGTTTCTTGGTAACCATTTAGTAGAGAAAGACACCTCCTTCACAGAGGAAAAAGCACATTCTGGAAATAGTGATGCCTTAAATCTGAATTCGGAGTTTCTTAGATTAACAGATCAAATGTTAATGAGCTTAAAACTCTATTTGATACACAGCCATCCAATGGCATTGTGTGTCTACTGTTTTGGTGCTGAAAAGATGTGTTTCATTCTTGCCTCAAAAGATAATATTTCCCGAGGATTGCATAAATCATGATACAAGCGAACTTTATATTGGATTGAGGTGAGGCCTGTTAAATAGAAAATTACTAGAATGGAAATAGTGGGAGTAAAATGATAATGGGGAATAGGGGAAGGAAAAATGGGAGATAAGTGGTTTTCTGTTTCTTCCATTGTTTCTACCAGGAAAAGAGAATGAACATTCCATTTCTTCTGGAAACAGAATCTATTGGTAGATAGTTTGGTATCTATTGGAATGATTCCATGGCCTGCTCCAGGTAATATATATGGAATGGTCACTGGTCATTGAACAAGGGAGTTCAAATGAGTTGACTAAAGGGTATCAAGAAATTAGTCATGAGGATTTATATTTATGATAATGAGGGTGACAACAGGTCAGTCAGTAATGGATCCCCAGAATGGATAGGAATCCAGATATCTGCCCTGATTATTGATAGGAAGGCTGTAATATGTCTTAATTGTAGATAAGAGACCAGGGATCTGTCTTGAATACACACAGTAGTCCAGGATTGTTTCCAGACTATTCAGAGGTTACCTTAGAATTAGTAGCCCCTAAAGCATTGTGGAACTGACTAGGATATAGTTAAGAGGATGTACTAAGGGTCAGAAGAATCAAATTGCTGGGGGAGGTGGGATGGAGGGGGATGAAATGGGATTAATATAAAAGGACTTAGTGAATTTAAGACTATTGCCATATTCCTTTAGCAATTTTGATCAAGTTTTGTCTGTTTGCTCATGGAAATGAGTGATTCTGCATGAATGACTGAAAGGTAGTGATGGTACATAGTGCAAATAACTTTTGAAAATATTTAAGGTCTGCAACAATTGATTAGAAAATGCTACACATTCTGATGAAAAGGAAATTAAAAGAAATAGATAGGGGAACAGGACAGCTTGACTATTACAAAAATCATTACTATCTTGTCAGGGTCCTGAACAAAGTGAAGACGGCTTGCCCACTCCCCCAGCTGATTGTTTATTTTTAATCAGATTAATTTATTTTTCTTGGATGGTTCAATTAGTATCAACCCAATTTTAAAAGGATTAAAGGAAGGTCTTCAGCATATTGAGTGGACTCCCCTCCCTACTGAGGATTTATGGAAGGAAATGAATGATTCACTTAGGATGGAAGGGCATGGATGGATTCTGAGATATTTAGCACTGGAAGAAGTACCTGTATTGGTGAGATCATCAATGTATCAAAGTATCCTTTGCCTTTGTTGTGTTTTTTTAAATCATAAGAGCTATTTCTGGGGCCCTTCACGGCCATGATCTTATTTGACCATCACATCAACCATATAAGTTAAGTGCTAGAGATATTATCACCTATATTTTCTTTTAAAAAGACACCGAGATTCTATGAGATCAAAATGAATTGAATACAGTCACACCGAAGCTAACTTCGGTAAGATTTGAGCCCACATCTTTCCAAGACTAGAGCTCTTTCCATTATACTATAACAGCTATAATTTTCTTGATGACACTTTATCATGATAAATAGAACAAAACCAAACTGAATTCTGAGCTACATTTGTGTTGTGATTAACAAATAGTCCATAAGTAGTTCTACTTTAGGCTGAACTAATATATTCCTTTGCCATTTCTTTAAATGTTTTGTAAGAATTCATAAAAAAAGGGACTTTGGAGACCATTGGTCAAACATGGGGAATAACCGTGAGCCAGAGGTAAAAGATCACTATCTAATAGTATAGCTCATCCAGATACTCTCAATGCTAAAAAAAGGGGGAAAATAAAACCTTAAAAGAAACTTTAAAAATAATATGTTCTTTTTTACTTTCTTTCTTTTTTTTTAATTTCACGGCATGGTAGGCTGGGCCTTAAATAAAAATGACATAAAATGGTTAGTACAGCTGGTTAGGAAATGTGTTTAAAGCTTCGAATCACATATCATTGTTTATACAGATGACTGTTTGGGATAGACTTCAATAGACTGACTTTATGACAGAGGAGACAGCTTTGGCAACACTGAAGGGTGATCAGCAATGTCGATTCATATTTTCCAACTGAGATCAATATGGGCTTTAATCCATTAATGCAGACTTAAATATCACCAGATAGGAAGAAAGATGACAGTGGGAATGGGAGAAAGGGAAGTATGGAGTAGTAAGATTTAAAAGATTTGTTTCATATTTCAATCTCTTTTAGTACTCTACGGGAAAGCAGCCTGATTCTACATTTCAATTAGGTTACCCTAGGTATTAAATGAAAAATATGTCCTTTGTTTTGCTCATGTAAATGGCTTTTGTTCACCCATTGCAAGTCTCTGTTTGTAGAACTGGATTTTATAAAATGCTTGGAAGCATCTTTATAATAAATCTTTTTGAAATGTCAGGCAACAACTTTGTTTTGGAGTGGATTATAATCACTCCAGTAAATCAGATGCCAATTTGGGTATCCAAATATTAAAAAGGAAACCAGGCTAACAATCACAAAACAGCACCCAACAGTTTTGAACTAAAAATAAAGATAATTGAAATATCTGAAAAAATATAAACAAGAAAGAAGAGTGTCCTCTAGTTTAAAAATAATGTTCAGAATGCCCTTATTAGTGACAACAAATTTAGGACTGGTTGGTATGTAGTGGATATCTTGCTTTTCTGTTAGGAAATGCTGGATTCACTCCATCTCTGCTAAGGACATGTTGACACCTCCTGCATCACATGACCCTGGATTAATCTTTTGATTTATCATTGCCTATGAACACTCTGAGAATGTAAATTACAGAAATGCCTATGTTCTTCGCATTTTAAAAAACCTTGCTTACCAATAATATCACAAATTTATTTCTAGGGCCAACATCCCACCCATTCCCCCTCCTTGATCTCCCCCTAAAGAAACTCTCTCTCTTCTCTGACCAAAGCATTTCATTGAAAAGGTGTAAGGCATGTCTCCATGTATTTCATGAATTTGCTTATTATTATTACATATTAGGCATAACCTTGGAAGAAGTGTTGATTGTCATTTATTGTCATTAATTTGTTAATTAATTCATTCATTTACACATTAGGTACCTACCATGTGCCAGCCTTAGACAGCTTACTATGTACCAGGTACTACTCTTGGTACTAAGGATATAAGGACAAAAGCAAACTATATCTGCCTTTAAGTATCATACATTCTATTGAGAAGAGATGGGTAGGTTGAGGATAGACCAAGAGGAACACAGATTAGGAAATACAAACTCTGTGGAAAGTAATTAGGGGGTTACAGGGGTCACATTGACTGGGAGTTGGGGCAGGTGGAGGAGTTTAAGACCAAGACTTGAAGGAACAAAGAGATTCTAATAATGACTAGTATTTTTTGCAGCTACTATGTATCAGGCACTTTACAAAAAATAACTCATTTGATCAGGTGCTATATTTATTTCCATTTTATACAGGAAGAAACTGATGTTAAATGACTTGTGCAGGGTCACACAGCAAGGGAGTGTCTACAGTTAGATTTGAACTCAGGTCTTCCTGTGTTTTATATATTTATAAAACTTTATAATAAGCTATATACAAATTTATATACTGCACTGCCTCAATGATTCTATGATGTGAAGGTGAAGAAAGCCTGAGGAAATCCTGTGACTATTTTTTTTTTGCTTTCTTTCCTTTTCCTTTTTTTTTTTCTTAAATCTTACCCATTTTTTTCTTTGGGCAGCTAGGGGTCAGTGGAGTCAGCAAGTTCATGTCTGGCCTCAGACACTTGCTAGCTATATGACCCTGAGCAAGTCACTTAACCGTATTTGCCTCAGTTTCTTCATATGTAAAATGAACTAGAGAGGATGTAAAATGAACTAGAGAGGAAAATGGGAAGCCACTCCAGTATCTTTGCCAAGGATACCCCCAGTGGGATCACAAAGAGCCAGACATGACTGAACAAGAACCTCTATCTTTTTTTTTTCTTCCAGAAATATTTTTCAAAGCATTGAAATTGATGGATCGTGGTCATCAGGTCTCTATTAACTTCACGTTGATGGGAAGCACAGTACCCATAGAGGGGACTCCTTTTATTGCTGGACAGTTCTATTCATTAGAAAATTCTTCCTTATGGTGCTCTGACACTTGTTTCCTTGTTATTTATACCCACAGATTGTAGCTCTGCTCTCTGGAGGAACACAAAGTCTGTCATCTTTTCTACAAGTCTGGAGCAATGGAAAAGAGCACCCAGACTGGGAGGGAAGAGACCTTGCTTCTAGTCCTGGCTCTTAGCAAAATAACAATGTCACCTTGAGCAAGGTCACTGCATTTTTCTGAGATTCAATTTCCTGATCTTTTAAATGAATGGGATTGGGCTAGATGATCTCTTATCATCTTTGCATCTGTAACATTCTAGGATACTAAAGATGCTTATACTGAAGTTCCTATACATTATACAGATGAGATAGGGCCGATCTTGGGAATGTCTAAGATCTAAAGTAAAGGAGGTCAGTTAGCCAGCTAGTACTTATTATGGGACTACTGTATTACTAGGTACTATACTAAGCATTGGGGAAAGTACAAAAAAAAAACAGCAAAAGAAAACAAACCTAAACAAAAAGAGCCCTTAACCTCAAAGAATTTACATCTTGATAGGGGAGATGATATGTACAGAAGTAGGTAGTTATAAGACACAGAGTAGATGGAGGACAATTTTACAAGGGTTGCTAGTAGTTGGGGGGACCAAGAAAGACATCTTAAGGAAGGTGGCATTTGATCTGAAAAGAAGGAATTCTAATGAGATGGAGATGAGAGGGGAGATTATTTCAGTCATGGGAGCCAGCCAGTAAAAATGTGAAGTCATAAGAGAGAGTACATGAGTACAGTAAGTAAAAAATTCTAACTGGATCTCTTTCTTGGCTAAATTCTGTGAGAAGACTATGTACAATTAATCCCTCTACTTTGTCATCTCTTGCTCTCTTCTTAACTCTTGGCAATCTGGCTTCTGAAATCATCATTGAACCGATAGTGTTCTCTCCAAAGTTGCTAGATTGCTCCATTGCCAAACCCAATGCCCTTTTCTCAGTCCTCATTGTTCTTGACTTCCCCACAGCCTTTGACACTACTGATGCCTTCCTTCTTCTTAATACTCTACCCTCTAAATTTCATGACCCTAATTTCTCCTGCTTCTCTACTTAGCCTTCTTATGACTTTTTCTCAGTTGCTTCTGCTAGATTTTTATCCAAATCAAGCCCACTAAACATAGATCCTCTAAGGCTCTGTCCTAGACACTTTTTTCCCTCTATACCATTTCTCTTGATGATTCTATCAGCTATTATAGATTCAGTTATGATCTTTAGGCTATTAATTCTCAGATCCACTTATTCAGCCCAATCATACTATTCCAAGAACTCTTTTTACATCTTGAAATGCAGACATCTTAAACCCAACTAGTATACATTGAAACTGATGATCTCCCACTCCCCCAAGTCCTCCCCTCTTTCTAGCTTTTTTTCATTACTATTAAGGACACCACTATCTTCCTTGTTATTCGGACTCACAAAACTGGGCTTCATTTTTTATTCCTCACCCCTGCCGATATCCAACCTGTTGCCAACTATCATCAATTCTACCTTTCTTACATCTCTCACATATGTTTTCTTCTCTCTTCTGACATCTCTACCACCTTGGTGTTGGGCTTCATCCCTTCACACTTAGACTATTGAAATAGTCTATTAACTGGTCTTCCTGCCTCATCTTTCCCCACTCTAGTCCATTACCCACTCAACTGTCAAACTGACCTTTGTAAAATACAAATCTATTCATGTCTATCCTACCCCATGCTAACCCAACCCATCCCTCGTTCAATAAACTTGAGTGGCTGCCTATTACTTCCAGTATCAAAAATATAAAATCCTCTGCTTGACACTCAAAGCCCTTCACATCACCCTAGTTCATTGCTTACATCTCTGGTTCAAATCTTTCTTGGGTATGTCTCTCAGACATAATTGTTGGTCATTGCCTCCTTAACTCTTACCTAACTTCACCTGGGATCTAGTAAGAAGGCATCAAAGAATCTGCAGAGCTTAGGATATCTAGGATAGATAATATATATGCAACTCTGTTTCTTTGTTATTCCTTCATTCTACTCAGTAGCTCTCACTTCCACTTGCTATCTCTTTACTAAAAAGAAGCATGGTCAATAAACCATCTGAATTTCTCCATTGGCTTATTTATGGAGTTCTGTAAAGAAGAATTTAGCATGCTATCTAGAACATGGCAGGAATTCAATTAATTTTTTTTTTTATTGAATGAGTGAATGATGCATTAGATTTAATGACAGAACACCTAGATTTGGATTTTGACTGTGAAATTGACTTCCTATGCAACTTTGAGAAAATCACTTTATTTCTCTGGCCCAGGATTTCTTCTCCTATAAAATGAGGGGGTTGAATTAGATGATCTTTATTTACATTCTAGCTCTAAAGTTACAATCCCACAAACCTATGAAACAAGTTCTGAGTTTAATTTTAGAAAAATAATTTTAGAAAAAAATAGATTTAATTCTTGTGAACTGATTGATTGACACTACATTCTCCTAGTCAAACAAATGTATCAATAACCTACTGCACTGGGAATTGATTTTTAAAAAAGTTACCTATTTTATTATTATTCTTTCTCCTACACTGGCCTCTCCTGTAAAAAGATAAAGCCACCCATTTCCTTTAGTTAGAACAAGAGATGACAATTTAGTTTTTTTAAAAAAATCCAAATTTATTACTCTAATTTTCTGTCATTTCATGATATTGCCTGCTTAATTTTTGTTATTCTTTATCTTGATTCTTAGTTCTGTTTTCTTGGGAGCAGCTGGCTTCTATTAATTCTCTTTTGCCCATTATCACCATGCCTGTAATCAAGGTCACCCATTTCCCTGTGCCCATTTGGGTGCCCTCTAATTTACATTTGTGTCATGGTTAATTATCATTTTAAAATTGATTGATTTTTATGATCACCATTAATTTAGCTAATGGAAATACTCTAAAAATTTCAAAAAGCCAGTGTCTCTTGCATGATTGAAATTGTCCCTTTGGAAGAAGCTGAAATAAACTGCTTCTAGAGAATGAATAATTTTAAAATATTATTTCAATGTCTATGCCAACTCACCTAAAATACATATTTAGTGGAACTTGGGGAAAAAATCTCCTTAGGGTTGAAATATCCCCAGTTTGCAGGATTACAGATGTGATTTCTATAAAGTCCCTATGACATATTTTACCCAAATATATTGTTTAAATATCCTGGCATAAATGAAAATAAATCATTTTTATATGGGACTAATATTTTCCAAATAAATTTTAACATGATTCTATTGTTTGATTGAAAGCATTAAAAATGATTCACACAATTACAGTGAGGAAGGAGGATTTTCAAGTAAAGTTGTACTCAAAATATCCGGCTAGGTGGGTAAAAAAAAAGTTTCCTTTTCAAATTCACAGAAAAGGGATGAGTGGTCTGTTAAAGGAATAGGAAGCTAGAAAAGGCTATTTGCCATGCACTCTCTGGCAGGAGAGGATGCTCTATCAGATCAGTAGAGACAAAGGCAGAATGAGTTTTCTCCCACTGAGCATCCCAACCACTCATTAGAAGACAAAGCCCAGCGTCATTGCTATGGGGACCCATGTTCAATTACAAGTATATCAGCACCATCTCTGCTTCTTAATTCCTCTAGCACAATCCTTGTGAAAGGAGATTGCCTGGGAAAAAAAAATTAATGTGCTTACTGACTTTGTAATAGTAAACAGATTAACAGACTTTCGAAATGAATCCGGATGGCCTCAGGTAACAGTCATGTCTGATGCTATTAGTTTATTTTCTTCTCTGACTTGTTTGTTTATAATTCATGCCAGAAATTTGGCTGGAAAACCTTCCTAGACATAGAACCTCAGGCTGTTTTTTTTTTTTAATTTTACAACTACTCAGGATTGATACTGATGAGATGAGTAGAAGAGAGAACTTCCTAGAGACACTCACAGAATTTGCACTTGCCTTAAGATAGTGAAATGTAAACACAGACCATATTTCAAGTTTGGGTTACTTTGCTCACAGTTAGGTGCAGAACATTCAGAGAACCATTCAGATTGACTCAATAGGCTGACCTATCATCGATGATTCGTTGTGAGTTCTTGGGAGACTCGGAAATCTAAGCTGTCCTGGTTTCATCTTTGTGCAAACAGAGCTCAGATGTTTAGCTCAAACAAAAGGGTCAAGGAAAATGAACCATATCTTCATACATTTATAGAATTAAGACTGGAAGGAATCTCTGAGATTGTCTAGTCCAATCTCTTCATTTTAAAGATAGGTAAACTGAGTGAGCACAGGATTATAGAATGACTCACCTGATAGAATTTAAGATCTTTGAAGGCTTTTGTCTTTGGATCTACAATATCTAGTTTAATAAATATTTATTTAATTGAATTGTCTGAAGTTACATGATGGTGTAAATAATTCTGTAATTAAAGAAGATCCAGTGCCTAAGCTGAAAAAAAGGGGTTACATCATGTAAGGGACATTCAAATAATACCAAAAATCACCCTTACTGGCCTTTCACCATTGCTTAAAAGCTACATTAATTTAATAAAAGCTTGTCCAATATGTACCTTGTACAAGATACAACACCAGAGAGTGAGGACATGATGGCTTCTGCCCTCTACAAGCTTACTGAAGAGACATAACTATTGATCCCTATCCTACAGGGTTATTGTAAGGAAAACACTTTGCCAAACTTAGAGCATCATATAAATGGGAGAGATGGAAAGGATGATAAAGATGGCAATATGGACAAATTAATCATTCTTCTTTTTAAAGCACAGATTTTTCCAGAGGATTTTGCAATATTGTTATATTATAGTACGCATTAGAACACTGGATTCAGAATCAAGAAGAAATGGATTCATATGTTATCTCTCATAGAAATTGTATGTGTGTCCCCTGAGAAGTCACTTTTACTTGTTACCCTTAGACAATTCTCTGATACTATAAATTTCAGGGATGGTGTACTGGCAAAGGTAATCTCATCAACAGGAGCTCCTGGTCCCGCCGAATTCCTCCCTACCTTTTTTAAAAACAAAAAGAAAAAAGGAACCCGCCTTTGGTCAACATATGTCCGTTTTGCACACAACCTTAAAAAACAAATAAGCAAAACTAAAGTCTCTTTTTTCAAAGTGACTTAAAAGATGCTTGGCATGTGTTGAACTATTTCTTCCATTTAGAAATCCCCTCTAATGGAGGTTCTTTGTTTCAGGCTCTACTATCCTGAAAAGTAGAGGGAGTAAGACAACAAAGAGAAGAAAGGATAAAAAGACTGAATTACACCTTTTGTTTTCAATTCTTTGCTTAATGGCATATCCTTTTAGATCCAACACTGGGTCATCTTCACAGTATTAATAGCTTTATTTATTCTTACAGTTATCTCTGGTTAAGTACAAACCTTGGACTTCATCTTCCTTCCCTCTACCTCATTTCCTGCATCCAATCAATTGGAAAGTCCAGCCCCATTGATTCTATTACGACAATCCCTCCATCCAATCACCATTGTGACCACCACCTCTTATCTGGACTTCTCTAATAATTTGCCAACTGTTCTGCTTGCCTTTATTCTCTTCTCTGTTTAATATTTGCTATATATTTCTGATGGATTAATCATTAGAACAACTTTGATTGGCCTGGTAAGTAAACTCCCCAAGGCTACCTTATCAATCTCTTCCTCTTCCTATTGATACCCTACACACTGATCCTTGGCATATACCTTTGCAGATGTTTAGAGGGAGGGTCTAGTTCTGAACCTTCACAATACTTTTATCTGGTATATCTATTATGTACTAATCAATTTGAATTGCATAGTATTACTTTGTATTGCATTTATATACTATATTGTAATATATTTATGTATATACATGCTTTCTTTCCCAAAATAGACAGGACAGGACCTGTGTGCTTTATGTTGTACCTCCATGTCTCTCAGTATTATCACAGAGACTTCTTCAAACATTCTTTGAACCAAATGAATAAGTTAACAAAATCACAGTTTTGAGTTGGAAAGGAACTCAGAAGTTATCTGCTCCAAATTATACACAATCAAGAGTCCCTCTGCCATGTTATTGACAACTGGTCATACATTCTTTCCTTTAAGAACTCTAGTAACAAGGAACCCATTATCTTTTATGCTTATGAGTAGCAGTAAGACAGAAATAATTATTGAATCAAATATATTGTGTGTACAGTCTCCAGTAACGTCCTACTCTTTTGTCTCATCTTAACAAAGGGGCTCACAGGGTTCTAGGAAGGCTGTGCTATTACAGCAGTGGACGTCAAACTCAGGAGAATGCCAAGAACCACATTAAAGTGCAATTGGGAAATGTTTAACAAAGGAATCAGAACAAATTTGGCATGCCCCATTATAAGAAATTTATGAATGTTAACTTTTTATTAGCTAGAATCCATCTTTACATTGTTTTCTGGGCAATTTGGAATCAAAAGTATTAGTGTACTTTGGCAAATGACATCATTCCATTTTGTACAAGGTTGTTTCCATGTGAAATGGAACATTTAGTTTTCACCAAAGTTTATTTAAGCATAGAGAGAATCTGGTACCTTCATAATAAAATGCTTTGACTGTCTGAAAAATAACCTATAGAATATGAACGAGGGGTAAAAGTAACTTAAGACCAACAGTATGATACATAAAACTTACAGGAAATATATATATATATATATATATATATACACACATATATGTATATATAATATACATAAATAGAATATATATAGGATATATTACAAATGTAATGCATACATGATATATATTATAAATATAATGCAGAAATGCATACTTGCTTTTGATCTCATGACATGTATATTCAAAGAATTTTAAAATTATTAGGCACCAACTAGCTCAAATTAAATATGATTATTTTGTTCTATTTCAAAATCTTTGCCTAAAATCAACATTGAGTTGGAACATACATATGAACATAAATTCTTCCATGAATTTTTCATGTTTTTCTTCACTCCCAGATTCCAGCTAGGTGTATGATTAGATATGTTGAAATCCATGAGCAAAACACTTCTAGAGATATTTTCCTCCTGATTGGAAGAAAACCTATGAGAAAAGCTATTCACTGTTCTTGCACAATTTTGCAAGCAGAAGATTGGGTTGGTCTTAAAAAAAAACTGTATCTTTTTAAAATTCTCCCATTACTTACTTATACTGCAAAGAGATATTACAATACTTTATTTTGTCTCTTTGGAAAACTGCTATGAGATGTTTTTATGGGTAAAACTTTCTCTACCTATAATAAAAATGCATCAAAACCATTCAATCTGTTATGTAGAAGCTTGAGTCAATAGTTGATAGAGACATAAGTTTCTTCCCCTTTTCACTTATCTCCAAAAGTCAATCTGCTAAAGCAAGAAATAGATCATACTAACAAATGAAATGGTTGAGAAGCTGCTTCAGGCTGTCTGGGGAGTCACTCTGTGTGATCTGGGGCAATCTTCCTCTCTTTATTTTAGTTCGAAGTTCAAAGCTGACTAGCCCTTGGTCAGGCTTCTAATCAATCAGTTCTTTCATCATGGAAATTACTGCTAGGCTAAGGTCAGACCTACACATTGCAAGTATCCTAGTGAGCAGAGCTAAATAGGTAACTAAACCAAATGATCAGCTCCGCCCTAGCCCATATCCTAGCCTGTGTTAGGTCACCTTGAAGATCACTTAGTCCGCAGGGATATAGCTTTAACAGGATTGATAATTGGGCAAAATGTCTGCTCTATTCAGTGTGACCCTTTCTCTCCCATGCTCATCACAATCTCTCACATTTGTAGCTTAATATTCAATCAACAAACATGGATTTAGTGCTTCCACTGTGCCAGTCACTGTGCTAGTAGGTGGTGATCCAAGGACAGAAAATGAAGCAATCCCTATTTGTGAGCATTATTGTCTAGTCTATTCACTTACATTTCAGTTCATATTTTATCATCTCACTCAGTACGGGGTTCTACTTGAGTTTTTGATTGGGTTTAGTGGGGAAATCATCAGCCCATACAGGTATGGACTTATGAATATTAAGTGGAGGTAGTGAATTATGTTTGTCCTTTGCTCTGAAGAGGACATTAGGAAGTACAAGTGAAGTGGATTTAATTGATGTAGGGCTATGCAAAGTCACCAGTGTCGCGTTTTCCTCTGGAACCATCTGGGTCAGTAGTAATATAGAGATCAGGAAGACTAGAGATGTCCCAGGATGCAATGGGCTGAGGTGATGAATAAATTTAAGGGAATGCATCTGGTAGATAGGGTGCCTGAAGAACTATGGACAGATGTTTGTAATATTATACAGGAGACAGAAACAACAATATTCCAAAGCAAAAGAACAAGAAAGAAAATTTATTGTCTGACTAGGCTTTGTAAATAAATAGCTGAGGAAAGAAGAAAAACAAAAAGTAAAAGAGAAATGGAAAGATATACCCAAATGAATGCAGAAATCCAGAGAATAGCAAGGAGAGAAAAAAAAAATTTCTTAAACGGAAAATGCAAAGACATTGAAGAAAACAATAGAATTAGAAAGACAAGAGATCTCTTCAAGAAAACTAGAGATATCAAGGGAACATTTCATGCAAAAATGAGTATGATAAAGGACAAAAATGGAGGGACTTAACAGAAGTAGAAGAAGTAGAAAGGATACATAAAAGAATTATACAAGAAAGATTTTAACATCACCAGTAATCATGAGGGTGTGGTGACTGATCTCAAATCAGACATCCAGGAGTATTAAGTCAAGTGGACCTTAGGAAGCATCGTGAGTAATAATAAGGTTAGTAGAAGAGACAAAAATCCAGCTGAGCTACTTAAAAATCCTAAGAAAAGATTCTGCTAAAGTGCTGCACTCAGTTTGGCAATGAATTGGGAGAACTCAACAGTGACCACTGGATTGGAAAAAGATCAGTTTGTATTTCCATTCTAAAGGGCAATGATAGCTTTTTGTGGTGGCAAAGAACTGGAAATTAAGGAGATGTCCATCAGGTGGGGAATGGCTGAACAAGAAGTGGTATATGGATGTAACGGAATAATATTGTGCTGTAAGAAATGATGGAGACAATGAGGATGACTTTGGACAGATTTTGGGAGATCATGGACGATAGAAGGGCCTGATGTGTTATCATCTATGGAACAACTGAACAACAAGGAGACTATTATTTTATCAGCATAGACAACTCTTGGTATAGGTATCCCCTTCCTTTACACAGACTGGCAACTCATCAACTTTTCCAGCCTTATTGAGTTTACTTGACCAGTGAAAGGTTAATTTTCTTTTCCATGGACAGATGCCTGTATGTGTCAAAAGTACAACATGAATACAGGTCTCCTCAACTCTAAATCCAGCCTCTATCGACTCTTTTAGTAGATATACAATGAATGGTTGTTGAACAAGTACATGAATGAATGGAAAGATGGATGGATCATAATAGAAGGAAAAGAAGATGGTACTGTATCTCAGATGTTTCTAATAAAATTTCAACCACGTGAAATTTTAGGGATTTTTCAGCATGATGCAGTGGATAGAAACAATGCTGGCTTGAAACCCGAAAGACCTGGATTCAAGTCCTTTTCTGATATATATTGCTGCATAGTCTTGGGCATATTATTCAATTTCTCATTGCTCTAGGCAAGTTTCTTAAGTTCCCTGTATCACTAAAATTACAGGTCCAGTCTCTATCCCTATTTCTTTTCAACAACAGGCTATCCTTTACACTCCCTCCAAGTTAAACCCATTAAATATGATTTTGTTAATCCATATAGAATTAGCATAATCACTGAATATTTTTCTTTAATGCTAAATCATCCAGCTTGCATAAATTGTCTGAATTTAAGATATAAATGCCCCCTCTTTACTTATCAGTGACAAAACTCCATACCTTTACTAGTATATCCAGTCTAGTTAGTGGAATGTGTCTTTCCACCATCCCACTATGTTCCTCTGCATTTGGCATTGCCCTTATTGTTTGTTTTAATTTGTACAAGTTATTGCAATATAGTAGAGATAATTGTTCTATATCATAGGGTGAGGACAGTTACTATGCCCTAGGAAGGAGGAGAAAATAAGCACTGTGGGAAGTACAGTAAAAGACTCTAGGTTCTCCCACACCCCCAGGTCACTGAGGACACATATGCGAACGCTAAGTTCATTCCTAACTGTATAGTCAGTAGAAGCCATAAGATGGTTGACTCAGGGAACTGTTACTCCCTGAAAAACAAACAGCAGTGAGGTGAAAGTACTTGGAGAATAAATACACAAATGAAGAACAAATTATTGGCAGAAATCCAGCTCCAAGAAAGTCAAATGATTATAGTTAAAGGAGGCGATGGAGGAGATCCAAGGTGTGACAGCTGCCAGATCAGAACATTTGACTGACTCTTTCTCCAGTTGGCAGCAGTAACTGTACCTGGATGAGTGGTCATTCCCTTCCCTTTCCTTCTTCTGCTCAATGTGCTGTGAGTTAGCTCCAACAAGAAAGATAAAATATTTTATCCCATCAAAAGGTTTTGATACTAAGTTGGCTTTACAGCAAATCTTGAAATTTATTTAGTAATAAAAATCATAGCTAAGTGACCAGGGACATAGTCAATTCCTTTAAAAAAAAAAACCTGACTCAATGAAGAATTTATTTCAAATCTGTATCTTACTTTTGGGAGAGTATTAAACATTTAAACTATAGATGTAGTTAGAAAGACTATAGATACATTATTGAGGCCTCCCACCCTCCTTTCCTTCCTTTTTTCCTTCCTTCCTTCCTTCCTTCCTTCCTTCCTTCCTTCCTCTCTTTTTTCCCTTCCTTCCTCCTTCATGCCTTCCCTCCCTTCTTTTCTTCCTTTCTTCTCTCCCTTTTCTTTCTTCCTTCCCTCCATTTTTCTTCCATCTTTCCTTTCTTCCTTCCCTTTTACCTTCTTTCCTTCCTTTGGACTTCCTTTCATTTCCTTCCTTCCTTCTTTATTTCCTTCCAACCTACAGTCAAAGTCACATTAGAAAGAGCTCCCAGTCACCGCCTGAAAAAAATCCTTAAAAGACATCCAAAGTATCCTTAACAAAAATCCAGAACTTTCAGTTCAAAGAAAAAACACAGCATACAGTGAAAAGGAGACAATTCAATTATCAAAGAACTAGTATAAGTATAACACTAGACTATGTTGCAGTTATCAGAAAGAAGAGAAAATCTTGGTATATGACATTCTAAATGGCAAAAGATAACAGCTTACAATCAAGAATAACTTACCCTGAAAAAGTCAGTACAGACAAAGAAATAAATACAAATCAAAACAATTTTGAGGTTTCATTTTATATTCTTCAAATTGGAAAAGGTATTTGTTGTTTTTTTTTAAAGGAGAATAGTAATTGTTGGAGAGTCTGTAATAAGATAAACTGACCAGCTTTGTTAGTGTAGTAATAAATTACTCCCATCATTCTGGAAAGCAATTCCAAATTGTATCTCCCCTAACCCCAGTCTCTAAAATATGTATACCCCTATTTTAAAAGAAATCAAAGAAAGAGAAAGAAATATCTATATGTAAAAAAAAATCCTTACTGCAATACTTTTTTGTTATGGCAAAGACATGGAAACAAACTTGGTGCCCATAAACTGAGAAGTACTGAAGAAACTGTGGTAATATGAAAGTGAATATCATTGAATTACATTAAATGGAAAAGGAAAGAGAGACATTCAAGGATACCTGGAAAGATTTACATGTATCAACAAAGAATGAAGTGAATTATGAAAACAATTTATACAATAACTACAGTACTATAAGGGAAAATAACTTTGTAAGACTTGAGACCTTTTAACAATTTGTTGAAAACCTAGGAATTCAGAAGACTAATGATGGCTATATTTCTTACTTCTTGACAGAGAGGTGAAGGACTATAGGCATAGAATTACTTACATTTTACATTACCAGATGACATTACTATATCAGTTTGGTTTTCAGAGCTGTAGGTAGTTGCAACAAAGGATTATTTTGTGGGGGGAAAGTTATGTTGAGGGAGTAGGGCAGAGTGATATTATTGTAAAAATATTTTAAAGATAATCTAAAATAATAACATAATAATATAAAATGATAATAAATTATCCAAACTTTTAAAGATATTTAAACAAGAATCGAAAGAAGTTTGGGCTTCATAAATGATCTGGGCAATCGTGACACCACTATGATAAACTGAATATTGGGATAGAGATTGGACCTATGATTTTATCAATATAAGGAATTCTTGGATCAGCAAATTCCCCCATGGTGGCCCTTCTCTATAGCTTAGTCTTGAACATTGAGAGGCTAGTTGAATTGCTCAAATTGAAGAAAAAGAGAATGGACCCATATGTACAACAATATGTATAGCAGCTCTTTTGGTGGTAGAAAAGAATTGGAAATTTAGGGGATGCTCATGTTGGGAAATGGCTGAACAAGTTGCGGTATATGATTATAATGGAATGCTGTCGTGCTGTAAGAAAAGATGAGCAGGATTGTTTCACAAAAGCCTGGGAAGACTTCTATGAATAGATGCAAAGTGAAGTAAGCAGAAACAGGAGATCGTTCTTCACAGTAGCAGCAATACTGTAATATGATCAACTGTGAAAGACTTAACAACTTTGATCAGTACAATAGTTCAAAACAGTTCCAAAGTACTAACGAAGAAAATATTCTATCCACATTCAGAGACAGAACAGATGAACTATGAATGCAAGTTTGAGGTATATTTTTTTCACTTTATTTTTCATACTTCTCTTTTAAGCAACATAGATAATGTGGAACTTTGTTTTGTATGATTTCACATATATATATATATGTGTGTATATATATATATATATATATATTCATAGTACTTGCCTTCTCACTGTGTGAGGGAGAAGCAGAAAGGAGGGAGAAAATTTGGAACTGAAAATTTAAAAATACATATAAAAATAAATAAACATTATGGATTTTTTAAATTGTCTTTCTCAGGGTTCCAGAGATATGATTTGAAAATGTCTTTCTGCCTCTATCCATTTTGCCACATAAAACCAGCTTGTGCATAATAAAAGTTTAGATTCATATGTGATATTTTCTGTTCTTAGTAAATGGAAATATTTATGTTTTCAATCAAACAACAAACATTTATAAAACATTCATATTTGTGAAAGTCAGAGTTAAAAATAAAAATAAAATAAAATAATGGTCACTTAGGCATATCTCCTTCACTCTGTTTTCATGAAGTTGATTATTATTGTTATGTTTTTAATCCTAAAGGAGTGGGAATGACTTTTGATTGAGGTAAAAAATGAATATGATAAAGGAGAGAGCAAAGCTTTTGTCAACAAAAGCTCTACCTTAAGTAAACTTCTTAAAGAAAAAAAAGCGTATTTTATGTAACTAGAAGGCTAGATTTCAGAAGTGATTAAAAAGAGAATCAAATAAAGAATGAGGAGGAATAAACTTACAATTCTTGGGAAAAGGCACCACATATGAATGTTATTCAAATGCAAAAGATTAATTGGAAAGGATGGAAAGAGGCATGGAAGCAGAAGAGGAATTCTGAACCACGACTGTATCTGAGTTGGGAGAGGGTAAAGTAAAAAGATTCTAAAATATAATATAAGTAAAAACAAACACACAAATAAAGAATTTAGAGAAAAGAATAATTAGAGTAAATGTAATATAACCAACTAGATGGCACAGCGGATAGAATGTCAAGGCTGGAATCAGAAAGACTCATCTTGCTGAATTCAAACCTGGCCTCAGACACTTGCTAATTGCATTACCCTGGGCAAGTCACTTAACCCTGTTGGCCCCAGATAAGGTGGGGAGGAAAATGGCAAATCACTCCTGAATCTTTGCCAGAAACAAAACAGAAGAAAATAAAAAACTGAAGTGGGGTCGCCACTGAAAAATAGCTGAACAACAAACTTAAGAAGCTTAAAATAGGGAAGGGAAGCAGCAGAGTAGGGGGTATTGTTTGCGTGAGTGGATGAAGATCAAATTGATATAAGTAAAGTGCGTGAACCAAATACTGAATTAAAAAAAGAGAAATAAAATCAACACAAATAAATGAAGAAGAACACAGATCTTTCAATTATAAACTTAAATGTGAAGGGATTGAACTTTTCAATAAATTAATGCAACAATAAAAATTCCTTATAAAAGCAAGAAATTGGAAAACTACATTTTGCTTAATATATTATGCTACTTTATTTCCTTACCACTTATTCTCTTTCTTTTGAATAAAGTATAACCTTTCATAACCATATTCTAGTCTTTGGTTTCTTTCCATCAAGACTCAGAAATATCTGTGAAATCATATTTGGATCGACACCCAGGATTGCTTCATCTTGTTTCTTACCTAGTTCTGTTTCTGATTTTTTTTTGGTTGCTTTCTTTCTTTCTTTTTTTTTAATTTTATTTTTCATTTTAAACACAGTTTATAACAGATTAAACAATTCAAACTTTTGGTCAGGTGATACTTCTTTTTAAAGCATTTACAATATGGACCACAAAAGAATTTTTTTTTTTAACATTAACCAACTGAGATCCAAATAATATTCATGTTGCTAACTTCACAAGCTCTTGACCTCTTGACCTTATTTCCACAGTATTACTAAGAATTAAAGGACCCTAACTTAATGTTGTTGGTCTAAAGTCCTAAGCCTAACAGCTTAATTTTAGACTTAACCTCGGATGCTCCCCTACCAATAATCTATAATTGAATAGATCTGGTATTAAGCTTACAAACCTTTTGACTATAGGAAATTGCCTCCAAAAGCAGGGACATTGAAGGGATACAATATCTCCCCAACTTCATGTCAATTCCAGGCAAGATTAGATTGTTCATTTGCATTCAGTCAGGCTTTCGGGTCACTCTGGGCTGGAAATCTCCTCTATTCCATTGTTCTGTAGCTTCTGCTGCTCTAGAATTTGTGGGGAGTTCTTCTTTACAGGTATTTTATGGGCTGTGGGGTAAGAGCTAGTGTATGTGCATCTTTCTACTCCACCATCTTGGCTCAGCCCCCAACCTTGGTTGCTTTCTTGAAATTTTTCTTCTTTGAGTTTCTCTGTGTTTCTACACATATATGTATACATACATAGGAGTATACAATAAGCATATATGTATATTTGCATGTGCATGTGTATATATGTGTTTATATATGCAGATATGTATTGTGTACATATATGGTTATGCTCCTATACATAACTATATGCTTATAAACACTAACAGAGATATCACAAAGAGTTACTGCATTGTATGAGGAAAAATAGCAGTATAGACACTGAAAAGTTCCTAGTAAATAAATTTTAAGAAAGTATCCAGTGACATAGAAATGCAGCTAGGTGGTTCCGTGGATAGACTGATAATCCTAGGGTCCAGAAGACCCATTTTCCTGAATTCAAATCTAGCCTCAAAAACTTACTAGCTTTGTGACCTCAGGAAAGTCATTTAACCCTGTTTGTCTCAGTTTCCTCATCTTTAAAACGATGTGGAACAGGAAATGGCAAACCACTCTAGAATTTTGCCAAGAAATCTCAAATGGGGTCATGAAGAGTAGGATGTGATTGAAAAGACTGGGCAATAAAACACAAGTGCAGATAAAAACCAAGATAAAGAGATACTAGATCTCTCTCTCTGTCTCTCTGTCTGTCTGTCTGTCTCCCTCTCCCTCCCTCCCTCTCTCTCTTTCTCTGTCTCTTCTCTCTCTCTCTCTCTCTCTCTCTCTCTCTCTCTCTCTCTCTCTCTCTCTCTCTCTCTCTCTCTCTCTCTCTCTCTCGTTTGATTCATAGGATATCATCAAATTTGTTGGGACAAAACCCATAACTGACTACATAGGTACTCTTCCTACCTTTCCTCTTCAGTTTTAAACTCTTTGCTTGAAATTTGCAAGACTCCAAGCAAATGCATTTTAATCAGCCTTTGTTAGATGCACTTCATCTCTAATTACCATTAAAATGTCATTCTGACATTTTAAACTACAGTCCAGATATTCTCAGACACTAGTTTTTATTTTTACTTCTATTTTTCACATCTACATTTCTCGTCTTCTTTCCTTGTTTTCAACATGTGAAATTGAAGTTAACTACCTGAGTCGCTAGGTGGAGTCCCCAGATAGAGTCAACTAGATGCAGAAGTGGATAGAATGCCATGCCTGGAGTCAGAAAGCCCTGAGTTCAAATTCAGCCTCAAACTCAGCCTCTGCCTGCATGACCTGGACAAATCACTTAACCATTGCTTGCCTCAGTTTTCATAATTGTAAGATTAGTATAATATAGTACTTTTGCTGTAGAGTCGTTGTGAGGATCAAATACAGTAACATTTGCAAAGTGCTTAGCCCAGGTCCTCCCTCTCTTCCTTCTTTCTTTCTTTCCTTCTCTTCTTCTTTCCTTATTTTCCCAAGGTTTTCAGTTTCTTGTTAAAACTTTGTCATCTTTAGCAATTCTTTCAAAATGTCATTTCATTTTAATTGGGTCTATGCAATGAAATGTGTTTTGGTTAATAATTCAATATGGCTCTAAATCTTGGGAAATTTTCTAGCTCATCTTATACAGGTATCCAAAGAAGACAAAAGACCTAACCATTAGTTTGATTCATAGTTGCCTCAGTACTCCTCAAAAGGGAGACACTATCATAAAGTAGCATTTTTGAACATACAACATCATTTTTCAGAAGCTGCAGCTCTCATCTTTAGCCCAAGTCTTAAGTCTGTTTCTAGCTCTCAGTGATCACTGATCTTTCTTCCCTGTCTCTTCAGTGTAAGATTCCTCTACCTCTAATCTTCTGACACAGATGGGGTTCCCCTTTGCCGTCACATTCTCTCTCTCTCTGTCTCTCTGTCTCTGTTTCTCTCTGTCTCTCCTTCTTGATAGAACTGTTTCCCTTTCCTTTAAAGCATGGAAAGTGGAGAAGCACTCCCTGAGCCTCTTTATCTTTTCTCATACAATCTCATGAATAGATAACAGTCTCTTGGTAATGAAAAAAAAAAACTCTACAAACATAATGTGCTCAATTTAGGTCAAAGAAAAATCCTATCTGCTCTTTAAACATACTCAAAGTGAGATGATGAGCCCTTATCTAGTGGTTTCCCCTAAGAACTCCTGAGGCAAACTGTTTTTGGGGAGGTGGAGTCTTCACCTTTGGAGTTGTCCCTCTTTTCTCTTAGCACCTTCGTGCCTTGACATCCAACCTCCTTTCCTTTTTTTACCTTTTCCATCCAACCATCTGACCTCCTTTCCTTTTGCTCACTCATCTCTTACTTGACTCTCTTTCTCTCATAATTCTGCTGTATCAACTCTTTCCTCCTGTTCCTTTTACATTGTCACTTGCTCTCCCTTCAGTAATAATCTTTCACCTCCTGATTTGGCTCCTCTTCCCTTTCAATATCAAGTCCTTCTACTTGACTCCTTTTCGAATCCTGCAGCAACTCAGTTCTTGATCTTCCTCTACCTTTCACCATCTCCTCTTTCAACCTTACCTCCTTAAATTACTCTCAAATATTTGAAAATTTTCCTTCCTCCAATTTAATCTTTTGCCTTCTTCTTATAGCAAATATCCTTCATAATTCCTCCTAGTTATAGACTTGCTCCTCTTGCTTTTTCTCTAGTCTCTCCTTTTTCAATCTCATTTGTTTCAATATTTCAATTACCACCTTTGATCAATTTATTTCCAAATACATCTATATCCACCTAAATGATATCTATGTATATACACATACCTATAGAAATGTGTGTATCAGAGAGACAGAAAGAGACGCTACTTATGTTAAATTACAGTCCTGGACTACATGGGTTTTCATATCTTTCCCAGCTATAAGTCTGTGATCCAAAATTACAGCCACAGTCTTTTACTTTAAACTTGATTTGACAGTTTCACTATCTTCTCAGTTTATCTTACCAACCTGGCTTACCTTGTCTTATACCACCATATTTTAGCACCAGTCTTTTCTTTCTAGCTTCTTCTAGATGTCACAGGAAAGACTGAAATTGGGAGAGCAAGCAATAGCCTTAATGAATAAAGTAGCATCTCTTTCCTTCCAGCACAAAGACAAATTGGGATACAAGGGCAGGGAACTATGAAAGCTCATATGAAATTATTTCAATCTTATTTGGAAATTATAAGGCAAAGTGATTTGCTATGGATGGATATAGGAGGTAGAGGTTCGATTTGGGGTGAGACAAAAGAGAGAAAAAAGTTTAGAATAGTGTCCCTAAAGAGCAACATAGAGGTAAGATATAAGATTAAGATATAGGGTAAGGGTGAAAGGATTGAGTAGCAAGAAGGGCCCAGCTGAGGTTGTATATCATAAATTGAAACTACCTCAATTTCATGACTTTCTCCTGTGATGCTGAAGAAGAATGAGAGATGAGAAATTGAAAAATAGGGAAGAATCAAATAATGTGTGTTTCTGGGAGATGGTGATTTCTTTATAGGTAATGTCCAATTGTTATGGCAATATGCGAGTGGGAGCTAGGTGTCTCAGGCTAGTATGCCAATAAGATAGTGATGACATTGGTATAGAAGAACTAGTTGTTCTAAGAGGTGGGATCTGAAATGAGTTCATTCTAATTCTGTCTCCTTAATTATTAATTAGTTCAGCATTGAAATGATGGATTATGGAGTGTTTTCAATTTAAGTCTGTAAACATGATCAAGACTGGGCATAGAGGAAAATGAAGCCGGATTGGGGAAGATAGATTGGAAAAAGTGTTGGCTCAAGGAAACACAGGTCAAAATAAGGGTAAGGGAACCAGAGCAGTGGTGGTATACTCCATCAGCAGAACTTTAGTGATAGAAAAGTAGGAAAGTTAATCTTCGACATTGTTGGAAAAAGAAATAGAATGACAACCTCTAGGTTTCACTTTCACTATCTCAGTAAGATGTCTAATTCACCCCCACTTTCATGACTTTGCTCCAGATTTAGAACTTGAAGGGATGTTTGTGGTAAAACCCAATCCCTTCATGAGACGGTTGATAAAACTGGATCCCCAAAGAGAAGAAGTGACTTTCCCAGGGTGATACAGTTAATATATGTATAAGACAGGATTCAAACACAAGTCCTGACTTCAAGTTTAGCGCTCTATGTCCAATGGCCTCCTTGAGTCATTGATACTATAATCAGCCCTTGATTCCCCCCAGCTTGCTCCCAACAAGTTCTCCCATATTATAGACTATTATACTATGCATTTAGAAATCCACTACTCTGAAGACCTGAAAGTCTATCACTTAGGTTTTCTACTTTTGTTACCATTGTCTCTGCTTTGATATATTTTGGTTATTAAAAGCTGTATTAGAAATTCTTGGGCTCAGCACTTGAATGTGCAGGGCAAAAGTATCCCCTCACTCTACTCTGATTTTGGCTGTTTATTAACATACATACACACACACACCCTACCCCCCAATTTGATCTTGATGATATTATGAGCTGTTAAGGAAGTTTCCGTCAAAAAATTCTTAGCCTTTTTTTCTAAGACTTTTGCCTTTTAGATCTCTTCACATTTTAATTCTGATGTCAGTATATATATATATATATATATATATATATATTTATATATTTACTTTATTAGGCTATTACTCTTACAGCTATATAGTAAAGACAGTGTACCATAGTGTTAAACAGTTGACCTTGGAGTTAGAAAGACCTGATTTCAGGTCCCACCTCTGACACATATAATACTGTGTGATCCTGGGTAAGTCAAATAGCCTATCAGTGCCTCAAGCAACTATTTTAGACAAATTACAGATAAATTGTTGGTCTGCGTTGGTGGAAGGACTCTTCAATCTTCACACCACCATAAATTTAGATTAATCGACAAATCATTAAAATGTTGGTGATAGGGGTAAAAGTTCCATCTATCTTATTGGCTATAATATAGAAAGACAAATCATATCTTATTAAGTACATGGGAAACTTGTTAGCTTTCTCTCCCCGAATGAGATTATATGCCTCTACAGCACAGTGATCATGCACACTTCCATATTCCCCTAAGCGAACTTATAAAAAACAATAGGTAGAGTTTATATAGCAATCTATGGTTTACAAAACTCTTTACTCTCAAAACTCTGTGGTTGGTACTACCATTCTGAGAGACATAGTGGTTTAATACATATTTGTTTTACTGCAATGGACAGAGCAACTCTTTCTTCCATTATGTCCATTAATATTATTTTGTTTCTTGGACTTCGTCCACCTGCCTTCTTTAATGTTCAGGAATAGGTCTATTGAGATGAAGAACTTATTTATGAAAGCGCCAAAGAGATTCTCTTCCAAATATGTTTTTTTTTTTCATTTTCATTTTTATGTTACTAGTATGATGGAATGAATTTTTGATTTCGAGTCAAAGAATATGGGTTCAAATCCTGACTCTTGCTGCCTTAGGTTAGGCACTTAACTCTACTTTGGGCCTCAAATACCCCTTTGAAAAAATAAGAATGTTGGGCTGGATGTTCATACAAGCCTTTTCCAGTTACTGGTTCACCTCCTGGGAGAGTGGAAAGTATGCTCATTGTGAAATCACAGGACACAGATTTGAATCTGGGTTTGAGATGCTGAATACTACATGCAGTTAGCCTCCATGTGCCTCATTTCCTTGTCTATAACATGAAGGGTGATTTGACTAGATTGCTTCTTCAGTCCTTTCTAGCTCTAGACTTACGTTCATGTGAATCCTGTTTAGAATTTGAGACAAACGTTTGTCTGGAAGTTCATTTTTTTTTTTTTTTGCTGGATTTTCCCTTAACAACTCCTCTCTTCCAATGTACAAACCTTCAAAAGATAGGAAATAAAGAAGACAATAATCTGTGGCAATGGGTCTATTCATTTGATTTTTCTTTTAACACATCAATAGGTAAATGGGGGTCATCTCCAGTTCTGATCTCTATCTCACCACTGGACCCAGATGACTCTGGAGGAGAAAGTGAGGCTGGTGACTTTGCAGAGCCCTCCTACCCTAAATTCAGTTCACTTGCAGGTCATGAAATCACCTTCCTGATGTCGTGGTACTCTTTGAGAATGAAGGACAAACAAGAAATCATTCAGTGTAACAGAGAGGATAAATGTCCATCTCTTAACTTTTTAACTTTTCTATTCCTTTCAAAAGAATAACTTTTTCTAAAAAAAATTCTGATTAATGTTGCACATCCCCTTCTCTGCCTTTCTCTAACTTATCTATCCTTATGCCTTTAGATTTGGTAAGAACTCATTAATTTAGCTTAGGGATTTAATCAGAGATTTGCAGCCTTCATATGCATCAAGAAAACTGAACAAGGGGCAATGTTGCTTAGTGCTTAGACTACTATAGACTTGTAGTCAGGGAACAGGTTCCAACTGCCTCAGAAACTTACAAGTTGTGTGAACATGAACAGTTTTCACTTATCTAAAAGACTCATTTTCCCCATTTGGAAATCATAGCAATACCCATCTTAAAAGACTGTGGTAAGAGGTACCTCTCAGACTTTAACATACTACATGAAATAAGCTCTTGCTACTAATGAATGCAGTTATTTGGGTATGCATTTATTTTAAGTCACAAATCAGTTCTTCTTAATTTGAGAAGTCGTTATGCAAATTGAAATTCTGTTGCAGAACAGGATGTCAAATAACCTGGTCCTTCCCAGGAATCAAGAATTGTTCTTCAGTAGCAAGTGCCTCTTTTGTTTTTTTTTTGCTTGTGACAAAGTATAAATGGGCATTCTACAGTCCCCACAACTTCCCTCTACAGTGATTCCCATCAATGTATAATTAAAAGTGGATTTCCTTTTCCTTGTTTGGTTGGGGATAGGGGGAGGGGCTGGCAAACCTGAGGGATGGAAAGTGAACAAAGAGAACTTTCTTCCAGAGTCTTCCTGAAAACAGTTTATCAGTTACAATTCTTAGGGGTCGAATAGCTGGGCCATTCTAAAGAAGTTCTGGGAAAAAAAAAGAGGGAGAGAAAGTCAAGCGGGGGTCTCAGAAAAAAAAAATTCAGACTGCATGCCAACTAAGGGGAAGAAAGAAAAAGGCAGGAAAAACCCCTCTCTTTTGTTGGAAAAGGAACTAATGAAGCTGCTGTTAGAACTGGCCACAATGACCCAACAGGGCTGTGCACCCACATCCATTGTGAACCCGCCAGTCACTCCCAGGAATGGGAAAAGGAAACACTGTGGATGAAAGGAGCTGGCTGGAGCTGATGCTTTCCCAGTTTCACTTGGGGAATCTGGTTGCTGGCATCGATCTTTCTGTGCCAACTACCTCAAGTTAGATTAAAACATGTGAGATTGTCTACTTCTATCTTTCAGAAAAGATGGACTGGTGGGGGGTAAAATCCCATTGTCATTATAAATTGCTAATTAAATAATTATCAATTAGATGGGCAGACAGAACTAATTCCGATGCATTCCTTAGAGAGCTGTCAGTAAAGAAAAACAGTAATTTTGATTTTTTCCCCCTACACTCTTCTTGCCTTGAGGCTCTAAATAGAGATTATATATGGTATGCCTACACTGCTTTCTTCTCAACACATATTGTATATTAATGCATAAAGAAAAATATAGAAATTGAGAAGTATATTGAAATTTTAGGGTTTTTTTTTTCTATATAAGTGGCCTTAATTCTGCCATGATAATTGGATACCAGAGTCATTTTTCAAACTAGATTAAACAAAATGGTTTTCTAAAATGTTAATTTTACATCTGATATGCAAAATTATCCCTAAAGCATTCTTCATATTGGAGAAAAAGTATAGCTAAATTTAGAATCTAAAGTTTAGAATTTTATGATCAAATACACTAGAACAGGTATACACTTGGCTATTGAGAACATAATCCCTGAGTGATCTTTGCTTTTAAAAATACATTGGCAGATAGTTAGAAGAATATTTTTTGTCAAATTTTTGATGATTTAAGATTAATCAGCATTCTAAAGGAAACTTTTGTAATGAACATGAGAGGTTCCGAATCAAAAGGAAACTTTCCGATTCACGTAACTTTGTGATAAATATTTGTTGAATTGTACTGAATTTGCTTGAGCTGAGTTGAATTGAGTAAGTGGAGTTGAACTGAATTGACTCAAAGGGGATCTTTCTTGGTAGGTAGCTGTCAGACTCCCAGATTAGTTTGCAGAAGCCCAAGTACTAACCTGAAATAAGTAGGACATGTTATTAAGAAAGATGTAAATGGAATTCCAAAACCAATCACATTAAAATATGAATAGGTATCATGGCAATCAGTCCCTCTGTAGATTGGTTCTGTCTTTTGTCAATTTTTTTGAAGCTCTAAAATCTCATTGTTGCCTTGTTAACATTCAATTCTATTCATTAAGCATTTGTTAAGTGCCTACTATGTGCCAGATACTGTGAGGTGACTAAATTTTAGAAAATCTTGTAGCATGGCATATGAGATTAAGTATTAAATAAAATAAATCATTATTAAATACTAAAGACCTTGCTTATATCTATCAGGACATATCGATCAGTTTGGGTAAGTAAAGAACTCCAAAACTGTTAAGTTCTATAAAAAAGAAGAAGAAAAGTGAGGTGTGTGTGTGTGTGTGTGTGTGTGTATGTGTGTGTGTTACCAGAAATTTGCTAGATACTTTCTATAATGAAAATGATGCTAGGATTTTAAAGTTTAACTTTTGAGTCACTTCTTTTTGCATGCCATGTCACACTTGATGATAAAATTGAACTAGAATTCATTATCACACAGTGCTAATTATGTTGCAGCATAATAATATTGTCCCTTCCAGTGTTCCTATGCTCCTTACTATTAGAGTTTGCTTTTGAGAACAAGGAATCAATTGGTATCTCAGAAACTTTAGGGAAGTTCATCATGGACCAGGTCCTTAATTTGATTTACTTTAAGGAATACTTAATGGTTAAAGGTCCTCACTGTGTTGTATTATTGAATTCTTGTTCATGATTCAGGATTGATCCACTTCTGCCTTTCAGCAGGGAGTAGATTTCCAGTGTGGCACAGCATGATTTTAAATCAATAAGGTTAATAGATGTGGAGGCCACACAGTTAGAGGTGATGTGGCTGGCATTTCTGATGCCAATGAGGAAAAGTTCTGATGATGAGATGTCATTTTTATGCTGGCAGTAATGTCTCCCAGGTTATATACAGCACATATTTGGTTAGCAGACTATAGGAAAATGCTCCTTTAATCTGAATTAACTTTAAAGAAATTATTTCAAATTATCATGGGCTTATTTTCCTTCCAAATTACCAGCCTTTATGATTTCTGAAATGCCAACAACTCTCTTACTGTAGACAATGACAATACTCAGTGTGGGCTCTCACTGTACATTTAAAAATGCTCAACAGGTCTTATAATCCCAGGAATGTTAGTTCCCTTGAAAAGGAAATACTTTCTCTCAAAAAAAATTCCATTTTTAAAATTTAAAATGTGCCAACTAGACATTGGGTTTACAAAATCTGAAATTAGAAAGAAGTAAAAAGTCAAATCAAGTACAAATGTATTTGTTAAAGGAAGGCTGAAAATGTCATTTTGTTCTTGTTGCATTCTAATTTGCTAAGACTGTTTTCTTAGATAGGAAACCTGCTAATAATCCCTTCTTGAACTCAACAGAAGGGAAAAATACAGGCAATCTACAATGAGCGAAACCAACTGAATCCACTGTTAACAGTAATGCTCTTTCCTTCCTTCCTTCCTTCCTTCCTTCCTTCCTTCCTTCCTTCCTTCCTTCCTTCCTTCCTTCCTTCCTTCCTTCCTTCCTTCCTTCCTTCCTTCCTTCCTTCCTTCCTTCCTCTTCTTCATTTCTTCTTTCCTTTATTTTTACCCTTTCCTTTACAAAATTAACCTATGTTTGGAGATTTTATACATCTATAAAAAGATAAAAGGGTACATTATTTCAATATGATACATTTTAGCCACTATCCAAATTAAAGAAAGTTTGAGTCATTATATAATTCACTGATTGATCTGTTTAATCTTTTCCTCTTGTAGTCACTTATCTTGCAAAAGAAAAATAAAAAAGTAATAAAAAAAAGTTCCCAAAAAGAAGAAAGGAAAAAACTTTATAGAAAATTTCTTTATTGACTGTATGTGTCATCTTGCTCCCACACACGATATGTTTTCAGTTTATGCTGACTCTACTGTACTTTTAGAGATGAATTGATAATTACTTCCCTTGGAAACATTAGCTAATAATTATTGCACTGTTTAGACAAATTTTGACCAGAAGAAACAGAATAGGCATTAGAGAAGTGATTCAGCCGCGGATTGAATTATGGTATTCTTTCCATCCTGACATGCTCATTAAACATGTTAAACTGCAGAATATATTAGGTTAACTTGAAATTTCTTAAGGATTGTAGAGGCTAGGACTTTTTTTTTGATGCACTGGAAAGACCCCTGTTAATTGAGTTGTAATCAGTTAGTATTGATCATTAGCCATTTCTTTTATCAGCATGATGAGGCCGTCAATAATGATAATGATGGTGATGATGACGGTGGTGGTGGTGGTGGTGGTGGTGATGATGGTTCAGTTTACCCACAGAAAGGAGAGAAATGTGTTCCAATAATGTGATGATAACTTCTTTTCAGGGTAAATAAACCCAGGTTTACATAATGTGGCCACCACAAGAACCAGACCAAATGTAAGACTAGGATGTAGTTTAGGAAAACACTGCCTAGCACACAAACAGAGATTACTTTTCCTTAATCTGCCTTGTCTATTTTTTAGCCAAGTGTCCCTTTAAATTAACGATATTTATTCAGAGGGAAATATCTAAAATAACCATAATAAAATTAAAGTTTAAAAAATCCACATTATTTTTACCTAGTTTTCCCTCAGGAAAGCAGTCCGTTTGCCAGTTAGACATTCAAAAAAGTCATGTCTAATTTGAATAAATTAACATATTTTGTGTCAAAAATTAATTCTGAGGCAGGAACAAAAAAAAAAGTAAAGAGCCATTTAAGTTGTGTATTTTACAGGAAAAAAAAAAAACAGCATTGTCAGGGCCTGTGACAGCTTTGCTAATTTGATGGTCTTTGATGTTAATTTAGGGTTGGCTTTAATTTCAAAACATATTTTTCACTTAATAAGGGAAACAAAAGAAACTTTCTCCTCGCATCCCCAGTTTGTGATCTCAGAATGTTTTGGCTCCTCCAATGTGAGAACGTGATTGTTTTTATTTCCAAGAAGAGATAATAACACTGGAGAAATAAAAAAGAGTCAAGGCAGCTTGCCTAGCACCGGAAGTTCACAGCCAGAGACTTAATTTCTCACACAATGTACTGTGCAATGGGCCCATTAACATAGATGAATGGGCTCTTTAAAGGTTTTTTTTTTCTTCTTCCAGATATTCAGCTGCCGCTGAATGGTGATATGTTAATAAGGTACTCACTTGCCTATTCTTCAGGTAGTCTGGCTTTCTCTACCTAGGTAATCTCCATATAGGGAAAGCTATTAGGGGGCTGTATTTTATACCACACCTTCAATTATATTAACACCTGCACAGATAATCCACGCAAGGTAAACTAGTGGGGGGCCTGTGGCCCTAGTCCACCCCTTTTCTCCCCTCAAAGTCACATCTGAGTTGTTTTTTTTTAAGGGGAAAAATAGTAAAGTCACTTTTATTACACATCAGTGGGAGCATTCTGAAAAAGCTTTCATGCCTAGGAAATTGTTATTTCTTCAAACAACTGACAACCTGCAGAGGAAACCCTAATGGAAATCCAGCTCCTGCATTGTTATGCATTGCCCTCATGTAGATACAGGGGGGTGGATTAAGTTGCTTCCAAAAGGTCTATTGTGTTCAGCATTAATTTGCAGGGCTCTGGATATTGGAGTTTGAAGGTTTTACAACCTTAGTGTTTACTTAGATGTTCTCCATTGCAGTTTTGTTTATTTGCCTCTATTGGCTCTAATTTCCCAGGAAATGTTACATTTATCTTTATTAACAGCAAATCTGGTGCTATGAGTCAGAAGGAAAGAAATAATTACAAACTCTCTCCCATTTATTAATTTTAGAGTCTTAGAGTCTGTCCTTCAGGGTCATTATTTTTTTTAAATTGTTAATTCGGTGAAATATTACTCAAATAACTCTCTTTCTCAAGAAAATGCTTCCACCACCCATTTAAGCAAAAACAGGACAGTATTTTTTGAAATGAGTGTTGAATTATATTCTTCTGAAATGTTGTAACTTTAGATGAAATTGATATAATTTTCCCTTGTTGACTTCAATATACTAGGATTACAAAGATGTGATTCTAAGCAAAAAGAAATATATTTATTGATTCAAGATAAGGAAATTTGCTAAACAAATGGTCAGTCCTTTCAAATTTTTTTAAAATAATGATGTCAAATTATGAGGGTCATATCTTAAATGTCAGTTCCTACCTTCCTTTCTTGAAATTGTCTATTTTTCTAAGTGGACTTCTTATTTTAATACATTAAATCTTCTGTATAGCACTTTACTTTTAGACAATCTGAGGAATTCTAATCTTTCGGTCAAGAAAGAATAAACTTTCATCTAAGAAAGTTTATTTGTTTGGCTTCTTTTCCATTGGATCTTGATAGGTGATAGCTAAACATGCATTAAAATACATTACAAATTCAATCAAACTACATCCTCCAAAAAGTGTTCAATGGAACTAACTCTTATCTTAATTTGAATTTAGAGGCTCAATTGAATAAAGTACATTATGCTTGAACAATTTCAATTCCTCCTCTCTAGCAAGCTTTGTTTGAGAAAGGAAACCAACAACAGGCTACAGATTAGACTCCAATATAAGTAAATTATTTTTGTTTGGAAAAAAATTCCTGTTTGCTTTGAGCACTTGGTCCATATTTTGGACATCTCCTCACAAATATTTTAAAATATAAGAACCCTTGAAAGTGACTATGGTGATATTGTAGGTTATAGGCATTGATATAGAGGAAGAGGTCTGGATTAAATCAAATGCTCCAGTTCTAATTCCTGGTATTTTTCCTCCTGGAGAGTAAGTTTACCTATTTATTAAAAAACAAAAAACAAACAAAAAAAAAAACCACAGTGCTTCAGATAAGATGATCTCAAAAGTTCCTCCCAACCCTAAAATTTTATGAATCTGTCCTATAGCACTTATTGGACTGTTACTGGTTTCAAAAGATACTTCTAAGTCAGGATAAATTCCTAAACAAAAACATTATTATCATATACCTGGATAACATTTGAAAACTCTGAATAATTGGAATTTATGCCGATAGAGAAATAGTCATACTACTCATAACTAACTTTGAATAATTTCTATTAATTAGGTTCCCTTTTTTTTTTTTGGACAACAAAGGAAATTCAATATTTGGAAAACACACAATTGATAGCACACAACTAGGAAGGTCCTGATCTTTCCTGAGGCATTTCATTTCACTGTGGAGCAGTTTTAATTGTGACGAATTTTTCTTAATATCAAGGCCAGATTTGATTCTTTAAGACTTTCATCCACTGTTCGACATTCTGCCCTTGGGGTCCAAGCAGAATAAGGGAAATGCTACTTTCACATGACTTCAAATACAACATTGACAACAAAGTCTTGTTCATTGAGAACAAAACCTCAAAAGTGAAATAAATTGGGAAAAAAGTTTTATGAAATCATCCAACAAAGAGCCAAAAAAGGGAGTGACCATCCCCTCCCTCCAATGTCTGTAAATTACACATTATATAGAATTCAAAGGAACAGTTGATTAGCACAAAAATACTTGAGATGTATAAGGAGAGAAAATTCACATTCCTTACATTGGTCTTTAGATATGACTAGGTTTCTTGTCAGCATAATCTAATCCTGAGTCAATCATTAATGGTGTCTAAAGGAACAAGTCTGTTTTCTCAGCCACACAGGGATAGGTTCAAATAATGCCATAACTTTTCCATAATCCCCACTTCTCTTCTCCAGGGAAAACATCTCCAGTTCCCTGAGATTCAAGGTCCTTCACCACACTACTTGCCTTCCTCTGGTTTCTTCCTAGTATATAAAAGTCTTTCCTAAACTGTATCATATGACCAGAGCAGAACACAGATTATTCCTGGAAGTTAAGCCTCTTTATGTATTCCAAGATTGCATTTGATTTTAGTTTACATGTGCTGTAGACTCATCCCCTAGTTAAATTAGCAAGCTATTAATTATGCCTTTCTCATCTCATACTTACGAGGTTTATTTTTTTTTAACCTAAGTGGATGTTTTAGTTGAATTCTATCTTAGATTCAGACCAATGTTCTAGCTTGTAAATACCTTTTTGGATACTTATTCTATCATCATGTATTAGCTACTCCCTGGCTTTGTGTCATTTGCAAATTTTATAGGTATACCTTTATCTATCTGTCTGTATATCCATCTATCTATCTATCTGTCTGACTGTCTGTCTATCTATCTATCTGTCTGTCTTCCTCTCTGTCTCTCTGTCTGTATGTCTATCATCTATTTTTGCCTTTTAAAAAATTGATTAAAAAAAATAAACAGCACAGGGTCAAGCATGGATCCCCTAGGGAACTCACAAAAGCCCTTCTGCCAAATTGACATTTAATTCTAAATGACTATTCTTCGAATACAGGCATTCAACCAGTTCTAAAACTATATAATTATGTCATCACATAGGACACCTCTCTCCAGTTTTGTCTGCAAGAATAGCATAAGATTCTATCAAATTCTTTGCTAAAGTTTGGATGATCTCCATTTGCAGCATTTCCTAGATCTTTAGAGAAATTATCTTCTATAGTATTAATAACCTGTTCTTAATTAGGATCCAGGCTTCTTATTTGCTCTTTTAGGAACCAGCCCTTATAGGTCAATCAGTCAGTCTCTGAAAGACATTACTGATAGACAAAGCCCAAATCTTCCAAATCCTCCATCTTGGGTAGGACCCTACCAACTAGAAGACCTTTTTTTCTATTTAGAATGTAAACAGAATCTAATTCAAGTGAATTCCTGCCCTAAATCATTAAGCTTAAGCCCTAGTACCCCTCCATTAGAGTTTAGGGTGACCCAGCTCATGAAGGAAAAAACCAACCAGAGTGGTCTGAGTAGAGATGGATTCCTTTGTCCAGATTGCTCGAGGCCTCTGAGTCTTATAATCATGCTACATTCTCATCAGGAGGATCTGAAGACTTTCAGCACACCTCCTTCTTTGAAAGTCTACCCCTCACTAATTGCTCACCAATGAGGGTTGATTTTCACTGTCAGGGGTACTCCCTTTTCCAAAAGTATTTAAGCATTCTGGGATCTCCATGATTTTGACTTTGACTGCTACAGAAGCCACTGACCATCAATTTATTGATTATCGGCTAGCCTAATAAATGAATTGATTATCAATTACATAGAAATTCTGTCTCTCTGGCTTTTCTCATTTCAATCTACCAGATAGTAACCATGTCAGATAAGGAAGTAAATTTAGTGTAGAATAACCTGTTCTTCATGAAGCCATGTTGGCTCTTTTTTTTTAATGCTGCTAGATATTCATTAAGCAGCTCTTAATTGATTCATTCTACAAGTTGCCCAGGATTCAAAGTCAAGTACACTGGTCCATTGTGTATAGACTTAATTGTTTTTCCTTTTCTGAAGATCAGGACATCAGACCCCTGTGGCACCTTCCCCATTTTCCAAAATCTTTTTAATATCGCTGACGGTGACTTAGCAGTTACACCTGTCAGTTATTTCAGTCCCTAAGGATATAGTTCATTCATTTGGGCCAATGCCTTGAATCTATCAAGAACAGTTAAATGCTTTCTTACTTTCTCCTGAATGATCTTGGATATCACTTCCCTGTTGGCCATTTGGTTCTCTCACTTTCACGGCAAAGACCACAATCTTCTTGTCAGAAAAAACAGAAACTGATTCTGTAGCTCTATGATTCGAAAATGGGGGATACGTCACCTGTAGAACCTGCCTTGGAAGGATCCTGGGAACATGAAATGAAATAATGTTGGTAAATATCCTTTACAAAGTTTAAAGTGACATCATATAGATGGATGCTATTAAAACAATTCAACTTCAAGTATTATTTTGAAGCTTGGAAAATAAATAAACAAGTACGTTAATTTCAAAAAAACTTCAAATTTAGAGAAGAGGAAGCTTGGTATATAAAAGGTAGGGGGTTGTCCTTGGAAGCAGGAAGATCTGGTTTCAAGTCCTACTTTCAATACATGTTGCATGACCGTTTGTTTCATAAACTCTTAGTTTATGCAACTAAAATTTGTAGAACAAATTTAGATTTATACTCATAGAGAAAGTTTTCTCATTGGGCATTCCTGCACTGATGAATCACACATATGGACCAAAAAAATCCATTTTTAGAATACTTCATACTTCACAGATCATTTTAAGGTTTAGAACTTTAATCCTCACAGCAGCTTTGAGAGGACAGTATTGCAAGTATTATCAGTTCTATTTATTCGGAGAGTAAACCAAGAAAAATAACTTTCCTAAGTTCACTACCTACTAACTGACAACACCAGCATCAAATAAAATGTATTAACTCCATTTTCAGGGCTTGTACTTTCTGAACTTTACTGTACTTTATTGCTTCTAATAGATTTCATTAGTTGAGTCATGATGTCAAATGAGGAGTATAGACACTAAATGCTCTAATTTAAGGAAAGAGAGTTCACTGTGATTGGAATCACCGTGGGTAAGCTTCAGGCAGGAGGTGAGATCTGAATGGAATCTGAAGTAGGATGCTTACAGGTAAAGAGGAAAAGGGATGGGGAAGAGCATTTTAGGTAGGGAAGAAAAAGGATGAAAAAAGCCCTAAGCTACTATCAGAGATACAAAGCGTGGACCCATTGGCCCAGAAGCTCTGATTCCTGTTTTTTGGTAACACTACTATGCCCAGTAGAGTAGTGAAGAGTTCAGTATGGTAGTTTAATGGCGGGCTGACAAAAGCCAATAGAGATAGGCCAGGTAAACCTCATCTTCCATCTATTTCAAAGAGCTCACTTAGCGTAAAAGTCCACCCCAAATTCCTCTTAATCTAATTCAATAGAGTTCTCAGGATATCTGTGCATCAGAAGGGAATGATCAGATGTACATCTAAGCCTCTGTTTTGGTGGCATTTCACTCCAGTTGGCATGCAAGGGGACAAGTTTGGGGGTGGAAGGGACTTGAGAAAGTGTCTAATCTACTTCCTTCCTTTCTCAGATGGGATGCTGGACTCTGAAACGGGAGGTTTCACTTCAGTTTGTCAGGAATGAGGTCTATACATCAGTCCCTGGACATCTCACCATGCTACCTGCACTGAGCCATCTACCCCTCTTCTCCAGACCAGAACCATGGATGCTGCTCCTGGGACATTGGATCCTTAAAGGTAAACCTTAACTTCATCTTGCCCAGGACCAGGCCCCCAAATCACTTTTGAGCCATCCCTACCAGGGCACTGTGGCCAGATTACTCTGCCCTGCCCTTTGACCTGAATTTTGCAGATTATTTAATCCCTATTAGAATTTTAGTTCCTTGAGGACAAAGGTTGTGCTGCTTGCTTGTATTTATTTTCCCAGGAGTTAGCCCAGGCTTGGCACATAATAAGCATTAACAGTCGGTCTCTCCCTCTCCCTCCTCCAAATGAGGAAATTGAGTCCCAAAAGACATAAGGGAAATTGCCCCAAATCACATTGATAAAAGGAGGAGAACTGGGATTGGAGCCCAGGCCTTTTGTCTTTTTTGTTTTCAAGGTCAGGGCATTTTCCTCTTTACTGCTGTGCTTCTGAAAAAAGAGAAAGGAGAAGAGAGGATAGGAGAGAGGGAAAGTGAGAGAGAGAGAAAGAGAGAGAGAGAGACAGACAGACAGACAGACAAGGAAGCAAGTGTGGGGAGAGAGGGAAAGAGAGATGGAGGGAGAAAGGAAGAGAGGAAGGAAAGAGAGGAGGAAAGAAAGTAAAAAGAAATTATGAGAAACTTAAGTCCCAGTTCTGGCTATTGGATGGAGGGCAAACCATTTACCTTTCTGGACCTTAGTGTCTTCATCTATAAAATGGAAAAGTTGTATTAGATCAGTGGAGTCAAATTTAAATAGAATTGGAGACCACTAAATCATACATAAAGATCTCTATGGGTTTATATTGACTTAGACAATCACAAATTAACATTATGTATGTTTTATTATATTTTTACTTATTTAGTTACATATTTCTCAATTACATTTTAATTTGGTTCAGGATCCACTTGGGGTGTTGTAGGCTGCATATGCAGGTCACATGTCTGACACTTCTGACTTTGATGATCTGCTAAATCCTTCTCATGTCTAAATCCATAATCCTATGATGAATACAAGTCCCCCCTCTCTATTCAATACACTCCAGTGGCTGCCTCAGGTATCAAATATAAAATCCTCTTTTTACTTGTCTATCCTAGGAGAATGTGAGCTCCTCAAGGGCAGGGATTATTATTTCCCTGCTTAGTATCCCCAACCTTAGCACAGTGCTAATAAAAAGCTAACAAGCACAGAGCTTAAATGCTGGGAATGATGGCACAAATCATTATTCCAACCTACTCAGGGAGGCTGAGGCTAGTGGATCACTTGAGCTCAGGAGATCTGATTAGCATTAGGCTAAACTGATCAGGTAGGTGTCTATACTTAATCCAGAACCCATATATTAAGTCCCTGGCAAAAGGAGAAAATGGGAACTAAGCTTCCTAAGGAGGGACAAACCAACCTAGTTTGAAAACAGAAAAAGTCATAGCTCAAGTGCCAATTAGTAGCAGGTTCTAGCCCATGGAAGCCAATGCACTTATAACCAGGAGGGAGCTAGGAAGACTGCCTCCCTGCCCCCCTAAAGAAACAAAACAAAACAAAAACCCAACAACAACAACGATAATAGGCACATTAAATTCTTGTTGGCTACTTGAAAATGTGGACACGGGTTAATTCAAGGGCATGCAGAGCAGACATCTGGCTCTGCAGAATTCTACAAGGCTCCAAATGTATTCAGATACTTTAAAGGTAAAGGCTGCACCTCTGACCTCACTAGGAAGACTAGGATGACTTAGGGGTATTGGCCAAGAACTGATATGTTTGAGCAGCATCACTAACTGATGGCAAGGAGTCTAACAGTTTCCAGACTTGAATGAGAAATGGTACCAATAATTCCCATCTTCTCTTTTCCTAGGAACAGATATATATATATATATATATATATATATACACACACACATATATACACACATATATATGTATATATACATATATATCCACATATACACACATATATATGTATATATACACACACACACATATATATATATACACATGCACACACAGAGACATATGTAAACATTATAGAGGATGAGTATGAGAGGATGGACAAAGGCAGTTGTGACTAGTCAGAAATCCAAAGCGGACTCTTGCAACCGTAAAAATATTTCTGATCACCGATCTCATCTTTGGAAAAACTCATATACAGTTCTAAGTCTGTTGACCACTCTGTTTTTGCAAACGCTCCTAAATTTGCCCTTGTTCATGTAACATGTACATGGACAAAGGCAAATTGCTTGCCTCCTCAAGGAGAGGGGAAGGGAGGGAGACGATTTAGAACTCAAAATAAAAGAATGCTTTTTTTTACAGGTTACTGAGAAATAAACATAAAATAAGAGAGAAATGTACACATGATGAAGAAACAAACCCAGAACAACAGGTGAAAGTATGTGAGTGCTCTAAATCACAGTCACTGCACTGGTGACATAACTTTGGGTTTTGCCAGCATAAGAAGAGTTAGATGTACAAGATTTGCAACGGAAGAGTAGGCAACAGGACGTGCGAGCAACAGCACATGACTGTTGCACTTTCGGCATTCAGAGAAATGTGGCCAAATCTGGGTCCTGCAGGTGAGTCTCCAGCGCCTTCTCATTCTCTTGTCCTCAACCAATGGAAGCAGTTACTGGGTCAGTATGCAATCCCATCACCTAACTGTGGAACTGTAGGGAAACACGTGGTCTGAGATTCTGCTGTTTCACTGTTGACTTACCAAAGTAAAAAAATAAAAAAAAAAAATTAAGAAGAAAAAGAAAGAAAAGAAAAATGTGTGTTCTCTCCATCACAGTGTGCTGGGATCTCTTATCTTTCTACAGGCAAGTAACACATGCAAATCTCCCCACAAATCAGGAAGCAAATAGGCTCGTTCTCGTTCACTTGTCATTGTAATGAAGCATCTGCTCACAATTTTTCCTTTTCCCTGTAAGTTCATTTCCCCCCCCCCCCCCCCCCCCCAAGTCACTCACGGTGTGATCTGACTCCCAAACCTCGCCCTGCCACCTTTGTGGCTGCTGTATCGTCTTTTCCTTGTGGCTACATCACTAGGCGCTTGAGCAAAGAGCTCATTAACAAACTGCTGCGGGAACTTGCGCACCGCATTCCCTCTACTGCTCCTGGAGGCGGCTTTTCACTGGGTGCTCCAATACAGCGAGGCTCAGGCAGCCGGCAGCAGCCGCGGCCGGGAGCTCTCCAACAGCGGCAGCAGCAGCAGCCACCCTGGAGACCCAGCCCAGAGCCATGCATAGCAAGGTTTGGCAGAGGCAAAGGTAATCTTGCGGACTTTCTGTTCCAGTCCTGGCATGAGCCATGGGTTTGCACAGCAGGAAAGGCAAGTGTGCAAAAGTTGGTGTTTTAAATGCACACCAACTTTGAGCAGCTAGAAATGGGCTCTAGGAGGTAAGATTTGGGTGAAAATGCGAAGACTAATCGAGGAATATTGGGACTCTAGAGGAGAAGGGACAGCTAGGAACAAGGGAATGCAAAGCAGATTCACAGCTGAGTCTAAGGGGAGGTGTGAGGGGGTGTGGGGCTGGTCATTATTTTGTTAAAGAAGGAGGTGAAACCACAGGCTGAGACTTGGCAGATGGGAGGAGTTTCTGCCTTCTTGTTAGGATGGCACATTCACGGAACCTCAGAGTTGGATGGCACCTCTGAGGTCATGTAGTCCAGCCTCAGTGATTCTGCCCAAAACCGTGTTCCTTTTGTAGGCTGCCTGCGAAGTTTTGGACCACACTTCATATGACAAAGGCAAAAGCATAGTCTATCCAAGTGGTGGGTCTGTGGGTCTCCTCTGTAGCTACCAGCATACACACATATGTGTATATATGTGTAGGTTTATGTATTTGTATGTTTATACATTGCATAAATAGTATGTGTAGCAAAATGCATACACACACATATATATAGATACATATATGTGTGTGCATTTATGCATATAGGGGTTTTATATATGACTGTATGAACACACACACACATATATTTCTGTGCTATAGAAAATAGCTGTAAAGGGAATAAAGCCCAGTGTAATTTTCAGTAGTATCAGTTGTATTGGAGTTGGGGAATAAGCAGGGTATTTTCATTTTAATATTGGTATTTGATTTTTGCATTAGAGAATCTTTCCTAGTTACTGCTTACTATTTAACATCTTTATTTCTGAATGTGTTGTTATGAAAATAGAAACTTTAAACTGAACTGGGATACTAGTGAAGGGAAATAAATCTCACTTGAGCTAGGCACCATGCTTTTGTTTTATATTCATTCAAAGAGTAGATATGTGTGCATTACCCAGACCATCCAAGCTCATAGTACACTGGTTCTTCCTTTACCTATTTTATTATACCTCAATATAAGTGAAATATTTGAGAACAATAAATAAAAAATGGTAAATGCTCTTTTATAGAAGGTTTACTGAATTTCTGGCTAAGTTTGGATGTTACACATGAAGGTGGAATGTATTTTTAGGATATTTCATTTTAAGCACATAGTTAAATTAATTTTAAAGGAGTCTTCTTTTCCATTATTTTATGTGACTTGAGAGAACACTGCTAAAAATCTATTCCTGTCCTGGGATAGTTTTAGAAAGGAAAAAAATTCAAAACACCTGAATTCTCATACTCTATCTTGACTTTCTTGGGCATTTAAAAAAAATTAAGTTTAAATAGTATTTAGTTCCGAGTATTGCAAAGAGATTAATTGGGACTATGTATCTATCAATGAGTGAGACAGCAGCCAAGATGACACTGGATGTTTTACTCTAATACTTTCAACAGATCTGTGGTGTCATCCATGAAGATTTTCCTTCCAACAGAGTGTTATTAATTTAAAAAAAATAAAGTAAGGCAATTACTCCTGAAATTCTCACCACCTTTGTGATTAAGTAGAAAAGGTACCTCACTGAAGTAGCCATTAGAGGAGGGAAGTTCCATTGAGGGGAAAATATATAGACATCTGACCAGTCTAGAATGATTTCCTTAACTAATTTCATCAAAATTAGTCAAACTGAAGATTATTTTGAGCTTTATTATATTTCTATATAATGTAGTATCAAAGCAATCAATTTATGGTCTTAATACAGAGATATAATGCTCTATGGAAGATCATGCTTAATTTGAGGGTTTAAAAAATCAGTAAAGGAATAAAAGTAGACATAAGTTTTGCATCTAATTTAATTCTGTGATCCCTACCCCCACGTCAAATGTCAACATGAGCATCTAAACATGAGCTTATTAGCCAACACGCATAAAATATTTTCATTGAATTATGCCTGCATTCTCTACCAGGACAAATCCCTCCAGTTCTGACTTTGCCCTTGTTTATTTAAATCTGATGTGCACCGATGATCAGCCTTTCAGAGAGGCTGCATCTCCATCAATGTGGGATGTCATGATTAAACATTCAAATGAACCTGCTTTCTTTGAATATGGCCTAATGACTGAATGTTCCCCAAAACACAGGGACTCCTCAGGGAAATACAGTGATGTCTCAGCACATTTCCTCAAGGCCTGGAGAATACTTGAAGCCAAGAAGCTCCACTCTACCTAACTACTTAGGAGTCCTCTGCTTTAATCACCAAGGCTAAGTTCACACTTAAGCAATTAACCATATGATTGCTCCAGTATGAATGAGCTCACACCTCATCAGTGTCTTTCCTTCAGGCACTGACAGACAACATAGTCTATGCTTCAGGATTTATCTGTTTGTCTGAAAGATACAAGTCTCTCAATATACAGGCTCATAAAAAAGATATCGCTTATTTTCATTTATTCCCCCATGTTATTTCCAAACACTTCAGAGTCCTTCCCCCTACCCACTTTCCTCCACCAGTAGTTGGTTGTGTTCTTTCTCTCTCTCTCTCTCTCCCCCCCTTACTTTGTATATACTTTGTATTACGTGTATATTTATTCATGTATTTGTCTGTATAATAAATCGTCTTGAATTTACTCAAGAGACAGCATGGCATAGGAGAGCTAGCTGTTGTCAGATTGAAGGGGACTTGGGCGTCTCCTGAACACACACTCCCTGTGTGACATTGGACAGGCTGCCTTTTCTCTCAGTTGCAGAGAAGATGCCAATATTTTTTGTATTTATCTGTGTATATATTTTGTTCTTCTTCTCTTCCCCTGCTCCCACCTTGCAAAATCTCCTAGCAGGAAGGGACTGTTCTTTTTGTCTTTGTAGCAAGGGAAAGGTAAAAGAATAAACATAGAATGCTTAGTATGTGCTGGGAACTGTGCTAAGCATTTTACAAAGATTATCTCATTTAATTGTAGACCCAGAGCTTGGCACTGGAGGGAGGGCTGAAGGAATAAACATTTATTAAACATCTACTATGTGTCAGGCACTTTACAAATATCATTTCATTTGATATTCACAAAAACCTTATGAAGTAGGTGCTAACACTAGACTTATTTTAAACTGAACCAAACTGATTTGCACAGGGTCACACAGCTAGTAAATTTTTGACTCTGAACTTGAATTCATATCTTTCTAAGTATTATAGACACCTCAATAACACTAAAGGATACACACATACACACACATATCTCACACACATGCATAAATACATGTACATATATACATTTACATATAAACATATACATATATAAGTTTATATATATAATATACACACATATAAGTTTTATACATATACATGCATACATATATATATATATGTTTATACACACATCACTTAAATATCTGTTGGAATTGTTAAATGAAGTTACTGATCTCCCTGCTCACTTTGCATCATAACTACAGTTATAATTTAAGATTAGATGATTCAGGATTTTGTGAAAGTTGAAGCTTAGATAGCAAACCTCACTCCCTACCCTTCACCCTCTCAATTTCTTGTTGGTTTATTTCTCATTTTCACAGAGGTAAAAAAGATCTTTCTCCCTGGGCTTCTTCAATATGAAGTCTGTGTTTGTTTTGTTTTGTTTGTGTTTAATATTTTGATAATTATATTTTTTGATAATCCTACATATTTTATGCATTTAAAAACCTTAAGCCAAGAAGAGGTCCATAGATTTCACAGGTTCAAGCCTTTCCCTGATGCTAGAAAAGTTTAAGAAGTCCCTGGGGTCAGAGTAAGCAATTAGGATTTTTAAACAAGCTAGCTACTGGAACAATTAGTTCATTTTGAAAATCCTCTCCCAAGATCTGTCTGGGCAAAGATTCATCTAGATACGATGATGATTTTTTATAAAACTTTGAATTTGCTAGACTTTATTTTTAGTTCCCCTCAGACTGATTTTTTTTTTTTTTACAAATATGAATCCAGGCAAGAGAATTCCATGCCGCCACCCCCTACACCCACCCTTGGTTGTAGCCATTTCTTAGCACTATTTGGTAGTGTCCCAGTAGATAGTTCCATGGACCTGGAATCAGGAAGACCTGAGTTCAAATGACTGTGTGACCCGGGACAAGTCACTTAACCCTGTTGCCAGTTTCTTTATATGTAAAATGAGCCGGAGAAAGAAATGATAAACCACAGCAATATCTTTGCTACGAAAACCCCAAATTGGATCATGAACAGTCAGATGGTACTGAACAATAAAAAAAGTCCTGCATTTTATAGACCCCCCCAAAATCGATCTCACATCACCGTAAGATTAAGTTAATTTAAAAAATCAATTAATTATTTTAAAACAATAGTCAATATTTCCAAAGTGCTTTCACCATATAGAGAGATTTTATAGAAAGATCAATAACTAGATTATGTAGCAATAAATTTTTGTCTGAAAGACTTTAGTGCTCATCTCACTCAGTCCTTCACTGGATATATAAGGAAATCATACCATGAGGCATTTTACAGATAAAGAAACTGAGTATCATAGAGATTCAGCAACTTGGCCATGACACAACCCAGAAATGGTTTCAAATGCAGGGGTCCTACCTCAAAGTCCAGTTCACAGATCATCCATATAAACTTTTTCTTTGAAAGAAGGAAAAAAATCAAAATAAGAAAGCTGGTATCTATAAAGACTGTCTTAGCAGTGCTTAACGTAGCCACTGCTCAAGGAGAAAGGCTTTCAAAGATCATAGATTCAGAACTAGAAGGGATCTTAGAAGTCCATTTACCCCAAAGACCATGAGTTAAGTCATTTGTCCAAGGTCACAAAGGTAGTGAGAAGCAGTGGAAGCATTGAGTTGTACCTCAATGTTCTTGTAATTTCTTCCCTTTTTTGTGTCAGTCCTTCATTTTCGAAGAAGACCATGCCATCAGAGAAATGATGACATGATTTGCACTTGATTTTGTTTTGAGTGAGGGAGGGTTGTGCAGGTCACCAGCCTCACTTTCTCCTCCTGAGCCATCTGTATCCAGTGACCAGATATTCATCAGGATGACTGGAGACTGCCCAGGATGCAATGGGAGACCTTGGTCTTTTAAGCTAAGGCCCCTTCAGGAACTCACTTAAAGTGAGATAATGCCCATTCAGTTGAATAGGCCTCTTTAAAAGGTAGTCAGGGGGATGGACCCTTTAAAAGAAAAGAAAAATAAATAGACAAATCACTCTGGGAGGTGCAGGGGCCTCAGAGTTGTTGTTTGGAAAAGAAACTGTCACTATGGACATTCACTCTAAGCCAGGAGAGCAGTGTCTCCAGTCATCAGTGGACAATTGGACCTTGTGGGATCCTAGATCTACAGCTGAAAGAGCCCTCAAGGGTCATATAGACTTCTGACTCATGCTCTCATTGGTGTGCTGGAGCCAGCTCATACCAGCTTGTAAGAGTCACATGTTAAATTTTGAGTTTGAGCATTAATATGTTGGAAATCAGGGGAAAATGTATAAATCAAGGCTGGATTTATTGTTTTGTTCATTGTCTAGGCTAAAGAAAGTGATGGAGAAAATGTTAATTATGCAGATTTAATTTAAAAGAATGTCATACAGCTTTTTTCCTCTCTGAGGAGAGCTGGTTGTTAAATATTTCCTGTTCACCTCTGGATCTGTGATCTTAGGACTTTTAGAGAGTGCAAGTGATTTGGCCAAGATTACACAGAATTAGATGCAGGATTTGCACTTGAGTTCTCTACCTTCTGAGCCACCATCCAACACCATGTTCTCAGTTCTTATTTCTGGGGCAAGAATGGGAGGAGTAGCCTGCTTCCTGGTGACAATCCACTCCTCTCTCCCTGCTCAGGAGCTTTCCTTGAGTCTATTCTGGGCTGTGGATTCCCCTGCTCCCTTTTTACACTTTCAAGTTTAATTTTGCCTTTAAAAACTCAATTGGCTCATCTGTTAAACATTAAGCAGCTCCCATTTGAGCCACAGGGGGAGCACTGGGAAAACCCGCAGCTGCTAGAACATTGAAAATGGGTTGTTTTTTGTTTTTTGGTTTTTTTTTTTTTTTTGGAGAGCATTTTTCGAACTTTAAAGCATTTCAGCAGCCATGTATTTCCCAATTCTTCCCTTCCTGCTCTCCCTTCCCCCCAATGGTTCATCTGTTTAACTTTTATCTGGCATTGGAAAACACAAGCCAGAGAATTAAATAGCCCTCAGATGAGTTTTTGTTTAATGCAAAATGAAAATAAAAGCAGAGTAGGGAAGATCTGTGGGGGAACTATGGCTCAAAATAGCCTGAAGCATGTCCTCTTCTCTGTCTGTAGAAATGAGGCTGAATTCTATCCATCCACCTAGCCCATTCCACCCTTCCCCTCATAAGTGACAGAAGAATTACAAGACCGTTTTGTACAGTGCCAACAGGAGAGAAGGAGAAATCTGTCTGAAACTATTGGAGAAGAGCTCAATTTAGGATATCAAAGGTGTACTCTAGTACACTATAGAAATCTAATTGATTTCTCATGTCAGTTTCAGAATCTATGTAGAAAGTTGAATAAGTTCTACTCTACCTAATGTAAGAGAAAGTTCCTCCTCTACACACACACACACACACACACACACACACACACCATATTTGTCCAGCTTCTCAACAACTGGGCTGTCAAGGATTACATTTCTAGCTTTATGCATTCATACCTTTGAATTAGAACAGAAATACCCCATTCGAACACAAATATCCCTGGGAAAGGTAATACATTAAGCTATTTTTAGCTATTATAACCGTGAAAGTGTTTCTGTTTAATTTTTTTTTTCTCTCAGAATGGTCAAGGAGTGGGAGGAGGATGGAAAATAGTCTAGTACTTCTCTGGGAAAGCTGATGTAAAAGAGTGAGAGAAACCAGGGAAAGAGGCTATGATATAGCCCAACTTCCAGCCCAGCCCCTGTGAACAGGATGTCAGGAAGTAACCTTTATAGAGATATACCTACTTCTTTGGTAACTACTTCTTTGGATGCTGCATCCACAGCCAGGGAAGACTTAGAGAAGAAAGACTCTTACCCTGTAGTCCTTGATGCTATCAAGAAAACTGATGTAATTTTGTCAGTGGAAGGGATATTAAAGACTATTCACTACTGTCTACTTTGCTTCTACACCCTAAGGATCATGAAACCTTTCCATCTGATTTGCGGCTGAAATGTTATGTGTTGTCTTCATTATAAAGTGAGCTCCATGAGAGTAGACCCTGTGTTAATTTTCTTTCTGTGTCCCCAGTGTTTATTATACTTTGTATACTTAGTACTTTGTAGAACTCATAAATGACTATTCACTCATTAATTTATCTATCCATCCTTTCATTTCATTCATTTACTCATAAGGAAAGATGTGCAAAGAGGCAAACCATTGGCAAAGACATATCTTTTCTTCAGTATAATTGTGACAAAGTTTGACTGACTAATTATTGAACTTTCATCTATGACCCACATATTATAAATCCTAAAGAGATAATTTTCAGCACTTGAATTTAGTAGTAAATTGGAAAAAGTAAAATTCTTTGGCAATTCCTTGACTTGAATATATTTATATCTGTTCATGTATAAATTATGTAATATGCAGAAGTATGTAACACACACACACACACACACACACGCACTTGACTCAACTGACCAATTTTATGGGACTCTCTCCTCATTGATGGAGATTGATTACTCAGTGCTCTTTACCCCAGTAAAAGATAGAACTGAGGGGAACTGGAGAGAAGAGACATCCAGACCTTCCTGGTTTCCTGAAATGGAGATGTATGATTCCAACGTCTCTTTGGGGACTTGAAAAGAGAAAGACTCCGGAAAGAAGCCAACATGTAGACACACTGAAATTTCAATGGAAGCGTGATTCCCAGCTTACTACACTAGAGACTTTGAGCATTATTTCCCTCTGGGTGAGATCTGAGACTGAATTATCTCATGCCCGAGGGTAGAGCTCCTTCACTTCATTTGCATGGTATATGTTCTCCTATGTATACTTTCTCTGATTTCTATTTTTCAATAGACTTGAATAAATGGGTTTGTTTGCTGTTTGCTATGGGTGTTCATTGTGGAATTGGCATTTGGTGAGAAGGGAATCAAATTTTGGTTATTTAGTTTGTATCCTGCCTTTTCCATTAATGAATAGCAGTCAGGATTGTAGCTTAAACCTAAAAACTACTCCCTCCAGACTAATAATACTTAAGAGAGCAGAGAGAGATATTATTGTAGTCCAGTACATTCTTTCCAAGAGAATCAGAGTAGCCAGCTTCTGGTCCCAAACTCTTGCTTTCTCTTGACAAAAATCAGTAGTCTTCCTTGAAGAAGGGTGGGGGAAAGGAGGCTATATCTATCTATCTATCTATCTATCTATCTATCTATCTATCTATCTATCTATCTATCTATCTATCTATCTATTCTTGACTCAGTGAAGCACATCTACCAGATCCATGTGGACATATATAATCTACATGAGTGTAATAGCACTTCAACCACAACACATATATGTCTGGGTACTATTGTGCCTGTGTGTGTGTGTGCGTGTGTGTGTGCATGTGCACATGTGACATTTATATCTATCAGAGGCTATTAGCCTGGGATCCATGAACTTGTTCTTTAAAATATTTTATAACTCTTTCCATATAATTGGTTGCTTTTGTAATGCTATACTTTTTATTTTTATGCATTTAAAACATTCTGAGAAGAGACCCATAGCCCTCACCAGATTTCCAAAGGGCTCTATGACTTACAGAAAATGATTAAGCACCCCTGATGTATAGAGATTCTTTATATTCAAGTATGAGAGAAAAGAAAAGGGGAGAAAGAAAAAATGATAGGATTTTATGACTGGAATGGGTTTTAGGGATCATGTAGTTCCATGCCATTATTACATATTTAATGAAAACAGGGCTGAGAAAGGTTAAATGATTTTTCTCAAGTGACCTGGTTAGAGGTAGAGCCAAGGCCAGTTATTCCCATGGCAGTATCCTTTCCACTACATGATGCTGCCAATTCTTTCCATTCTTCTTTTCTTTGCACAAGTGGCAAAACTCACTAGTACATTTTTTTTTTCAAAATTCAAAGTGAAAATAAATCTAAAATTTGTAAAGGTTTAAAACTCTGCATTATTTTAGAACTGTATTTTAATTTTCTAGGAATCCTTGAGACTATGGGATTTTAAAATAAACAAGTTTAGGCTCTCTCTGTTACAAACTAATCTCTCTGTTATAAACTATTAAACTCCACCCCCACCAAGTTTTTTGTCTCTGTTTATATTTTGGAGTATTATTTTAGGTTCTTTCCATGGCAGGCAAGCCTTATTTTCTCTGTAAAGTGGCACAGTGGTACCTTTCAGCCAACAAGGGTTCTAAGTGACCAGACATTTACAGATGCTGTATTCTTGAATTCTTGAAAGGTAGTTTGTCATAGAGGACAGAAGAGAGGATTTAGAGACAAGAAAATTTGTGTTCAATCATACCTTTGATGCATAGTAGATATGTGATAGTAAACAAGTCATTTAAAGTTATCAGGAAAAGCTTGAGGACTGATGACCAACACCAGTGGAAAGAGCCTCATCCCTGGAGTTTGCTAAATGGATGATGTCATAAGGTCTAATACCCCCTTGCAACACTCTCCCCACCCCCCTACAAAATTAGACTACATTTCCTGAGACAGACTTAATTTAGTGTTCTAGTCTCTTGTTCTTTCCACTTCCCTTTCACATTTTCAGAATGATCACTCTTCTTGAGAAAAAACAGACCTGGATGAATCACAGCAAGGACTTGTCATCTAAATTCACTGTATTCTGCTAGTATTTATCCTTAATGATGTATATATTATTTTGATGAAATGAAAACCATTTGGTGTTATTGGATGTTTCAGTGAAGGGTATTTTTTTTTTTTAAAAAAAATTTGAGTGACTGGAGTTACCCTATTTTGTTTCCTGATCATTTTCTTTGCATTTTTAAAAATAGGTTCATTTGCAAGAGTATATATTGATTCTACTGATTGGAAGAAATGGCAACCGTGAATCTGAATTGTCACAGGTCATTAAATTCATAGACCATAACATCATTTAGAAGTGGAATATTTTGATGTACTATAAACTATCAACTTCTGTAGATTTGCTTGAATGGGATTCATACCCTTTTTTTTTTTTAAAGGATCCACTGATCTCAGTCAGACTGGAAGTGCAGTGGTTTCTCATGAGCCCAATCTGAACACATTTGCCTGCTTTGTCTCTGACGTGGAACAGGGCAATCTTGTGGCCCTGAGGCTTACCATATTGACCATACTCATGTCTTACTTAGAGCAAACACCCAATTGACTTAGCTCAGAAATTCTCAGTTCAAGAGATCCAGCAGAGATGGGCTTCAGATGGGCACCACTGAGAGGACCACACACAACTCAATGTATATTTGCAAAATTGAACAAAAGGGAGAAGGAAGAAAAGAGAAGAAAATGATGCAGTATTGAAAGAGTAATTCATTTTTAAATTCCTACCATGTACCAAATACTGTGCTAGGAACTGACCAAGGACATAGAGAAAATGAAACTACCCTCAAGAAACGTACGTTCTGTTGGGAGAAAACGTAAGTATTTGTCTTCGGCCAATGCATAAATTTCCTCCCCTCTCAGTTCCTAAAAAAAACCAGGTTTTTCTGATACTATAATTACCCAGCTTTTTGCCTGTTCCAATGAGCAGGGTAGTCTCAGAAGAAGGTTGTTGAAAGATTGTGGTGAGGAAGAACACTGACTGCATGTGGTTAGCACATCCAATTATGTCCCATTGGGAATGGAACCAGAGAAACTCAGAATTGGAAGAGACCACTTTCAAAAATCTCTGATATTTGCTATCTGTGGGACTATAGACAAATAAATACCTTGACATCCCAGGGCCTCATTTTCCTTTTCTATATAACAAAGTGGTTGGAAGAGGTATTTTCAGAGGGCTCTTTCAGATCTCTGGTCCTATGCCATCTATCCCAATACAAACTTGGAGCATGAACCTTCTCTCCAATATTCTTGACGAGTGTTTATCTAGCATTGGTTGCAAGACCCCTAAGGGAGAGCCAGTGATGTACTGGTAAATTTTTTACAATCAAATCTCCAAAAAATGTGTAATCATTATGCTTTTTTTCAATCAGTATCAAGTGACTTGCCTAGGGTCACACAACTAGTGAGTGTCAACTTTGGATTTGAACTCAGGTTTTCCTGACTTCAGGGCCAGTGCTGTATCCACTTTACTACCTAGTTACCCCCACAATACACTTTTAAGTTTAATGTGAGTTATTAGCATTTTCTCTATCATTTTCTTCAGTCTCGATAGAAATGAAGTAAGCAATAAACCAAGTTGTTATTTCAGTGTTGCTTTCTGAGGTGCAAATGCTTACATTTAAATTTTCAGTTTAAGCATTGGTTCTCCTGAGCACATCCCTTGAAGGAGAATCCATTAGCTTTTCAAGCATCCCATTCCACATATATATTATTCTGGTAGTAAGGCAGTTGTTCCTTAAATCTAGTCAAAATCTGCCTCTATCGCTTCTATCCACTGAACTACATTCTGTTGTCTGGATCCAAACAGGACTAGTCCAGGCCCTCTGTTAGGCATTAGAATTACAAAGATAAATAGTACAAATACTCTTTGTCAGCCAAGAGAATGATGATTCTGCCTGCTCTAGTGGTATGCAAAAGAAGTAACATGGGTGCTAGAACGAATAAGTCTTCTGGATATGTGTTTAGGAGGGGAGATTCTGAGGCCATAGCATCTAAATAAGAGAGTGTCTGGGTGTTATATACTTTTGGTGCCTTGAAATGCTTGAAATTATGAATTCTTGCTTTAAAATAAATTATTTCCTTCACAATGGCGGACAACAGGCTGAGCCCAGTTGCTTGTAAATTCTTGAACATCTTCCCTACTTTTGCTACAGATGGAAAGTACCAATGAATCATATAATGAGAAGGAAAGATTGCCTACATGTTCTCTCTCATAATCTGACATCATGGAGGCTCATCAAGTCTGCTTTGTAGAGGCAGTTCAACTCTGGATTTTCTTCTAAAATGTTTAAACAGACCCTTAGGTGAAGTGTATTTTTCTTCTTTTTCTATTTAGATGAATCTACAAGTTTTGTTTCTTGAGAACAAATCACCAGTTTGGATGCACTAAGAAACTAGTGGTTTGAAGGAATTTCCAGATACTCTTTCTTGGATACCATCTGTAAGTTCAAAAGTGATGATAGAGATGAATCAAACATTCCTTTTCTTTCCATGTTACAATTTTTTAATTTTATTCATGTATAAACAGTTGTTTTGTATCATTCTTGCCTCTGTTTCCACAACATCCATTTTCCCACTGATCCTGGTCTCCCTAAACAAGTACATTGTACTCTCCATGTTACCAGCCAAAATCTCTTGGACATTCATAGTGTTCCAAGCACAGAGCCTTGAAGCAAAGTAATAAAATATAATGAAGTAAAATTAAAACTAAAATAGAGGATCCTGACCACTATCTCACAATACTTATCATTGAATTGGCAAGATAGAATAAATACATAAATACATAATAAATACATTTTAGAGAGATTTAAAAATCTATAACTAAAGGAAAATAAGAGCTCTACGAACACCAGCAGAGGATGTTTTAAAATAGTTGAGGAAGACTTCATGAAGAAAGTGGTGTTAGAATTAGGAATTTCTTTGCATATACTTGTTGTGAATATGCCTTCCATGGTGTGTGTGTGTGTGTGTGTGTGTGTGTGTGTGTGTGTGTGTAGGGAGGCGAGTATGGTACAGTATGGTAGATGGAGCAAGGGACTTGCTATCTGGGATGATCTGGTTTCAAATCATGCCTCAGACACTTACTGTCTTTGTGGTTCTGGCTAAGCCATTTAACCTTTTGGGCTTCAGTTTCCTTATCTGCAAAATGAAGGGATTGGACTCATTGACCTATAGGATCCTTTATGGCTCTGTATCTTCAATCCCAGGATGATACTGTGACTTAAGGATGTATCACATTTCATTCAGTCAACTACCCTTTTCTTAATAGAAAAAAGGCTTTTCGATTTCCAGTGTCCTTTATTATTACAATAGATTTGGCTTTCACACACTCCAATCCCCACCTTGATGTTAAAAGAATTTTTAATGTCTCACTACATCTTCAATGTCATTCTCTTAATTCTTCTCAGAAATAATCTTTAGAAATCCTGGTCATGGAAAAGTGATGTCACTATAACATTTTATACACAAGGAAAAAAAATATTAAGGAGCATTGTTATGTTTTCTAATACAGACCAGAAGCATGAAACAAATGCCAGGTTCTGGGAAACTTTCATGTCGACCTCTGTCCTTTTGTGATCTTAAAAATCTGTTTTGCATCAGAAGCTGCAGGGATACAGGACAGGGTGCATGGGGGAAGAGCATGTCCTGCTAAGTCTAACTATATCCAGGGGCACTTAGGATGTTACTAAAAAGGAACAAACAGCAGGTAATGAGGGATTTTAATAGGAGTAAAAATGCTTTGAAGTTGGTTGGTTTTGCCCACACAATTTCTTTTAAAGGGATGTTATTTGGTTCTTGCTTTTGGTAGAAAACACAAAGAGACAAATATAAAGTTAATTCAAGATTCTAAATTCAAGGGAATGTGGAAAAATTAGCTCGGCAAAGCATGTACTTGAAGGGAACAGTGGTGCTAGGGAAAAACACTGGATTTAGTCAGAAGATCTACTTTGGATTCATTGATCTGATATTTACAAGAGAGGTGGCCTTGGCCAAGTCATTTGTCTTCTGCAGACCTCAATTTCCTTATCTTTTAGGAGAGAGGATTTTGAGCCACAGAATCTAGAAAAAAGTATTTCTAGATGATAAATATTTTTGATTTCTTGACAACTTTCAAATAAAAAAAAAATCCTATGCATATGTGGGTATGTTTTAAAATCCTATCATTTTCCCAAGTGGGGCAAATGGCCAAGTCTACTGGCTTGTATGTTCTTGAACATTTTAACGCTTTTGTTTACTAGAATAAGAAGCATCCATGACATACATTGGGAAGGAAAAATTGCCTGTATATTCTCTCATGGATGGGTATCATGGGAGGTTGTAAAATCAAAGAGATGTTGGAAAACATAGGATAATAGGTATATAGCTGGAAGGGAGTTTAGAGGCCATCTTTTTTCCACCTTTGAGTCTTAAGCTTTCGGAAGAGTTTGTGAAAATAAGGGAAATTATTTTAAGTGAGTATTTAATTATAATCAATGTTTCCTTGCACAATATATGGGAAAATTGGTTCAGTGATATTTAATTCAGGATTACTTTTTTTTTTAAACCATATCATATACTTAAAGAATTACAACCCTGCCCCCATTCTTTGAGAAGTGTATCTTAGCACTTTACTGGGACTTTGCTAGTATCTGGTTTCTGTTTTCCTACCCTCTGTTGCCTGTGAAAGTGTCAGCACTGGGCTACTGAGATTGACCTCCTACTTTCAAGGACCTGACTGATCACTCTGTATAAATATCAGTCTTGTTTTAGACAGAATGCCATCAAAATTTAACTAGTTATACTGTCACTTTGTAAACAGGCAAAACAGGGTTTTAGTGCTAGAGAGGATTTCCAAGCTTATCTAATTCAAGCCTCTGCATTTTACATATTAGGAAACTGAAGTCCTAAAAAGGAAAGTAACTTCATAGGATAGTTGATTTGGAGGTGGAAGCAATCATCTAGCCTCACCCCATTTTGTGGTGAGCTAGCAGGCATGGAATTGTCCAAGGTCCTACAGCTGGTAATTGGGACCCAGTTGGCAGGACAACGTGAGCCTAGATCTTCTGGTAATCAATTTGTGCTTTTTAATTCTTTCTCCTATATCATGATGGTCTTCAAATGATTCAAACCACAGAATCAAAGAGCTGAAACTTTGATAACTTCATTTAATGTATGAGGAAATTAAGGTCCTGAATGGGAAAAATGTTTCCTCCAAGTTCGCCCAGGCAAGTAAATGACAGCATCAGTATGTGAATATAATTCTCTTAATACCTGTTTTGTGGTGTTTCTTTTTTCATCATACCTAAGAACAGAGTTATTATCTGATGTAAGGATCAGATTGCATGTAAAGGCCAGAGGAGCAGCACCTCTGCTATTTGGGCTTCTTTTTAGAGCTGCTCACCTGTGGTGTCCACCTGCCACCCTGCTCTCGTTTGTAGCTCCAAGAAGCTGCAGCATGCGCAGCAGCCAGATCCTGGTGAATAACAACTTGGTATATGGCATTAAAGCAGGCTTAAAGTAACTGAAGGACCTCTAAACTATTGGTGAGTTAAGGGGTTGCCTACTCAAAACATGTGAAGACTTCTCCCAGGGGAATGCAGACAAGAAAAAAAAAGTTTCAGCAGCCATGACAGCATTTGAAGAAGTCACTCTGGAGTCCTTAGAGCTTGGTCAGACATCAAAGACACCAAAGTCATCCACTGCATCCTGGGTCATCTCCAGTTATCTTGACTTTTCTTTTGCCACTGGTCTTTGATGACTCTGGAAGAGAGTCAGGCTGATGACTCTTTGCAACTGTCCCTCCCTTAAATCAAATTCAAGTCAGGACATCACCCATTATTTATTGTTCCACTCCAATGTTATGATATCATTAATGTTCTTCAAAAATAAAGAATGAACAAGAATATCTTTCAACATATTTTTCTCCACTTTCAAAAACCTCAATTTTTCTGTATGTGACAGAACAGGGCTAGAAATAAGTTTTGTGATAAACTATAAATAAAAGTCTTATGGCTTCTTTAATTAGAATATGTATTGCTATATTGCCCTGTGATTGTTTTAGGAATCATTCCATAGCCCTGACAAATGATTATTAAGTTAGCAATGAGTTCTGAATATATATATATATGTGTGTGTATGTGAATGTACAGATGTATGCATACCTACATGAATATGTGTATATGTAATTATATGTATATATAGAATATATATGTATGTACACCCATGTGTACATATATCTCAAGAACAAAGATTTCAAGCAAGGCAGGGACATTTATATTAGATACATACACACTTGCCTATAGTTAATTCTCCTTGCTGGTTAATTGTTAAAATACATGTTTACATGTGTGCACATACACATAACATTCACACACATATGCTAGAATATATACACGTGTATATTTGGACCTGATCTGTGATTTCAATGGTATTAGGCACACCTGGCGAGAAAATAACATTTATTGATACAAATAAGCAATTACTCTGGAAGTATTAGAGAATTGGTGGGGAGATGAGGGGGCATGAGAGGTTTATTGATTCCCCCAGGTTCTCACAGCCAAAATGTCAGAGGTAGGTCTTACTGACTCCCAGGTTGGTTTGCTATAAACTCCTTTCTCTCTCTGTTTTTTTCTTTCTCTCTCCATATACATGTACTTATGCAGGTACTCACATTAATATACTACATATATACATGTATATACATTCATGGCAGAGATCTTTAGTGTTCCCCTGACCCTATACCCCATGCTGTTCCACTGTATACCTGACCTTTGTTAAAGGGTGCTCTAGTCAAACCTTCCATACTAAGACAACATCCCTTTCCAAGGACGTCTAAGTAGGACAACCTTCTATGCATATAGTACATGTTTTACTTGTGAGGGTAGCCACAGGCAAACCTGGATTTTTTTCACACACTAAACCTATCTTGATGGCCAAAGACCCCAAGGGCTAGACCTAGAAACAGGGCAAGAAGATCATATCTTATCTCCTGACCAATTAAATCTCTGGAAAGTCCAGAATAAAGCTGGGGAAGCTAGGCTTAAGAGAGGACCCCAGAAGAGAATGTTAAATAATTGTAATGAATAATTGAGCCCACCTGTTGCTGCCCTATAGATTTTGTACTGATGCTGGTGCTTGGAATCAGTGTAGGACGCATCACAAATCCCATCAGAGCATACCCCTGGAGAAAAGAGAATTAAAATGCATTGGGGATCGTTCAGCAGCTGTCTTCTTGTACCCTGACTTCACCTAGGGACCCAGTGGTCTAGACTATATCCTTGAATAAAGCTTACTGGGATCTGTGAATTGGGCTCAGTACTGGTTCAGTTTCATTTCTTTGGCATGACTTCAAACTTCTTACATAGCAGTCCAAAGAATGGAGAATGAATATGAGAATTATCTCTCTGATGGCAGGTTACTAGTTCTTGGCCCATCACCATGAGAAATTATTGTTTTATTTACACTGGTACAAAAATAAATCTGTTGCTGGCATATTAGAAAAGCTAAAAAAACTGGGTTGAGCAATCATCTTTATGTCCTGTACGGTGGTCTTCTGTAATTGTGTATGGGCTAGCACACAGTCCAATAATCACTGAAGAGAAACTCTGAAACTAGTCCACAGAAATTTCCTCAGAGCTTGTCAATAGGTTTTCATTTGTGAACAAGATATAATTAAAATGTAGAAATAGATTTTGGTATTTTTTTCTAAAAATCAAAATCAGCTAAAAAGCATTACCAACGTTATGTTCCTATAAAAAACACTAAAGATCCTTTTTGGGAGAGTTGCAAAGGAGAGATGGAGGAAGAGGAAAGGAAAGATAGAATAAAAAATATTGTCCTTGGAGATTTTCCCATTCCTTTGAGCAACTTTGAATCTTAGAGGAGTTACTGAATTACAGCCTAGAACTAATGATAAAAAATAATCTATCATCCTAGAAAATCTGAAGTTACCAATTTAGAGCAGTTAAAAATATTTTTATTGCATTCTTAGTAATTTCCCATGGAAGCATTTCTAAAGGTTCAGCAAAACATTTACACTTTTAAAACAGGTTTTAAATTAATTTATAACTTAGCTATGATCTTCTTTGGGGGAGTCTCAAAACAGCAGGTGACCTTTTATCCATAATGTATAAGCTACAACATCTCAGTACAACAGAGTGAATTGGGATGGGATTCTATAACTTCATGTATCAAGTTTCATTTAGCAAAGGTCTTCTTGGTCCCTGACTCAGAACATTTTAGGTTTTTTTCTTTTTATACTTCAGTGCTTTTGAATTGATCGTTTTCCCCCTGGGTTATTTTAAACTGTAGAATGGTATAAGATATAAAGAGAATAAAAGTCTAATACTTGCCGTAGAAATGTTATCACATTATTCAATAAAATGGCTTCTTTTAATCCTAAATTTTTATTTCTATTTTGTTTTATTTATTAAGAGGAAGAATGATTTACTACAGGAAGAATTAATAGGAAATAAGGAATGTATTCTTTGAACTCTTCTCCTATGGAAAGGTTGGATGGGAGGGGGAGAGGTTGCCTGAAATTTCTGGATATGTTGTGGGTCAGTATTCATTCAAAATCCATAGCTCATACCTACCAATACAGCTATATTTTACCAAATAATTTTTATTGGCTAAAAAAGGCAACATCAATAACCATTTATCAACCAAAAATTGTATCCTTGCAAAGTAAAGACATTTAATTAACAAGCAGAGCAAAATAAATGCCTAGAAATGTTCTTCTCATATTCCCAGGAGTCTATTTTCTCACAGGTTAGTACTCTACTGGTGGGAGAGGGGATAAATTCAGGGAATATGTATGACCAGTTGGCACAGATGGAGGGGGCACACAAGAAAGAATAACTTGTATTCTGCCCCCAAAGCTTCCTGTAAGGTTCCCTAAACAGTCAGTAGTGTCCTGTGTTGATATTAACAGCTTTCTCTTTGATCTCGTATTCTTTACTGATCTAGTCACTGATATAATTCCCTCTTATGGTATTTCCACTAAACTTCTCTCTATAGAAGTCTTTCCAGAATTGTTTTTGTTTGTTTATTTTTTTCTACTCTCTGTTGACATCTCCTGCTGCCATCTGCTGGTATATTAATTGAGTTTCAGCTGTTAGGTCATTGCTGCTTTTTTAACTCATAGTTTCAGGGGCCATTTCAGCTCTTTTGTGTTTTCAGAATTCGGTCAGCCATGTCCAGTCAGCTAGTTAGAGATGCCAGAAAGTATTAAAGTAAGTCTTTTTGTACTTTTGTTTTTCTTCTGCTGATATCCCAGTTCTCAGAAAATTTCTTTTAACTGTCATCATACACTGATTGCTAGCTGTGGTTCCAGGAGCTCTGCTTAGCAAAATTGAAGATGATGTGGGTAGGACTGCAATGTGGAGATTCCTTTCAATTCCCATCACTGGACTGGGTTTATGTAAATTCATCTAGAGAAAGATAAAAAAAATGCTAGATGAAGCTGATGGAGCTGATAACCTTAACTTCCTCCAAGTTAGCCAAATAACTGCACTTTCTGCATAACAGCTCATACCTGTATAGCAATTTATAGTTTACAAAACTCTGTTCCTGAAACAGCTCTGGGAAGTATGTAGTGAAACTATTATTTATATTTTGTAATAATCTTAGAAAAGCACTTTATAAAACATAAATTCTTTACTCTTCTGGTTATTTCTGTTAAATTTATCAACATTATTCTGGTCACTTATGTTGGAAAGCTGAGTCATTTTTTTCAATCAATTTTTAAGTTCTGTAGACTCTACCTGAGAAATGCTTTCCCCATCATCCTTTATTTCCCATTTCCACTGATACTTCCCTAAGTCATTTCATTATTTTATCTTACCTAGAGTAGTGCAATAACCTTTCATATGTACTCCAATTTCTCCTCCAATGTAGTCCCTATGTGTTCTTTTAAAATTATTCTTTCTAAAGAACAGCTTTATGATGCTATCTCTCTCCTTAAAAAACTGTTAATAGTTTTCCGTCAATTATCAAAACCAAATCCTCAGTCTGAAATTCATGGGTCTCTGTGATAAGAACCTGCCTTTCTACGTTTATTTCCTAAAATACCTTTACACACATACTAGCCAAACTGAACTATTGGCCATCATCCAAAACAGACCTATCACTCCTATGTCTCCATGTTTGTCTCATGTTTTTCTCTACACTAAAATGCTGTTTCCCCATAGCTGCTTGTCAAAATCCTAAACGTTACTCAAGATACATCCTAAATGTTAAAAAAAAGCACTTTAAAAGCCTCGAAGAGGCTTTTCTTAAAGCCCCATAGCTCACTGTAGATATCTGATAGTAGCTGCCATATTCTCCCTTACATTTGTTATTTATGCATTTACCTCCTCCTCCCTACTTGCTTGTAAGCTTCTTGAGGTCTATATCTTTTTGATTTTTATTTAACTACCAAGGAGCCCTGATGCCCAGGTACCAAATCCTATTTGTTGATGAAGGACAAGGACTGACAGGCTCATGCTCATCTTGGTCAGTTCTGTGAGTCACCTAAGCTCCCACTGCAACTAGGGCCATCTTCAGTCATTCTGATCTGTATCTCGCTGCTGGACCCGGATGACTCTGGAGGAGAGAGTGAGGCTGGTGATTTTGCACAGCCCTCCCTCACTTAAATTCAATTCACTTGCATGACATGGCTTCATCTCCCTCTTCAACAATGTAGGGTAAACAACGAGCGACCTTACAGCAGAGAAAACTATGGAAGTAATGCCAAGATCTTACTTCATGGTTCTTAGACAGCAGGTTGCCTCTGTCCTAGCTCAACCCCTTTTGTAGGTGACAGCACTCATCAGTCCAGGGGTATAGTCAGCCTAGAGTTACCCAATTAAACTTTTGGCTCATCCCCCAGACACCAGAGAATGTCAGAGTCAATTGCACAAGGATGGTTTAAGTGTATACCATTCTTTACTCATACATATAGAAGCAAAATAAGTAAAACAAAATACATTGAAACAACTGTCGTGATGGTTGTGAATCCATGAAGCTTTTAGATCCAGGTAACACTTACATTGTTTATAGCCATACTCCAAACCCATCTGTTCTAGGAGAATATTCAGGTACTTAAGGTCAGAATTCCCTATTAATCATTCCTTCCAGGAGTTTGCCAGAACCCTCACAACTTTCATATTTCTGGCCTTCCAGATTGTTATCATCGATTGAAGAGACTTGGTACCTGGACCATCAATTCTTCTGGCTGATTTTCTTTGTTCCCAAATCTGTCTCTGGCTAGGACTTCCAATCTTCCTTCCAACTGTTTCTTGTTGGAGCCACATCATCAACTGGGCTATATACATACATACATATTCACAACACATACATACATAATACATGCATGCATAATACATATATATTATACACATACATATATAAACAATCCCTCTTCAAGGCTTGTGACTCAGTAGTCAACTAGTCAACACTAGTAGTGTTGAAGTTGACTCAAGAAAAAGACTCGTACAAAGAAAGATTCCTTCCATGCTCATAATTCTCCCCTCACATCCTTAAGTCTTCTCTTCCTTAGATGCGTAAAATAATTCAGAGTGAGGAGGCTTCTATCTCTGTGCATTGGCTTAGGATAGTGTTGATTCTATTTTGACTTTATCCATTTCTTCCTCTACATTCAGTAGCCTTCTAAGTAGTCTCCATGCTTCCAAGTATCAGCTTATTACAATTCAATCTAGGGCCAAAATAATCTTGCTAAATCATGGATCCAATCCTTGCTCAAAATTTGTCAGTAGCTCCCTATTACTTATCGGTTACTTATTGGGTGCATTTTAGATCCCCCTAATCAAATGTAGGCTCCTTAAAGGTAAGGATTATTATGAATACCCAACATCTAACACCACAACTCATATATATGATTAATAAATTTTTAGATTAAATATTAATGGAACAAGTGAGTATACCTCTAGCACATCAGTAAAGTTCTAGAAACATTGCGATAAATTGCAAACAAGAGTGGTTTGGGAGACAGGAAGACCAGACCTCAAATCCTCCTTTGAATACTAGCTGTACCTTTTTGAACAAGTCATTTTCCTCTCAGAGTCTCAGTTTTGTCACCATAAAATTGAGGAGGTTGCACAAGTTGGCCTCTTCCAGTTCTAAATTTACGATCCACTTTGTAGGTGAAAAAAATCTCAAAGAATATCTTCTAGATGACATAAAGTCCACTGCTATAATCTACATTTCCTGCATTCTGATTCTATGCCTTAATCTTTTGACTGAGACCCTTATGATGGGCTGAAAAAAAATTCGTCCATCTTTCGAATTGTTACCAGATTATGAACATTGTGTGTACCCTCCTCAGCACTCCAGCTGACTGGTTTCTTATCTGTCTTTATATGTAAATTGTGCTAAATTTAACTAAATAGACAAGGGGGTCTAATTTAAAATTCCTTTGGATCATTAGTTACATCCCATAGTGTGGGAAGCACTTTTCAGGCATTCTTTCTTCCAATTTTGAGAGATCTGAAAAAAAAAAAAAAGCACAACATACCCTGTTAGCTGTACTTTTTTTTTTTTTTTGCTACCTGAGACATTTTTTGAAGTGTTACTTAAACAAATATCAGTAACATGCCTGCTATTATTGAGTTTCCTAAACTCTAGTAAATACATAAAGTGAATTTTCCTTCTGCCACTAGAACTTTTTTTCTACCTTCCAGTGAAAAAAAAGTCTTGCTTTTGACTGAAGCTTCCCTCCTCCCTCTCATTTTACCACCAGCCAGCCCTGCCCCCATATCATATATTTCCCCCCTGCTACTGATCACTTAAGTACCCGTTCTTACTTCCACCTCAGCTAGTTTCCTCTTGCAACAGTGGAAGAAAAGCATTCTCACTCCAGGATGCCCCATTACTCGTTTTCTGCCTCTCTTCTGCCTTCAGCCCTGGCTGTGTTTGTTGGCTCTTTGTTGCTATGGGAGGATGTGACAGGGAGGCTGCTGAATGCAGTGGTTGTCAGTGGAGGAACAAAACCACACTAAAAAAAGCAGCAGCTGTCTCCAGATTATTTCTATCAACGCACAAATGAGCAGGGCATCTGTTTGGCATGGGCCAGTATCTGGAAAGAAAGACACAGGAAATCTTGCCCTTTAATTTTTTGTCATAGGTGATGCTGGGTAAAAGATGGCATGCAAATCCATATCAATCACTTTTTCCTGGGCTGAGGTGGGGATGGCATGGAGATGAGAGAAGGGGAATTGACTTTCCCACACATTAAACCTCAGTTCAGTCAATCACAGGATTTAGACTTGGAAAAAAACTTTGAGGTCAACCAGTTCAAGTTTACTTAGCCTGGGTGGTATGGGATCTCTAAAGGTTTCATGGATAGATTTCAAAGGATCTATGAACTTGGATACAAAAAACATTACTTCTTTATTTTTATTAACTTTATTTTCACTAATAATGATTTCAAGAAATTGAAAGAAATGCCAAATTTTGATTGATATTTGGCATTTCTTCCAATTTCTTGAAATCATTACTCTAAGGAGTCCATGGGTATCGCTGGATCTCCAAAGGTGTCCAAAATGCAGACAAAACAATTTCCAAACAAATTAAAAAAAGGTTAAGCTATCCTTGATCTAGTTCAATCTAGAAGGAAAATTGAAACCCAGAGAGCTTATATTGTTGGTCCAAGTTGGCCTAGGAACAAGTGGAGGAGCTAAGGTTCCAGCCAAGGTCTTTTGTCTCCATTTGTCAATGTTTTTTTCCGCTATATGATGCAGCTTAGAATAATGGATCTGGACGTCCACCATCTCCCAAGGCAGACCATTCCACTTTCAGAAGAGTTTCTAGCTAGCTCCAACTGCTCAGAAGAGTGGGGCAAATATGATGTACTGGAATAAATGCTGTATGAACTCTGAGGGCTTGGATTCAAAGATTCATGCTCCCATTTACTACCTAAGCTACCTTGGGTAAGTCCTAGTCTCCACAGATCTCAGTTGGTTCATCCGTAAAATGAGGCACTTAGACTAGATGACATTTAGGCTTCCTTCCATATTAAAATATATTACTCTATATAGCTTTTCTTTACATCTTACACCACTTATATCTCTGCACCTTCTGCTCTTAACTCGAGATCTGTGTCTGTGGCTAAACAGAACAAGTCAGATCCCTCTTTCAAAGGACCACCATTTAAACACTAGAAGATGACTGTCACTTGTCCTTAAGTTTTCTCTTTTTCAGGTTAAGCATACCTAGTTTCTTCAAATGATTTTCATGTCATATGATCATGTAGCCTTTTCACGATCTAGCTGCCACAATGGTTTATCAAAATTACTTCCCCTTACCCCTCAAAAATCCTTTCTCTCCAAGTAGTGAGTTCACCTTCACTAGAAGTATTCAAACAAAGAAACATCATTTAACTTCCAATGAGGTTATAAAAAGGCTCTTGCCATGGAATAGAAGTTTGAACTTTTTGGACTCTTGCAACTCTGATATTCTATGGCATGTACATAGAAGAAAAAAAGCAATTTGCTTTAACAAATAATTTTGGTATCCTCACTACAAAATATTTCACCAAAAATGTGAATAGGCAAAAGAAAAATGATTAATTTTCATTTCTTATTTTAAGTTTTGTTTTCTGTAAATGAGAGATTATTCATTCACTCAATAAATATTTATTGAATATAAAATCTATGAGCAACATACCTTATGTGGCATAAAGCTATCTAAGATATGTTAACCTACCCTCAAGAAGCTCACAATTTAGTAAGGATGATAAACACATCTTCCACTGAATTTCCGCTCAGATGGTTTATTGTGATGTGGAGATGGTCAGGGATTGATAAAAGTCGCTCCAGTGGAGCAAAGGTCTAGCAGGTCCTACCAAGCTGAAGAGGCCAAGTTCATTCCTGGGTATGAAACTGCCCATATTTCCTGAGTACCAACCTCAGTTCAAAAGGTTCCTTACCAGATAGGCTATCCGGTAAGGCGTTTTTCAGTCATGGAAACATTTCCAACACCATCCAATAATTTAAAGGGAGTTTGGCAAGTTATCTTGGTGGAGAGCATACACCTATCAATGAAAATGTGGATCCTCCAAGTACTGAAGAAAACAAGATATATACAGAAATTCCTGCAATAAAAGGCAGGGAGTGAGAATCGAGATGTTAGTGATGAAACTCAGTGCCTTCAATGCTGCATCTCCTTACTCCTCCTAAACATATTCTTTATACTTACTATGATCTCCAATCCCACATCTAAAAGTTCCTTGACAACCCTGATCCCTTGGTAAACCAGTTCCACTTTTTAAGTTATCCCCTACTCTCTAAACCCTTACTTCATTATTTTATCACTCATGCCTTGACAAATCCTGAACCTCGATTATGACCACACAGTCAGTGGCTTAGTGGATAGAATATTGGATCAGGAGTCAATAATATCAGACTTCAAATCTAAACTTAGACACTTACTGAGCTGTGTGACCCTGGTCAAATGACTTACCCTCCATTCACCCTCAGTACACTCATCTATAAAATGGAGATAATAATAATGCCTACCTCTAAGGGTAGTTGTGAGGAGCAAATGAGATAATATGTTTAAAGTGCTTTGTGAGCATTATATAAATGGTGGGTATTATAATTATCTACAACCTACCATCTGTGATTCTATTTACATGATACGGAATGAAGCTGGAGGAAATAATGAAACTGGATTTTTTTCACCATTTATTATTTATTTAACCTCAACAAGGCTTTCACTACAACAACTTCTGCTCTTCCTCAACTGATCAAATGAACAGACCTTAAAATATCAAATAAAATATAGACACATTTTCAAATTAAACAAAGGCTAATTTAGAAGACAGTTCTATGTTGGAGTATCCTATACTAAAGAAATCTCAGGTCTAGACCAAAGACAAATCTCTTCTCTCTCTCTCTCTCTCTCTCTCTCTCTCTCTCTCTCTCTCTCTCTCTCTCTCTCTCTCTCTCTCCCTCTCCCTTTCTTCTGTCTGTCTGTTTTCCCCCCACCCCATCTCTTCTATATATTTATCTATTTATTTTTTTGGTCCAGACCTGCGATTTTAAAAGTGCATGGTAATCCCTATATATAAATGCCCTCAAATGAGACAGAATGACGACTCATATATAATTTAGAATGTCAGATTTGCCTGGATCACCAACCATATGAAAGAACATTAATGAATTGAGAATGCACTTTTCAACATTATCCCTTAAATACTGGAAAACATTCCAGTAAAGGAGATGGAATCAAGTTATAAATCAGGACATTTCCTAGGCATTGTTAAGCTGAATTGATACAAAGCTAAATGGATGAAAAGCTTCCAATCCCAAAACCTGATCATGGAGAGAAGGGACTGAATGAAAAGGAGTGTGCAATACTTGCATGTATATTTCCATAAATCCCCCACATGGGTAGGATCCATCCTCTTACTTATACTTACAATGCTTACAACTAGAAATCTCTCCCAGAGAGCATATCTTAGATCTCCTGGTGAATTTAATCTTCTAGTATTATTATAACACATACACAAGAAGAAAATGATACAAACTATCATGGTCTTCAGGTGAGGAAAATGAGGCTCAAATGAGAGAAATGTAGATGTAGAAACGTAAAGGTAAAGAATGACAAAAATGTAGTGATGCATCTACACTCCATAAGCATTTGGACATCGATTGATTAACTTTTTTAGGTGTAGATGATTCCCAATAAGGAAACATCCTTTTCCAAAGGGAACGGTACTTGGTCTGTGACTTGTAGTCTTTGAGAGTTGTTTGGGGGCCACATAAAAATTCCTATGGCCAAGATTCTCTATCTCATTGGCAAAACTAGGAACTAAATGAACATGAACAATGACACAGAAGGAAGTAAATGAACATGAACAATGACACAGAATCCTTATAGTAATGCTCTGGGGTGGTTGCTCGGTTCATTTATGAAAATTCAGGATGCCTAGACCATAGGATCCACCTCTTAGAATCCCTCTTTTCCTTCACAGCTCTGTTTTACCTGATTTCCCCTTTCAGCAGTTGTTAGTCTCCCCCATAAATTGCCTTGCATTTGCTTTGTGTGTACTTATTTTATATCAACTTGTATTTGTGGGTTCTGTTTATTGCAGGGGAATGTAAGCTTCTTGAGGTCAGGGACTGTTTCATTTTTGTCTTTATGGCCCCAGTATCTAGCACAGTGCCTAGCCCATAATAGGTATTTATAGATGCTTGTTGGATGATTGATTGGAGATCACCTGGTATGTACCTTTATTCTATCAATAATCAATCGATAATAAAACAGTAAATATTCATTAAGTGGCTATTATTTGCTAGGTACTATGCTAAGCTGTGGGGATATAAAAAAGGGGTAAAAGATAGACCCTACCCCTGGGAGCTTATAATCTAATGAGACAATAGACAGATATTTATGATGCAAGCTATATGCAAGATAAATATGAAATAATTAACAGAGAGCTAGAATTAAGAGGGTTAGGAAAGGATTCCTGTAGATTGGACTTTAGTTAGGATTTAAAGGAATCCATGGAGGACAGTAGGCAGAGTTGAGGAGGAAAAGTGTTCCAGACAGTAAGGAAACCGTAGGCTAGAAAAGCAAACTGACTGGTAATGGGTAAGTTGTGTGTTCTGATTCAACAAGGCCATAGTCCTGAGAGAGGCTTCCTGGATTATTTTACTTTTGCCAAGTTAATATGGAGGATGAGGTGGGGAAAAGACAGGGTCCTCTCAAAATTACAATAAGAATGTAACAAAACCAATATCCAGGCTAACTCTAGGTCCTGATGTTTGTGAGCATGGTCTCGTAACTACTTCCTTAAAGATGAAGCCTAGGATTTGAAAACTGACTCCTATGTAACAGTCTCGGTGCTATAGAAAAGACTTTATGGAACCACTCACAACTCTAGTCTCAAACTTTGGGAGGAGAAATAAAACTCCAGACCTGGCACTGACTGTCACAGTGAAAGAACTAGCTCCAGTGTCCTGGCCAAATTTCAATTTGGATAATTGCATTCTGCTGACTTAAAAGGCCCCAGGTTGTTTCAGCTAGATAAGGTTTTCTCCCCTTCCTGACTGAACAATTCTATAGCATGGGCTGTGCTCTGTTAAAATGGTTTAAACGCTTTTGCTCACTCCTAAGTTAGATGGATTTCAAGGATGAATGCAGTAGTGACTTTTTCTGTCTTTTGCTTATTAAAACTCAACAGAGCTGTAGGATCATCCTATCCAGGGTGTTCACACCTGAACATTTGAATGAAGACAGTTTATTCATAGACATATAGGGATACGGGCAAGACCTGTGATCTCATTGATATGGGAAATTACAGTTGTGGAAACTCGCTCTACCAATGCAAGACATCTTCTTTGCTACTTAGAGTCTTTAAAGAGCTGTCTAGAACATTGATAGATTGAATGACTTGCTCAAATCACACGGTCAGCTATGGTAAGAGGGAAGCAAGATCAGAAATATCTCTGAGGTCAGTTCTCTATTCACTATTTCTTGCTAAGAGGAAAGAAAGGCAATTGGGTAGCATAGTGGATAAAGGGCTGGTTGTAGATACAGCAAGATGTGAGTTCAGATTCTCCTTTAGATGCATATGAGGTCTGTCACCTGGGCACATCATTTAATGTCTCAGTTTCCCCATCTGTAAAATCAGGACAATAATGTCACTACCCTCACAGTGTGATTATAAGGATTCAATGAAAAACTCATAGAAAGTCCTTTGCAAACTTCCAAGTGTTATATAAATTCTAGCTCATTATTATTTTACAGCGAAGATTTCCTAAGATGAGACTAGTCTTGGAGTATATACAATTTTAAAATGCATATTTCCAAAGTAAAGAGAGATGGGTCACACACCCCATTTCATGGCTATGTGGATACCTATAATTCTCTCTTCCTGATGTTCAAAGAGCTTCAACATCCTTGCAGGGCTTTTTAAGGCCATTTCCAGTAACCCCTAAAGAGAAGCCAGGTGAGTATTCCCAAAGAAAAGAGCCAAATTTTCGAAGTCTCTCTTAAGAGAGTAATAGCAGGATTTTATTCCTAGTGGATTTCAGTCCACATTATGAAACGACAGCACATTTGGTACAATTATGCACCACTGGCAGCCTTCTCTCAAAGGAAGCCTTTTGGTAAATGAACACTTAGGATCATTTTGGAACTCATGCATCTTACAGCTAATACTGTGCTAAGTTAAGCAGTGAGCACTATGCCCATCTGGTAGACAAGAGAGTATCTGCTTGCAATCTCATCAGTCCTTTTCCCGTAAAAGCTCTGATTTCATTAAAAGTGACCTGCAAAAAGGACTGGGCAAATGAAGAGGCTGTCTACCAAATGCACTGAATGGGAGAGAGAAGGGGACAGGGCAACAATTACCCTATCCTCCAGGATTTTTCAAGACTCCCCTACATTGCATAGGTGAGCTGCCTTTTGGTTTCGATGTCCTGTGAAGCCTGAATATAATCAGGAGATTGAGAAGAGGAGATTGGATCATTCCTGACACTATGAGAAGGATTGCTCATTTTATCATGAACATGGCAAAGGACTGATTAGCTCATCATGAGCATATCACTGAGAAATTTTGAGCCCTCTTATACAGGACAGGGAACTGCACTTGGCAATTACCAAGTGGTAAAAAAAAAAGTGAAAGATTTCAAGGACTAACCATCAGAAGTATCTAGTCTACTACTAGTCTAATCAGACCATCAGTCCTAGAAATAGTTTTCAGTTTCTTTCTTTTTGTCTATTTTTGATCCAGACCTACTGTATGATTTCATCAGCTTAGACAGATTGGCCATTGTTTTTACAAGTTAGAGTCTTGGTCACTTGCTGAGGGGTGGGACATAGAGGTGAGGGACTGAGAAGTTGAGTGACTAAACTGGTATAACAAGTCTAGGTATGTAATAGAGGGAGAATTTGAACCTGGATCTTAACTCTGATACAGATTGTCTCGCATTATCCCTGTTACCACTGCTACAAACCTTGGTTTCCTGTTTCTTTAAAATGTAGTTCTAATGACAAATTTAGAAGAAAGAAACAAAGAGAAAGAGGAAAGAAGGAAGGAAGAAGGAGGGAGGGATGGAAAGAAGGAAGGAAAAAAGAGAAAAAGAAAGAAAGAAAAAGGAAGGAAAAGACACAAAGAGAGATGGATGAAAAGGGAGAAAGAATCAAAGGAGTGGCCAGGAAAAGGGAAAGGAGAGGAGAGAAAAAACAAAACAGGCAAACAAAATACCTCTCAACTACTCTGGAACTCATTCATATCGCAGGCTCACCTGCCCACAACACAGTCAGGATCAAAAACAGAGGGAGAACAACCAAAATAATGACAGACATCTATAAAATTCTTTTAAGGTTGAAAAAGCATTTTAAGTAGATTTCCTCATTTTTATCCTCAAAATAAATCTATGAGCCAGGAACTATTTTAATCCTTATTTTACAGATGAATAGACTGAGGCTTGCAGAGGTTAAGTGAATTACTCAGGCAGGAGGTCCTCGTATAATGTGGAATTTGAACACAGATCTCAACCTTAAGTCGGGCTCACATGCATGACAGTCATTCAACTAAAACTCAGACTTTTACTCAAAATGAGAAGACCTAGATTTTGATCTTAGCTGAGAGTCAATCACTAATGTGTTGTGTGAGTTTTGGCAAGTTGTAGTCTCTGTGGTATAGTTTCATTTAAAAATTTGTAAAATGACCTGAGAACGTCTAAGATCCCTGTCATCTTTATGTCTAGGTAATTGTATTAATATATAACTATATTAACTTTAACATATAACTTTCCTTAGGGAAGTGGGAAATATTTAAAAATATAGATGAAAGTCCTTTCTATCCTCTGTCTATTTCTACATATCTCTATCTGTTATATCTATCTTCTTTCTTTTAATTTTATTTATTTTATTCTGAACTTAAGAAATAAAACAAGCATTTCCATAACATAGGAGGATAGGAAAAAGTGATGATCATACATGAAATTGCAAATCTATTATGTACAACTTGCTTTTCCTATTAAATATAAAATTAAGTTATCATGTAACTTTTTTTCTTTTTTCCTTTTTTTCTCCCCCATCCTAGAGAGGACTAGTCTTAGACACACACACACACACACACTCATTATACATTTAAAGCAATCCTATACATCTCTTTGTTAGTTCTTTCTCTGGATGTAGATACAGTCTTTTTTCCCTTAAGATTATCGAGCTCAAGATTTCTTATAGCACAGTAATATTCCATTACAATCATATACCACAATTTGTTCAGCCATTTACCAGTTGATGAGCATCCCCTCAATTTTTATCTCTTTGCCACCACAAAGAAAGCTGCTTTAAATATTTTAGAACATATATCTTCTTTTCCCTTTTCCCTAATCATCTGGGGAAACAGACCTATCTCTCTCTCTCTCTCTCTCTCTCTCTCTCTCTCTCTCTTTCTATCTATATCTAACCTACTAGGTGTTGTATGTTAGTCTAGATGTTAGCAATTTGAAGGGAAAATGAAATAATTACTGCACTTAAGGAACATAAGTATGCATATGTATTATATATCTATAAAGATATAAATATTTCTCTGTAGACATGCAATAATTCTGTTATACATGAATGCATATATATATATATATATATATATATATATATATATATATACATTTTCTCAAGGTAGTAACAACCATTAGTAAAAAGCATAAAAAGGTCATGCATAAAATCATAAACTCCAAGTCATTACTTTTTTTTTAAATTGTGCATGTGAACTTTAACAAGGCAATTACAATAATATCCTGTTCACTTTCCTGTCTCTTTCTGAGTTCTTTTTTAACTCTGTTTTCCCCTAGCTTTTGTCTTTCATTTATGTTTTAAAACATTTTGAACTTCTCACATCCTTCTCCATGTTCATCTTAGCACTGACAGCTTCTGAGCCTTCCCTAGTATTTTGTCTGCGTTCTTCACTGGTGTTTTTTCACGTTAATCTCTTCCCCCACTATAGCATCAGCAACTTGAAGGTAGGGTCATCCTGTAAACTTTTTCTGCATCCTCCTACCACTGAGCTCAACATATGAGCAAAGAATTCAGACTGGGGAAGGACCTTAGAGATTATCTTGTAAGTTATGTACAGACTTGGTGATAGAAATTTTGCCTTTCTTGCTCAAAGTTCACTTGTAATATGTTACATATTAGAAATACCCTCACTTAGCCTGCTTTATGATTTCTGTCCCACACAATAAATCTTCTCTTTCATAGCAGTGCTAACTAGTGTATTCTTTTGAGGTTACAGTCCATCTAATCTGTATCCATCTCATGGGCATGTACATGGTTGCTTGCATGATTTGTCCCCTGTTAGAATATAAGCTCCTGCAGGGCAGGGACTATATATTTACCTTTGCGTCACAGTTTTTAGTACAATGCTCAGCTCATAATAATCATTGTACAAATGCTTATTGACTGATTCAGTGAATTGATTAATTATATGTAATTTATCATATTTAACAAACATTTAGTAAATGCTTGTCTTAGCATCTCCAGCACTAAGACTTTATACAAGGATTAAAATTAAATGGCGTCAAATTTCAAGGAGTGGTCATCCTGCTGAAGTCTTCCTAGAAAGTTTACGTTCTAGACCCTCTTCAGATTATAGTACACCAGGAGCTTAAGAAGTTTCTCTGGGCTCTGAGCAAAAGGAACAGGATATGAGAATATTGAATTCTGTGGAGGTGGGGGAAAGGGCTAAGTGTCAGGAAGGAGGAAGAAGAAAAGGAATTGAAGAGGAAAATAATAGAGGAAAAAGTTACAGAATATGAACATGGAAACATGGAGATACATGTTGATAATCCCTATTCCTAGGGAGGCTGAGGGATGGTTTGAGTTCCATGTTCTGAGCTTTCGAAGAGAGCTGCAAAAGCCAGTCAAATATCTATACTGATCAAGTGTGCACACTAAGTCTGGTACTAGTGTGATGAGCCCTTGGAAGTAGGGACCTCTAAGGCTGTCTAATGAGGCTAATTAAATAACCGAGTAGGAAATATATAAATCAGATCAAAATCTTGTGCTAATCAGCAATGGAATTGACCTATATTAGCCTGTATAAGAAAAGGAGTTAAAGTCAAAGAGATGTATGTATGTGTATGTATACATACATACAAATGTTTCTATCTGTTCATGTGAATACACACACATATCTATGTGTGCATACATACATGCATGTGTGTACATACATCTACATCCATATACATACATATGTGTGTATATACACACATGTGTGTATATTTGTAGGTATGTACATGGAAGCAGTTAGGTGGCTTAGTAGATAGAGCTCTAGGCCTGGAGTCAGGAAGACCTGAGCTCAGATTTGGTCTGGGACATTTGCTAGCTGTATGACCCTGGGTAAATCACTTAATCGCTGTTTGCTTTAATCCACTGGAGAAAGAAATGACAAATAGCTTCAGTATTTTTACCAAGATAATCCAGTGAACAGGATAGTCCACAGAGTTAGGAGGAGTTGGACATGGATGTACAACTAAATAAATGTATTTATGTATATTGAATGGGACCTCTAAGGATATGATGGAAAAGAGAAGACTAGATGAACTCATCAAGGACAGGGAAATTATGACCAAAAAAAAAAACCAACAGAGAAAGTGAAATACTTCTTATTCCTTCATAACATTTGTTATAACATATGTCATGATAAACAAATAGCAGTAAAATCACTTTTTTCTTACTTTTTTAAACCCATGGGTCTGGCTTTTCATATTTTGCCTCTTTAGGCTTCAGTTTTATCTATAATATGAGAGGGTTGGACTAGATGCCCTCTCAAGGTTGTTGCTGTTGTTTTTTTTTTTTCCAGTTCTAAATCTACAATCCTATAATTCATCCTGTTTGACTAAACCTCACTGTACAAATTACTAATCTCTATAGTCCAGTTATAGTCCAGTTGGGTCTACTTCCACCTCCCCTCTGTCATATGTTGTATACTTTCAAATCTAAGTGAGGCTTTTTCCTCTTCTTTTTATTTTTTTCTTTTTCCTACCTGTTAACCAATTACATCTTTTAAGTAGTTCATATTGCAAACACTTCAATTCTTAGATTCAATTGGTATCAAATTCAGCATGGATTGTTAAAAGCCAGTTTCAATAATGATCATCTAAGTGCCCTCTAGATTGCTCAGTGGCAGCAATTGAGGGCCTTGCTGTATGGGCCAAAGTAGCCTTGGCAAAATTGCCAACCAAGGGACCTGATAAGAAGAACAGCCATTCACCTGATCAATTTTATCCCCAGTCCTACAGATAGGATTTTCACTAGCAAAGCCTATATGAGCACTGTGTAACTAAGACGTTACCTGAGTAGAGGGGAAAACTGGGCTCGGAGAGCATTAATTTTGTTCCTGTTGCTAGGACAACCATTTCTTTCCACTATATGCTCAGACAGCTGAGCTGGCTCATTTGGAATCTGCTTTTGAGATTGTCTAGACAATTTTTTTTTTTAGTCATCCGAGGAATGGTTCTCTCTCTCCCTACCCAAAGCCACATATACAATAGGAAGTAAAAATATGTATGCATAATTATAGTTTTTGCCTGTTCAAATTTTAGGTAAAAGTCAAGTTTAAACCTAAAAGGTCAGTGGCACTGAATAGCATTTAACATTTCCATTTTTGTTACATCTATGGTTATAAAAAGACTTTCACCTTACATGCCCGTCTTTTAACTCTAAATGTGACATTCTTTTCACTACACTACCTACCTGCCCCAGAAAAAGATATAAATCATTCTGTAAATTATAAGACATGATAAAAATTTAAGTTATTATTAGGGACTTGTGAATTTATGTATAAGGACATAGGAGAAAAATGTCCTCTTTAAAAAAGTGTGTCTGTACTTGAGTTCTTAATTTTATCTGAAGTCTGACTTTACTCCAACAATCCAAGCCCCTATTATTAGGGGAAGGGAAGAAATCTCAAACAATTTTTTAAAGCAATTTCAGTGGTTAAAGAAAATAGCAGGAAAAAGAAATATGACCTAATGTAAGTAGGGTTGAGCCTGAAGAAAGAATTGATGAAAGAGATTTAAGAGACTTTAACTATTTGGAAGGATTTCATATTTGGCATTGATTGCACTGTGTAGATTGACCCCCTAGAACCCATGACCTTTGCTGCTTAACAGAATGTCTTTTTCCTCTTCCAAAGTTTCCAATACCAGGTGTTCATCAACACTGATTCAACACATCATCATCGAAGAGAATGGGATAAGCCTGTATTTATATCTGTCCAGGGACCATGCTGATGAAACAGTCATCTCCGAAAGGTGTGATTTCAGGTGGTTGTATATCCCTGCATTTTTCTTAATTATTTCTGACATTTTATCTATTATACCATGAACTTCCTGGAAGGATATAGAGAAAGGGGAAAAAATGCTCCTGCTGACCCAGAAGAAGAAATATATCTTCTCTTAATAAATCCCACCTGAAATCTTATAGGGTCGAGAAAGAGGCAATAACAGTTAGCATTTATCACTCTTACTGTTCTATGCTCTACACTTTTCCTGCTTTCTGAAAACCACTTTTCCTTCAGTGACATGAGGGCAGAAGGGAGGACTGTCATCAAAGCATTAAAGGACATGAGGAACAGAAACTGGTACAGTCAAAGATGTCACCATTAGGAAAAGTCAACTGTGGGAAATGACATTTAGTACTCTGGGTTCTACTTTGAGTTTAGAAAACCATAAGTTTCCTAACAATAATAATAATAAATTACACTAAACATGCTTTATGTAGATCACCTCATTTAATCCTAAAAAATAATAGTGGGAGGCAGGGGTTATTATCTTTATTTCTACAGATTAGGAAAATGAGACTGAGAACAGTTAAGTGACTCACCTATGGTTCACACAAAAATGAAGCAGGATCCAAACTCATATCTTCCTGCTTCCAGGTCTAATAGCCTAGCTAATGAGCCACCCAGCTGTTGGTGAGAGAATGAGAATGATGAGCTCGTCAGAGATAAAGTCCATAGTTCTTATTTCAGGCACCAGGAGGGAATGGTAAAACACATGTTGTTGATTCTGCAGTATCCAAGTTAAGTTATACTGAGTTTAGTATTCTATAAAATGCAAAGTGAGCTATGCCTATGTGCATGCCTTCTCTCTAAGGACTTGGGTATTAAAAAAGGTCAACTTGGGTGCAAAAAGAAGGTCGACTTGTCTGTGAAGTCATCAGAAAATGGCAATATGAATGTTGTACCTGCAATTAGCAGAAAATTTGGTTCATACTTGGAAAGGGCAATCCAGTGCTAAAAATATAATTTAAAGGAGTTTCCTCCATTAAGGGGTTCAGAGTATATTCACTATACAAGACTACCTAGCTCTATAGGGAAGTGAAGCAAGACGTTCTATTCATATGATCAGAAACTTTCAAATCCATGTTTGTAACAGCAAATTTTGGTAGTGAGGACGCAGGTGATTTGGTTGTACTGGAGTGAAAATCAGTTATAATTGAGTTCAAATGCTGATTCAGACATTTACTGGCTATATACCCCTAGGCAAGTCATTTGACTGCTCTATGATTTAGTTTTCTTGTCTTAAAAATGGGGAAAATGATAGTACTTACCTCCCAGAATTTTTGTGAGGATCAAATTAAATTCCACATGGAAAGAACTTTGCAAACTGTAAAGTTCTATATATATGCTAGTTATTTTTTTTTGTAATTTATCAGTTATTAACACCTTAAATGCAATAATTTATTGACTTGATTTAAAAATGATAAAAGGTAAAATGAGGTTCCTGGGAGAATGGATCGAAGAGATTCAAAATCTTAACTCTAATTAAGAGATTTTTGTAGCAATTCAGGTGAAAAAATGGTAAGAACCTGAATTAAGACAGTGGTTATGTGAATGAAAAGTGGGACTTGAGAAGAAAAATCAAGGATGACGCTAAAGTTTCAAAGCTGAGTGACCAGATGGTACCTTTCGTAGACATGGGGAAGTTTGTAGGAAGGGTATGTTGAGGAGGAAAAATAAAGAATTTAATTCTGGATGCATTGAACTTAAAATATATGCCAATATTTCCACTCTCCCTATTCCCAAGTGAATGATCTTTCCACTATAACATTACAGTTAGGCTCAAAGAATTCAGTCTCACTCCTTATCCTGGTCCCTTAGCAAATTACAAAGATAGACACAAGTTTCAAACAGTCTTTGTTCTTTGGACTGCCTACTTCTGCTACTTTGCATATCTCTCAGTATGGCTGAGTCACACTCTGAGCAGTAGTTTCTCTTCTATAAAATGCAAAAGTTGCACTAAGGTCACTTTTAGTTTGAAATTCTATTATTTTAAGATGATTTTCATCTTTGGGGTTAATTCATCTTTCATTTAAAAGTCTTGGGTAAAAGGAGTTATTCAGAATCCAATTTCTTTTCTCACCTAGGCTAGCACTGCAGCTTATCCCCTTGGTTTGTTTATTTGTTTACAATCTATTTGGATTTACTCAGTAGGTTTGTTTATTTAGTTAAGGGTCTCTGGCAGCTCAGAATAAGCACTTAAGGGGGTGGTTCTTGGTGTAGCCTACTCTGCTATCTATCTATCTGCTTGTAAGTGCCTGTATTTGAGCAAGTAATTATATTAAGCCCTCTGTAATTAGTTAGCTTTCCCTGGGTTTTGTCCTTTGCTCATGGAAGCTTTCCCTTTCCTGATGGGCAGAAGAGTTGATCAACTGTTTCTCAGACATTCTCACTTCTAATCCCTTAACTCCTAGGGTTGCGAAATCACCCAACCTCCAAATGGCTACACAGAAAGGCTACTATTTGATCACAGAAGATGCCATTAAAAACATATCCAAGGAACCATAACTCCCCAACACTTAAGTCTCTTTGGGGTAACTTTGAAGATAGATTTTATACACACACACACACACACACACACACACACACACACATATATATGTGTATATGTATGTATATAGACATATATAGATATATGTGTCTATATACAACTGTATACATGTGCACAAATATAAACATATATGTATTTATGTACACTTATTTCCTTTAATATTAACTGGATCTTGAATTTCTATAACTAGTATTTTAAGAGTGCTTTTAGGTTTACAAAAATCAATTTCATTTGCTACAACAGGTGCTATTACTAGTCCCATTTTACAGATAAGGAAACTGAAGCTGAGAGAAATTAAATGACTTGCCCAAGACAGCATATTTCTGAGGCAGGATTTGAACTCAGATCTTCCTGTCGGCAACTTAAACAATCTATTCACTATGTTGCTTACCTTTTACACACAATCTAAGCATATTTAATATTCTTTGGTCAAGTCTAACTTATTTTCTTTTACAAAATCCAGCTCATTTGATCCTAAGCACACACACACACACATTATGTTTATCATTCAGTTTATTGGTGTTTTGGTAATAAATTGGAGCTCGGGATTAATGCTTTTTTGTTGTTTCTTTTTTTGTTATTTATATTAGGGTCCCATTTATCTGGAACCAAAGAAGAGATTAGGTTTTACCTCTTCAGCTTTCTAATTATTAGTGATCATCTACCTCTTGAAATTACTTTGAGTTAATTTCTATAAATATATGTCTTATCTGCTCATTGAAAGAAGAGGGTATTATTATTATTTTTAATCTTTGTGTACCTTGCAAATAGGAACAGGGACCAGAGTTATGATGTCATTTAATATAGGGAACTCCAGATAAAGAAATTCCCTCTACCATGGCAGATTGGCATCTTCTCTACCACTTAAGGCCTTGTGGAGGTACCTGGAGTACTGAGAGGTTGAGAGACTTGACCTGGGTTGTGCAGGTAATCTATTTCACAGATACTTAATTCAGATCTTCCTGACTTCGAGACTAAATCTCTTTCTATTGGGGCAGCTAGGTAGTGCAGTGGATAGAGCACCAGTGCAGCAGTCAGGAGGACTTGAGTTCAAATCTCACCTCAGTCATTTGACACTCGCTAGCTGTGTGACCTTGGGCAAGTCACTTAACCCCAATTGCTTCATCCTGGGTCATCTCCAGTCATTCTGATGAATATCTGGTCACTGGATTCAGATGGCTCTGGAGGAGAGGTGAGACTGGTGACCTGCACAGCCCTCCCTCACTCAAAACAAAGTCAAGTGCAAGTCATGTCATCATTTCTCTGATGGTATGGTATTCTTCGGCAACGAAGGATGAACGCACACAAATCTCTTTCCATTACACTACTCTGTATCTCCACCTTCACCATAATAGGTGTTTGTTGTATTAAACCTTCTTCATTAAGTATTATTCAGATATTCTCTTGGTAATCAAAATTCACAACATAGTTCTTTATTTTTTTTAATCCCATCATATTATATTTTGGAAGGGTACTGGATATTTCTAATTGAAAATTAAAATAGATCTTATTCATATTTTAAAATGTAGCATGCTAGCAGGGCATATTGAAATATTTTTAAAATATGTTTTTGTTATCAAAGCTTCATGAGAGTTCTGATTTGACAGTTAATTTGAAAGTCAGAAAATGCAAATCATAGAATGTCACAGTACAATTATGTTTATAGAGTTCTTGCCTCACTAACATGAACAATGAAACGTTCTCAGATTGATTACACATTAGAACTAAAGTAATTAAACAAAATTATTTTTAAAAAATTAACTGATCTCAGCATTGTTCTGCCCTTCCTCATTCAAATACAATTCACTTGCAGATCATGACATCAACTCCTTGATGTTAGGGTCCTCTTTGAGAACATGGGACAAACTGCAGCAGCAACGATAACAGTTTCTTTTTTGAAATACTAGTGGAGTATTCATAGGTGGACCATTCACCTAGAAAGAGTGAAGGGTAAATGATGGATGGTCCATTTCTTTCACTGGTATCCATTTTATCAAGAGAACTAGAAGAAGACCTCTGTTATATTGAATGTAATTCTTGTGAAGGATATATTGGAGATATTGACAAAAGCCACACAGGATGATAAATCATGTATAGGTAATGATTTGTTTCATTGACAGCAATATTTCCATCCATAAGATCTTAGATCCACTGAAGTATTTGAGCACTGTGGTTTTCAACTCAAATTTAACTTAGTCTTAGAAACATAACATTACCATGATTGAATCAGCTTGCCATCATGGATTTCATTAAGAGAAGCATCATCTCCAGAAATAAGAAGAGGATAGCTACTCAGTTTTCTTCTCTGTTTAAACTACATCTGGAATATTGTGGCCAATTCTCAGCACAATTTAAGAAGAATATTGATAAATTAGAGTATCCAGAGAAAGGCAACCCAACCAGGAGGTGGTGAGGTGCCTGGAAATCATATCATACACGGATTCCTTGAGATAACTGAGGATATATGGTTTGGAGAAGAAAAGACTCGGGGCAAAATGCTAAATGAGGCTTGTTCTATCGACTTCAAAAGACTAAAATAGGATAGAAATTTTCAAGAGGAGTAATATAATCTTAATGGCAAGATGGAAATATAATAAGTGAAACCAACAAAAACAAAACGAAATAAAAATTAACTTTATGGATCACAGAGTTCCTTGAAACATTAATGAATATATAGCTAAATGCTTTCATTTTACTTTCTACTATTAGAACTGTACCAAAGTGTACTAGGCTATCTGGGGACATGATGGATCTTTTAGCAGACATTTTTTTTACAGGTTTCATTATAGTGGGAATTCTTTTTGGGTAGAGATTTGACTAGATGGCCATTAAAATCTTTCTAACTCAAAAATTCTGTGGTTTTATGATTCTAGAAACCACCTAGTCCCACTTCATCTTGGCTATTCTCCGCAATACAGTGATCCAAAATTACCTCAAAGTCTTCATGATGAAAAATGCTGTCCACCTCCAGAGAAAGAACTGATGTGGTTTTGAAAAGAGACTGACACAAACTCTCTCTCTCTCTCTCTCTCTCTCTCTCTCTCTCTCCTTTTCTTCTATCCTTTTTTTTCACAAAATGAGTAGTATAGAAATGTTTTACACGATTGTTCATGTATAACCTATAGTAGATTGCTTACTCTCTCAGGAAGGGGCCAGGGAAGCAAAGAAAGAATTTGGAACTTTTTAAAAAAAGTTTTTAAAACTTTTTTAAAAAAAAAGAATTTTAAAAATAGCTTTTTACAGATTGCATGTTACCTTGGGGAAGGGAGAGGGAAGGGAGGGGAAAACAATTGGAATTCAATATCTTGTTAAAGTGAATGTTGAAAACTCTCTGCATATAATTGGAAAAATATAAAATACTATTAAGTCAAAAAATTTGTACCTGGGGGAAAATAAAATATTGTCTAACCAAAAAATTAGTAAACCTAGGTTGAGAAAGGTTATGGGTTATCTGAGATTCCACAATGAAGTAGTGACAGAGAAAAAATTAGAAATAAGGTCTCTCATTTATAAAAAAAAAATTTATACCATAATATGTGATGTTTTAGAAGACGTACTTGGAGAGAATGATCTCCTTTGTTTATATCACATATTCAATATTTTGAGAGAATGAAAGCACTCTGATTTGAGGCGAAAGGAGAGGGGCTTCTTTGAAGAAGCATGTCAGTTTTGGAAGGCTTCCATCTTATCATTATAATTTCTGAATGCCTATTCTCATTTATTTCTAATTCATCAAATAAATATTTATTTTTTTTATTATAGCATCTACCATATTCAGATCATTGTTAGGCAGGAGGGAAACTACTATGCTCATGGAGTTTTAGAGTCTAGAAGTGGAATAAGATCAACACAGTCAAAGAAAGGAGGGAAAGACTACACATTGTCATTAAATTTATTATGAGATACCTAAAAGTCAATCTATCCCAAAGATTTAAAAAATTATTTACTTCAATGAAAATCAAAAGATAAGTAAAAGTTTACTTTGTGCATAGGAATAAACTGTTTCATTATGTATGTGTGAGAGGCAATTTTTCCTCTTTTAATTCTCTGTTAGTATCATCTCTTCCCCTCTCATCCCCTTTCAGAGCAGCCATAGCTGCCATGTGATTGGTTTTCATGGGGTTTTACACAAGGGAACTATGCAATAATAAAACTCGTTTTGTTGAAAGTTGGTACTTTGTTGCAATCTGCTTATATACTGTTTCATTGTTTTGATGTTATTTTCCATTTCAATTTTTTTTCTCTTATTGCAGCATGTTTTTAACAATGATATCATGATTCAGTCAGAACCCATGTCCTGCACCCTGTGGCACATAGTTCTCAAAGCAGACTAGAGTAAGTTAAGAAAACATTTTATTTAGATAAATGATTTGAGGCCATACTTGATTAACAGTTACTTACTATTTCTTTATTCCTTATTCTACAATAGCAGGAGGATAGGATCTATGCTGGGATTCAGTTCATAACCTTACCAATCACAATTCCTATCAGATCAAGACACAGTACGTAGTGGGAGTTGGCCATCTTTATATTTGTCCTGGTATTGTTTTCCTCCTGTAGCACTCAGTATTTCTCCTCTACTCAGTAGTTCTCTACTATTTCCAAGGTCTACCCGGAAACCCTCTTTCTACATTCATCTTCCTACAGTAATGACATCAAACTCAGAAATGTGGGCTGCTAATCTATACATAAGGGCAGCTAGGTGGGGCAGTGGATAGAATACTGGACTTGGAGTCAGGGAGATTCACCTTCCTGAGTTCAAATCTGGCCTCAGACACTTATTAGCTGTACAACCCTGGGTAAGTCACTTCACCCTATTTGTTGCAGTTTCTTTATCTGTAAAATGAATTGGAGAAGGAAATGACAAACCACTTCACTATCATTGCCAAGAAAACCTCAAATGGGGTCATGAAGAGTTGGATAGCACTGAAATGACTGAGCAACAAAATCTCTGTATATAGGGATTCCCACATGCCACATATTGACGGTTTCAAAATGCAATATTGTTTTATTGTATTTTTATTTATTTTGTTGACTGCATCCTGTAGACTATGTTGGACACCTCTGTCCTACAGCATCAATATACTGACTCCAGAGCACACACTAGGTGCTAGGTGTCCATCTATGCTCCTTCTTACCACCTTCAGATCAAACTTGAATCATTACCAAGCTTCCACAGCCTTATTTTCTGATACTTTTCCATCTCCCTGAACTAGCCCTAAAGAATGAGCAGAAACTTCAAGAAGCTCAGAGTCCTCATAGTCATGGATATATCCTCAACTTTACCATGCAAGAAATTATTGAAAATAAACTCTCTCTCTCTCTCTCTCTCTCTCTCTCTCTCTCTCTCTCTCTCTCTCTCTCTCTCTCACACACACACACACACACACACACACACACACACACACACACCATAGTGGAGCAATCATGAATCAAGAAAAAAGTGAGAACAAATGGATAATCTGAATGATCAATACCTGGACTTCCCTAAGATACTAAAAGAACAATAAAAAAGATTTCTCTGAATCTTTATGGAGAACTTATGGAGAAACATTGAGAAGAACTCTTTGAGTGATAAAGAATTGAAGGTTGAATTTCTAGAAGGACTAACCTACACTGTAGGATTTTTCAAAGGATCTGATGTATCATCTGTCTATCTATCTATCTACCTATCTATTTATCTATGTATCTATCTATCTACCTATCTATCTAGTAGGTCAGTGGATACAGCTCTGGGTTTGGACTCAGCAAAATATGAGTTCAAATTCCTCATCAGACACTTCTTAGCTAAGTGACCCTGGGAAAATAATTTAATTTCTATTTATCTTCTTTTCTTTACTGTAAAATTAGGGTAACAGCACCTACCTTGCAGGGTTATTGTAAGGATCAAATGAGATATTTGTACAGAGCAGAGAGTACAGTTCCTGACACAGAATAGGCATTATATACTTAATTATTCTTTTCCCCTTCCCTAGCTTTTTAATTCATATAAATGGATCAAAATTATTGAAAAATAAGAAATACCTTAACAGTTTAAACTCGTTTTAAAATCTCACAAGGAGAGATGGATGGTGGAAGATTATAAGCTGTATCATTTCCAAAAATGCAACAAGTGTTGGTGGGAGAAATAAACTTGTAGAAAACTTGGGGAAGTTCCCAATGAAACTACACCATCCTGAGAACATTATAAAATGACTATCCATGAAAAACAGATCTGTCAAAATTATTCTTCAAAGCTTTTTTTTTCTACCATTTCTGTGGAGTGGCCACATTTGGACCATAACAATTTCCAGTAATATACATAAAGTAAAAAAATATTACCAAAGAAAAACAAAGAATTAGAGGATGTATGGTAGGAGACAACACAATTTTGAGACTGCTGCTATTACTATAAAAAAAAGCATTTGAAAAAACTTTAGCAACTATTGACCTTTGAGGTCTTTTTTTCAGCTTTAAATCTATGATTCTATTATCCTACTGACCAATATGTCTATTTTCCCATCTCTACAAAATCTTTGTGATGATCTGCATGTACATAGAGGACATCCTTGAAAGAGGTATGAGAAGGCAGCAGGCTTTCTCTTTTTGTCACACAATTGACTGAAAGGAGCACAGAATAAAGGGGGCATTGGCACTGTGTGCATTGTCTGATGAGTGTTAAGAAAAGTCCTTTTGATTTGGTAAGGCAAAATCCTTTCCTAAAGTCTCTTCTCCAACAAGGTGTTGATGATGCAGATTTTAAAGTCATACAAGACTCAATAAATGATGAAACAACAAAAGTCCTTTTGTTCAACAACCCTTTGATTGTGAATTTTAAGTGAGGCATAAAATAGAAATCTGCACTGCTTACAAATGTTTTCCACTGTTAGGGAGGGTGCCTTAGCACAGAGTACAAATGGAAGAGAGATGCCCTATAGCTTCACGTTAATTCAAAAAGAATTTATGAAGTGCACAGTACTGAAGGTCCAAATGTAACAAGATGAAAGGTGGGCCCTGCCCTCCAGGAACCGACATTCTACTGGGGGTGGGGTGGGGTAATATGGCATGTCCACGGCATATAAGAAACCACAATATAATAATGGGTGAGGCCCTCTAGATATTTCTCTTTGTGGATGACATGCTGACTGCATGCAAGTCCTAGAGCACATGTATCTCAAATGCTAATTGTTTTAGGCTATGGGCAGAACTAATCTAAGTTTAGAATTGATCACTTCTGCCTAACTATTCCAGTCTGGGTCTTCTTAATCTTTTTTTGTGTCGTAGGCTCCCTTGTTAGTGAAGTCTATTATAGATCCCTTTTCAGAAAAATGTTTTTAAATCCATAAAATGAAATGCATGATATTGCAAAGGAAACCAAATATGCTAAAATACAGGTATCAAAATATTAAAAAAAAAAAAAAAAAAACAAGTTCACTGAGCCAAGGTTATGAAACCTTATCTAGAGGCAACAGGAAATGACTGAAGATTTTCGTCTCTATCAGTTGAAGAAGATTTGGGGAAAACCAGATGGGAAGAGAATAGAAAAATATCAGAATTTGAATGACTCCTAGCACTTTAAGTAGCCCTTTTAATTCAAAGCGACAATGAAAAAACACGTTTTATCTCCAGAATCGATCTATTTCCTCCAGCTTTAATATTTCTCCTCCAAATTAATCTGGATTGACATTTTCAATCTAAAATGTCTTTAATAGGATGCTTGACTTTTTTAAATTTTTTTTGTGTGAGAACTCACTGGATTAAGCTGATTACAACCCTGTCTCTAACACATTAGGTGGTTTTAGAGAGTTGCCCAAGATTCAAAGAAAATGGGTGACTTGGTAAGGATCACATGAGCTGTATGTGTCCAAGATATCAGGAACCAGGAATTCCTAACCCTCAAGTCCAATATTTTATTGATGGTACAACACTGTCCTTATATTCATGAATTTCAATAAAAAGGGCACAAAGACCTATAATACTTTTGTCATTATTGCTAAGTTATTCAGCAACAGGAGGTTAACTCCCCCACCCCCCCCCCCAAGACACCTACCATATACATAAAACCCTGACCCTTTTACCCAATTACAAAGATGCTTCAGACTGAACTACCATGTATTAAGTGAAATTTATTTACTTTTGATACAGTTTCAAAGAATGCTTTAAATTATTGCTAATTGTTTAAGATTCCTTTGCATCTCCCAGAAGATTTAGATGGAACAAGCTAAATTCCTTTAAAATCTCCTCCAGTTTTAGGCAAATACAGTAAGAAACCCCATAGGTACGGCTGTAATAAAGGCAGTAATATTTAAATGAGTAGTGTAGGGAAGTCTTCCCCCAAAGGGGGCTGGGGCAAAGTGGCATGTTTTGGAGACGCCGAGAACCAAACCACGAAACCCACCGTTGAAACATTTAGGATGACTATGAAAAACGTCTATGCTCGCTTGTTAAAGAATGCACTAGGGCCGACTGAAGCATATGAATGGTTCTTTCACAGGTCACAGAATCTATTCAGTTCATGGACATTGTTATTATCCCACAGAAATAGATGGTCCTAATTAATATTCTGAACATACCTGGGAGAACATTCTTAAGGAAATCATCCTCTGGTGGTTTCAGAATTTAAAACACACACACACACAACACACAGTAGAGCATTAAAAATCGAATCTAGATAACAAAGTCAATAACACTCAGACAGAGTTTAGTGCCAGCTGCAAACTCCATGTTTATATACATTTCTTACTACACAACAGTTAACGAGTGGGAGAATAAAATCAAACTGGTCATTGCTTTGACAAGTATATTCCCTGCCAGGTTCCCAAGCAGCTTGCTAAGCTTATAAGATACACACAACTTTTTTTTTTTTTAAACAGCTTTCTTCCGGGTTCAAGTAAGAAAAATAATCATGAAAAATAATGTAGGTTCCTAAAAGTCGATATTTAGCAGTTTTTAAATTAAAATCTTTAACCTCCAAAGAGAAAGTTCAGTGTTTTTCTTTGGGGAAAAAAAGACATTTCATCTAACAGATGAAACAAAAAAGTTACCTAAAAAGTACATCTTCAAGATATTTTCAGTGTGTTCCAAAGGATTCATCATAATTGTAAAATACCATTGAGCTTTTGGCATAAACTTCAATAGAAATTCCTCACACAGAGACACTGTGATGTGATCGTTTATCCACTTGTCTTTCACTTCTTGAGAATTTGGGACATCATTTCTGCACAATCACCAGCCATTGTTTTCTTTGTAATTTCTTTGTAAATTCCCCTACTACAACTGTGAAGTAAAAACAAAACAAAAAAAAAAAACCCACTAATTTAGAAATACAATGTCCCATTTGTGCCAGGGAATTTGTTTTTTGGTGAGTGACTTTCCATCCATCTATCTATCTATCTATCTATCTATCTATCTATCTATCTATCTATCTATCTACCTATCTATCTATCTATCTATCTATCTATCTATCTATCTATCTATCTATCTATCTATCTAAGAAAAGAGTCCACTCTAGTATGTATAACATTCTTTTTAATGGCAATAAGTCTCAAGAAGAGATAGTTGCTGAAGGTGGTCAGTGGTTAAAGAACATATCTCATTTAAATACCTGCATTTAGCAGAGCAATTTACTCCAAAATGAGAGTCAAGTGTTCAGTACCCAAACCTAATTCAGCACATGTAAAACACAATCCCCATCGCAATGAATGGGGCCATTCATTTCCAAGCACAGAAAGAGTCTCCTTCTCTTTGTCTTGCCTCTTTAGAGTCCCTTGGTAGCGTTTTTCCCTCTTTATGGTCTTTTTCAATATAGATGCTCCCCTGCTTAAATATGACAAAAGCCACAAGTAAAAAAAATACCTAAATATATGGCAGATGCATAAGTGCGCCTTGGGATGAATAGATTATGGACGATTAACTGTCATCATCCCCCGATTCGATTTTCACCCGCTCCTGGAGTGTACACCTGTGGCTTGTTAGTGACGGAGCCAAAAGTTATCATACAAATCCCTGGTTCAAAGGTAACCTAGTAAAACCTGTTTTCTCATTTCTCGAGAGTTTTTTCCCCCTTTTATAACAACAACAAGTCATAGAGAAACAAAGAAACAGATACACACCGAGCAAGCAAATACTCAGGAAAGAGCCCCACATGGCCCTTTTGTTGTCAGCACATTTGGTGACCAAATGAGAAGCTGAAATGTTCCCTGCATATTGTAAGCGAAGGTGGTGCTCTTCTGCAAACAGGAGCAGGAGAGACAGGTTCAAAAGTTCTTTGTTTGCACCTCATTTCCTTTTGGTTCATGGGACATAAATTGAGTTGCAACTCTCAACTCTTTGTGAGTCATACAAAGTGTTTACATATGGTATTTATTTTTTGATATTTTGATGAATCCATGATTTCTCAGCTGTGGGTATCCCATCTAATGTGCACATCATATCTTTTTACTCTGTCCAATTCTAATCCACATTTTTTTTCCTACAAACCTCATAGATATTTCTTCCTCTGGTTTTATTATTAGTTCAATTTCCCTGGCGTTTTACTAAACCCATCTGTCAGGTATATATGATTCCTCTTACATCATCAATTTTTTATTCTTTTTATTTTCATGTCCTTAGAAATTTATGGTAATAATGTTCTTTGAATTCTTATGATAACTCTGAAACATAGATAGTGCAAATAATAACTTTCACTTTATGGATGAGGACACCACAGACCTTGGAAGTGAAAAGATTCTCGCAATGTCATATTTTTAAAGAAATGATGGAAGTAAGAGTCAAGCTTGGGTCTTGTTCAATAATAAGTTTAATCTTTCTATTGTACTATAATTTTTTTTGTAATAAATTTTTGTTTTTTCCCTTCAGTTATTTCAATCATGTCTGACTCTTCATGAAACCATTTGTTTTTTTCTTGGTAAGGATACAGGCATGCTTTGCCATTTCGTTCTTCAGCTCATTTTACAGATAAAGCAACTGAGGCAAACAGGGTTAAGTGACTTTCCCAGGGTCACACAGCTGGTAAGCATCTGAGGCTCAATTTGAACTGAGGTCTTTCTGACTCCCAGCCTGGTGCTCTATCTACTACTCCACCTAGGCACTCCATTGTAATAAATAGGAAAATACTATAAACAATTCACTTTGATTCAACAAGTAATTATTCCAGGTTCATAGTGAATAGGGTGTTGAGGTTGAAGTCACAAAGAACTAGGTTCAGATCTCATATGAGACACTTCCTAGTTGTGTAAATCTTGCCAAGTCACTTATCATCTCTCAACCTTGGTTCCTTCCTCTGTAAAATGGAGATAATAAGCACCTACCCCAGGGTTGTTGGGATGATCCAGTGGGATATGATATGTAAAGCTCTTTGTAAACCTTAGAATGCTATATAAATGCTAGATGTTTTTATTAAATTCAATTCAATAAGCATTCAATAAGCATTTAAGTAACTACCATATACAAAGAACATGGCCCTTAAGATATAAGGACTAACGATAGTATTAGTAATGATTATCATTATAGCAATAGTAAGTATTACTATCCAGGTATCCTATATTCAAGAAGTTTACATTCTACTGAAGACCATAAAACAGTAGCACAATTTGGGGGGAGGGTATTAGTATTATATATCTAAACATATTTATCTGAAGGGAAACCAACCAATTTATCAGAAAATATTTAATATCTTTCATGTATGCAGTCTTGTACTCTGTGAAAAATGAATACATAAGAAATAAGGTGTCTTGCTTTGTTTTGCTTTTAGATTGGGTCTCCCTATCTTACCTGGGATAGAAGTACAGTGGTTACTCATAGGATCAGTCTGCTCAGATTTGGGGCCATTCACCCCTTACTAGATAGTCTCATTAGATGGGCAGTCTGCTTATTCATCACTTCTGGTGGTGGTCATGATACCAAAACCAAACTTAATGCAGATACTGGATTAGCTTAGCTTACTAAAATGCAAGATCATGAGCTCAAGAGTTTCATTAGCTCCAGACTCTCTGGAAGCAGGGATTACAGCATCATGATGCCTAAAAAGACTTCATTTGGAAATTATTTCTAAAAATAAGAATTATTTTCTCATTAAAATAATAACTTGATCCAGTTAGCTCATAAAATAGTCTCTCCATATTTTACTTCTGAATATTGTACATTACACGGAGAAAATTTCCATTAAATTTATCATCAATCAGGCATGCTAATTGAGCATTGACAATTATACTTAACATTATGTAATACAAACAAAGCATGCCCTCATGGAGTTCATAATCTAGCTGGGAAAATGAAATATGAAGTGCTCAGACAGGAATTAAGTATTAAATCCTACTATAAGTAGGATATCTCAAATCTATGTATTAATTTATTATTATTATAGAAGCAACAGCAATTCTCTCTAAAGCTCTTAGAGTAAAAGGATCTAAGTTCAAATCCTGGCTATGCCATTAACTGCCTGTGGGACCTTGACTAACTCTCCAACTTGTAGGATCTGTTTTTTCAATGTTAAAATCAAGGGGTTGGATGAGATGACTTCAGTGATCTATAAATCCATGAGCCTAGGACTGGACAGTAACTACAAGGGATAGTAGGGTCAATTGAATGGTTTCCTTTCGTCTTCATGAAAGTATCTTTAAAGGAATAAAGGAAGAAGCAGATGTAAAGAAATACTCTGAAACTGCACAAAAGAGAGGATGTCAGTATGGCAACAAGAACAAGGCAAGAGGTAGGAGCCATAGTACACGAGGAGATGCTGGCTCTGTGAAAGAGAGGAATGGACTTTTTAGAGACCAAAGGAAACAATTAGGTGACAAATATAGGCGGATTGATATGTTGCAGTAAAGAAAGGCTTGAGGTCTCAATCTTCTTCCAAAAGGATGAGGTTAAGTTGTTTAATAATAATAAGTTGTCTAATAAGGCATGAAAAAGAGAACTGAGAATTTATGGAATAATAAAGATGATAATGGTGGTAATGATGGTAAGGATAAAGGTCTGGAATAAGTGTGCTTGGAGCAAAGATTAGTTTAAAAACTGTAAATGGATGACGTGGTAATGATCCAAGTAAAGTTGAATTGCTATAACTACTAAGGAGTAGGGTGGATAGAACACTAGGAATACCTGAGTTTGAATCTGACTTCAGATACTTACTAATTGTATGACAATGGGCAAGTCATTTATTATTTGTCACAGTTTACTTATCCAGAGAATGTTTGTAATGAGAGCAACTCTCTTAGAAGGTTATTGTAAGGATAAAAATGTGTAATATTTGTAAAGCACTTTTAAATCCTTAAAAGCAGATGGTAATTGCTATTATTAACATTAATATCATTTATAACTAACAAATTATTTAATATACTAATTAATATAGCAATCACATATTTAATAAAATTCTGGTATAATAATAATCTATATTGAACCAGTTGAACAATTTTTTATCTCCAATAGCATTCTACTGGAGTGCATGATTTCAATGGATATAGGGCTGGGCATTATCATAGTGGATTCAGCAAATGTCCACAGGGCAAGGTATTCTAGAGTACTAAGAGAAAAACATGGGAGTAATTGAACTTAAGTTATAGAGTGGGAAAGTAATTTCAGTGTGGGCAGTGGGTGAGGGATGGTTGATAAATTGGGCCGTGTGGGTGGAGGAAGTGTTTGAGTAATTCATGGTCCCTGTGAAGTCATATAGAAGATGTCACAGATGGGAGAGTTGGCAGGTAATATTAATAATAATAACTCATGAGTACATGATGATTTTAATCTCTCATTGAGCATTTTAAGAAAGTTTGTGCCAGACTGTTCTAAGTTTATAAAACTCAAAGAACAAAATGAAACTATTTCTACTATCAAATAGCTTACCATCTATTGGGGGAAATAATACATGCAAATAAGTATAGCCTGGGGTTCATGGCTATTTTCATAGACTCTCCTCATCAGTGGAGATTACTCAATGCTCCACGACTTTGTGAAGTGCAGAATTGGTGACAGAGTGGGAGAGGAGATTGTGGTCTTCTGGTTTCTAGTTTCAAGAGAGGATGCCTAATTCCAGATTCTGTTCAAGGAGAGGTCTGTGAAAGGAGAGAAAGACTGGAAAGAAGCCAACATGTAGAGGAGCCAGAACATCACTCATGTTCCTGTCAAAAATTTATTGCACTTGAAACTTTGGACTCTCTCTGTCTCTGCCTTTGTGTCTCTGTCTGTCTCTGTGTCTCTGTGTCTGTATCTGTGTGTCTCTGTCTCTCTCTGTCTCTATCTAGCTAGCTATCTATCTATCTCCTCTTTTTCTTGCTAAGATATCTCTCTCTCAGTGAGAGAATTCATTCCCTTTGTGTATTTTCGGGCATATACCATCTGTCTAACTTTTTAATGTCTGTGTGCTATTAGATTACACAAGTTGACTTATTTGCTACTCTCTGTGTGTGGTATTTGTGTAGCTGCCATTAGTCAGGAGGGGAAGCAAATTTTGGTTTTATAGTTTAGGGTTGTCTTCCTTCATGAAAGTGATGATGACCAGTTGTATAACTTCAGCTGATAGAGTATGGAACGTTGCATGTAACGTATAGCGAGGACTGTCTGGTTGGGCTCTAGAGTGTTGTAAGAATAATAATGTACAATTTTCCAAATACTTAGATTGGGGACAGGTTATGATGGACTTTAAAAGCCTAAAGGAGAGTTAAATTTGATCCTAAAGGCAATAGGGAACTACTATAGAATATTGAGTACAGTAGTATCACTGTCAAGCCTGCATTGTAGAAAAGTTACTTTATTAGTTTTGTGGAGTGGGGGGAGACTTGAGGCAAGGAGATCAATTAGGAGGCTATGGTAATGAAAACTTGGATTATGACGCTTACCACGGGAGGTGACAGAAAAGTGCAGGCATGTGAGATCTAAAGGTTTGGCAACTGACTGGAATGTGGGGTGAGGAAGACTGAGAATCTGAGGATAATGCTGAGGTTATGAACCAGAATGACTTGAAGGATAGGGGCATATTTCCTAAAATAGGGATTTTTAGAAAAGTGGTGTATTTTTTTTGAGTGTATGGGACAATGAATTCTATGTTAAACATGTTGAGTTTGGCATGCTTATAGAACATGCAGTTGGAGCTATCCCATAAGCAGATGATGTTAAATGTAAGTTACTTGAGAATAGGGAATTTTTTGTTTTCATCTTTGTATTCAGTGCCTACTGTAGTGCCTAGCATATAGTAGTTATTTAATCATTTCAAGTTGAATGAATAAAGAGAAGGAAGAAATATCTTTACAGCCAAGATTATGTGGGAACCATGATGCTAAAGTATCTTAAGAATCATCAACTAAGTGTTGAAATCTTGTTGAAGAATGTGAACCAGATGTTGGCATCATCTGCTAAGGTAGAAATCAGTACTAGAATTTATGATAGGTTATATATCCTAATTATTTGCATATATGTCATTTCCTTAATAGATTTAACCACTGGAAAAGGAGGAACCAGGTATTGCCAAACTTATTAATACCTCCATCCACAGCAACCACTATGCTTAGCCCAGTTCTCACCATGAAATAGTTAATAAAAAGAATTCTTTGTTGAGTTTACTTGAACTAAATTGGTAAATGACAGAAGTGATTATTTAAAGAGAGTCATTTTCCCATGATGGAAAGGAAAGAAGCAGGAAGTAAAGAAGGACACAAGTGAAAGCTTACAAGACTATACAGGTCCACAAATGGAGAGCTGAAATGGAACTTCAATGCGATCGAATTGAACCCCTCATTTTACAGATTGGGAAATCAAGGTGCAAGTTTGATTGGCTTGCAAAATATCATACAAGTAGTAAGAGAAAAGATTTGAACTTAGGTCCTCTGGCTCCAAATTCAGCAGTCTCAAGAATTGTAAGGTGATGAAAGTTCAGGTGGAGAGGGTAGGTATGGAGGCAGCTAAGTGGTGCAGAGGATGGGACGCTGGGCTTGGAATCGGGAAGACTTGTTTTCATGAGTTCAAATCTGGCCTTAGACACTTAACTTGGAAGACCCTGGGCAAATGACTTAACCCTGTTTGCCTCAGTTTCCTCATGTGTAAAATGATCTGGGGAAGGAAATGGCAAACCAATTCTAGTATCTTGGTCAAGAAAACCCCAAACAGGGTCATGAAGAGTTGGACATGATTACACTACAATAAAAAACAGGTACAGAGAATAAGCCAGAGCATGAAATCACTTTTACTTAGGCCATTGTAAGAACTGTGTGTCAGTCTGAAAAACTCTCAAATGTTCCTTCCTTGATTTCAATCTAATAATATTTCAAGAACATTTGCAGGGAATCAGTGCTAACATTTTTGATTCTTACAAAGATGAAAACAAATATACTTCTTTCCACCTTAATATTATGTATCTATCTAGGTTAAAACACAGCTGTAAGTGTCCAGCTTTTAATGAACTTGTTTCTCAACTATTTGAAAGCCAAATGAAACTTTGTAGAATATGAAAATATTGAAACATCTCTTTCACATTTGCAAGTATGAACGTTTTATTTGTATTCTGTTTAGAATGCTACTTCCACCAAACATTTTAATAAAACTAATCGTTCTTTGATAATAATGTTCTCATTATCATTGTCCCAATATTTCAGTGATCCATAGCTACATTATATTCTTGTGCTTTTTTTTGACAAAGAAAACTTCACGCATAAAAGAAAGAGGTTAGAATGAATAATCTCTCAAGGCCCTTCTAGTTAGAGGATTCTGAAGGAAATAGAAACTATCCCATAATGTTATAGTGGGAATTGTAACCTTTAAAAAACTATTAAATTACAGATATTCAGAAGTGAATTTGTTTCAAGGAACAATATGCCATTCCTCTCGAATGATTTATTTTAAAAAATGGTCAAGTAGAAGAAATTGAAATAAATTGTAGTTAAAGCAATAAAGGATGCATAACAAAGGGAAAGAGGCAAGAGAACCAAAGCCAGACATTGTGGAGAGAGCACAAGGCTGGCCCTCAGGAGATCTGGCTTCTTGTCCTGGCTCTGTCACTTATGAGCTGTGTGACTTTTGGCAATTCGCTTAACCTCTCTGGGCTTCTGTTCATCATCTTTAACATGAAGGGATTATGTCGAAGGTCCCTTCCAGCCAGGACCATATGGAAGAGTTTTTTGGCAGCCCTGCTCCAGAAGGAGCTATGGGGCACATGGAAGTGAGTGGCAGAGGGGTCCAGCTCCCAGCTGGTCCCTTCCAAATGAGGGAGTGCCCCCTCCTTCAGTGTTCCCACTGTGGTCACAGCCCGGCTGCCAGCTCAGAAGCTCTAGAATGATGTTGTTTTTTCTTTCCATTTACAAAATGTTATTTGGAACTATGGAGATAACCACAAAGGACAAATTAGTAGCTGAACATAATGCTAGGAGAATTCAGATAGAAAGAAGGTGAAAGGCCATAAAAGTAAAGATGTAGATTTTCATACCTTTGTTTTGTTTTGTTTTGTTTTTTTCTGTTTCTAATTAAGTAGAAAGCAAGATCACTCTGAAGTTAATTCAACTTAGAAAAGTTAGCTGGTCCAGGTTTATTGAAGTTCAAAATCATCTTATTTTTGGTAAAGACATGAGAGGGACAGAAAACCTTGGAAGGGTATGTAACCTCCTTATAAGAGGTTCAACACTGAGTTTCTAATTAATGTGTTCAATATATCTAACATACCCTGGGACTAACATTCCACTTCAACACCTGGTCCCAATGCATGTCAGGAAAAAAGAGTTGGGTAGAAATGAGTATACACGTATGTTTTCATAGATGCATGAATACATGCAAATATATTAATATATACACATATTTAACAAGCATAAATGGGTCTAAATATGTATACATATATGTATCTGTGCATGTGTTTGTTAATACACCCATATTCATTCTAAAATATGTGTGTATACACACATACAGTTATTGTACATTATTATACCATCTGCATTATTTAATGTACATCTGTGTATACATGTGTATGTATGTATGTGTGTATGTATATGAATTATATATTAAGGGGGTTAAAATGAGCTTTGTATATATTAATCTATCTAGAGTTAATTTAAATATAGAACATGCTCATACATGTTAAAATATGTAATATATAAATAAATTAAACATTACATATATTCCTCATATATGTATATTATGAACCTTATTCTGAGCCTTCCTTTGAGGCTCCAAAAAGACTGATTCCCATTTGATTTGCCCGTGGGGGGAGGTTTTGTGTAACTCAAGCCAGCTCTCCTATGTTGCCCTCAGATTGACAGCTGGAGGGCATTCAACAACCACAGACCTAAGGCAGCAAAACAGAACTAAAATTGGACACAAACCAAGGAATCTGGCTAAGTACAATTTCCATTTTGCTTTACCAGCTGGCCAGGCTTTTTTTTTATGTGCCTTTTCCAGTGATTGAATATTTTTTTCTGGGGTTTTCTAAGCTCTAGGCATATTTAAAATAGCTCCGTGTACCTTTGGCAAAGGAGAGGTGTTCAAGAGAGCAGCATCCTTTGGGCTGAATTACTAAAGAGAATTGGCAATATTAGCAACCCTCCTAATCTCTCCCTGATACCACCAGATTCCAATGCTTCTACTTAAGAACAATTTAAAACTAATTATAATAGACTATATTATTACAGCTTCATTAGCATCCTTTACTATCCCAAACCCTATAGATAAGACAGTGGGGATGCAGCTTGTTCTGAGAGATATGGTACTCAAATGAGAAATGAGTCCACTGCTTTGGTACGGGAAGGTTTCTGGTAAGCACTTTCATCCATCTTGCCTCAATTTCCAAATGTGCAAAATGGAGACCATTGATATTTATACAACTTAATTCTAAACCAATTCAATTCAACCTAATAAGCATTGGGAGGTGGGGGGAGGATCAACCCATCCACAAATATAACTATACATAATATATGCTCAGAAAATATGAAGTAATTTCAACCAGTCAACAGCACTTATTAATCCCTTATTATGTGCTAGGTCTTGTGCTAAGCACTAGGGTTAAAAAGAAATGCAAAAACACAGTCAGCGCTTTCAAAGATCTCAGAGTTTGATGGTGTCAGATTGGGGAGAGTACTACAGGAGTAGTCTCACGAAAGGGGTGGCACCAGAATTATATTTTGAAAGAAGCAAGAAAAGTCATCTGAAGATCATCTAGATTTTTGTTATCTTATGCTTGTGTCATTTAATGTAGCTGCTTCTTCCCCTCCCAAATATGCAAGGGGAAAGATGAGAAGCCAAATATCTCTATAGTGAAGAGCCCTGTAATGATAAGATATGGCATGAGATTTCCTATCTAAAGACTCAGAAATAGCTCTAGCATTGGTGAGAAGAAATGACCGTACAGAGAGTCTAAAGCACCATTCTGATACACGATCTTGAGCATAATACGCAACCTATAGGTTGCTCCAAGTTGAAATTATAACATATCAAATGGTCTAACTGGAAAAAAAGAAAATATAACATTATTTTAAAGAAATAGAATCTAAACTATAGTCAATGTCAACAGTCTGAACTCTCCCATAACTAAATGACCTGCAGCAGAATCTATTTTGCATAAATGAATATGAACTATGAGCATTTGGCAAAGGAAGCTTTCTGCACAGAAGTAATAAAAGAGATAACAGTCTCACTGTTCCTACACGTCAGACAACAAGTGCAACATTGTTCTGGGCACCATATTTGAAAGGGAGGTTGACAAGATAGAACGCATCCATAAGATGATGACTAGGGTGATGACTGTTACAAAACCTTGCTAGGAAAACCAACAAAGGAAGCTAAGGATGCTCATGGTGGAAAAGGGATGACTGAGAGATATGAGAGCTTTCTTCAAATACCTGAAGTTCTACCATGTAGAAGAGGGTCTAGTTTTACCTTGTGTATTTCCAGAGGTATCATGGCATATTGCACAGAAAGTTGTCCTCAATTCAGTTTCCATTCCCTCTTTTTCCATATGATGATTGTGTGACCTAAACAAGTTACCCAATCTTTCAGTGACCTAAGCTGTTCTCTAAGATCTAAACTGCAGATAATGCACCAACTTGCATTGATAGTGGGAGTTACTAATGAAATCACAGATCTAGTCTCCATCTCCCTACATCTCTGTATGGCAGGATGAGCAACACACGATAGGAACAGAGTGGGTTGGAGTCAGCTCAAGCTTGTTCTAGAGGCGATTGTTAAAATTTTAGCATGAGCATTTACATCTTGGAAATCAGCAATCACCGCGAATCAGACCTTGATATATTTTTTTAGTTGCTGATTATCTAGACTTAAGAAAATGATGGAGAAAATACTAATAATGCATATTAAATTTTAAAATGTATCTGCAGCAGCTATTTGTTAAACATTTATGAGCTTAGACTTGTAAAGAAAGATAGATTTGGGTTCAAAATAAGGAAGAACTTTGTAACACAGCTTTCCCGAACATATGGACATCTTTGCAAAATATCAAATTCATTATTATTGGAGGTGTTCAAATAAAGGGTGACCACCATTCATAGATACAGTCAGAAGAAAGTCGATAGCTGCTTTAGAGAATTGGACAAGATAATCTTTCTTTCCAAAAGTTTCTTCCAAATTGCATCAGTATTTTGAATACTATTATTCAATACTATATTAATTATTAATTTATTATTTTTATTATATAATATATCATTTATTATTATACTATATTATATGTAATATGTTATGATATATCATTATTAATATATAATACCATATTATATAATACTATATTAATTCTTGAATACTATATTAATAAGAAAATATTGTGAATAAGTCACAAAAATCCACTTAGGCATCCCCAATAGCATCAAAAGCAATGATCTACATTTTCTGACATCTGTATCTTTTGGGAACAGGCAGTCACAAAACAGAACTTTTAGTCATAAAAAATATTCCTCAGGAGAAGGGTCCTAGGATTTAATGCTTCCTCCCCCAAAAGGTAAACCTTAAACATAGTTTTACGGTTACTATAACAGACCTAGAGAGTTTCCAATAATTGTGAATAATTAAAAATCGTGAATAAATAGACATTAGTATTCAAAAGAGTTTTCTACATTTACAAGTGTTGAACAGCATTAAACTTAATATATGAAGTAGAATTAGAGATTTTTTTCCTCCCTGAACTGGTTCAACAGATGATTGACCATCCATAAATAGCAATGCTTCATCACTCTTTGCTGACTTGGAACTGGGAGCCAGAAACCCAGAGAAAAGGGTTGGTGTCAGAATTTAGGTGTGTGTATAGGCTGGCTGAATTTTCCATGACTTTCAAGAATGCCACCAGTTTATCAAGGGATGTCTTTATTCTTTCTGACACATGCCTCTTATTCTTTCCCTCCCCCCTTTAACCTCTTTCTTTTCTTTTCTCTCTATCACTCCTCTTGTCTCTTTGATTTCCCAGACACTTCCTTATAGTCTCCATGACCTCAGCCACCCCAAAGACTTTTCAGCGTGTTGTTTGCTTTTGTCATTGACTATGTTTTAGGATTCTCTGGTTTGGGCAGGGGATTTAGGAAAGGGGCTTAACCTATTTCATTAAAATCTGTCCATTTTGCTTATTTCAACAGGGGCATAAGGGTTACTGTTTATTTTTCTAGTTGTGTTTGTAAAGTATCTGAAGCTCTTTGGAGAACGGAATAAAGAAACTATACAGATGTACTCAAGTGACCAATAAGGCTTCTCCAAACCTCAAAAGTCTTTTCAAGGGTCAGCTCCACACTGGAAAAGTAACCTAAAGGACAGAGGTCTGAGTTCAAATCCACCACCTGCTATTTGTACATCCCTGGCTGAATTGCTTAGTCTCTCTTTCATTGTTTCCTTGTGTGTAAAAAAGAAAAAAAGACTGGGTCTAGACCATCCATAAAGTACTTTTACCTCTATCATTTAGTTAGTCACTTTGCCAATGTTGGTACAGATTTTATTATAAATTGTCTTTCAGGCCTTGCAGGAAAGGTTCAAAATTTCAGTTTAATTTAAGCCCAAATGGTCTCAGCGTTGTTAGTGCTCCCTTTCAAGAAGACAGGCAACAGATTCATCTCTAAGAAAGGGAGGAGGGAGAAAGGGGGTGGAGGAGTAACTCCTGCGTGTAATGAAAGCTTCATTAGGAAAAATGAACTAATCAGTGCCCTCCAAGGGAAAATTCATCTGTTCAGGAGGGCATAGCCTCTGCTGCTACACATACTTAATGTAATTTATATTATTATTAAAATTACTACATAAATTTTATATATTTTTTGGAACATAGCTAATGGACCATATTTTACTGTTTAGCATCATTTCTATCAAGAATTACTGGCTATTGTGAGCCTGTATTTGAATATGGATGAGATAGTACATTCACACAAATATGTGCATTCTAGTAGGGTGGATATGAAATGTACTCATTAAATGGAACCTTCTGAAAAGTTCCAAGTTCCATGAATGAGGCACTCAGGACACAATAGTGATGCTTAAAGATGGTTCAATGCAAGGTTGTGTCTAAAATCAACCCTCTATGTTTATTATATTGTCTTTTATATAACAAAGAATTAACCTGCAAAAAGAAATACTTATGACAAAATTTTATATAGAGTGTTTGGTTCATAAAAGAGGTGAAAATCAAGGCTGAAATCAGATGTAAAATTAAAAAAAAACCTCTGATAGTGTTTTGGATAAGTACTAAAAGAAGAGAGTAAGAATCGCTCCCTTAGTTCGCATGAAAGATGTGTTAGCTTGCTAATATGGATGAAAAATAAGCTATTGAAGGTCTACCTCAAATAACCTTCAACTGTTTTGAATTCTTTTCTATAATTTGAAAGTGATTTTATATAAACGTAAATTTAATGTGATTCTCTTAAATTTGACTTTAAAAGATCATGTTTTGAGTAAGTTTCTTCAAAAGTCAAATAAGGCATCCTATGGGCCTTTGTCGGTAATTCTGTACTATGCATGTTCAATAACTCCAATCATGTCAGTGCAATTTGTCTTAGAATAAGAAATTCAAGGTTCATAGGACATGAGAGTGAGGAAGAACCCTGCATATATTCTAGTCCAGTGCCTTTATTTTGTGGATGTGGAGACTGAGGGAAACAGAAGTCAAGTGACTTACCAAAACTCATTGATTCAAAGACAAGACAAGATTAGAATATGTTACTTGGGAAAAATCAGTAAGAATAGAGCTGAAGAATTAAAGGGGAGTTCCTGAGGCACATGATAGGATTCATTTCTTCAGAAGCAATGTGGTTAAATTGCAAAAGCCCTGGATTGGGGGTCACAGGTCTACTTACTACTTCTATGACTTTAGAATAAGAGCTGCTATGTAGTGCAGTGGATAGAATGCTGGGCCTGGAGTCAAGAAGATCTGAGTTCAAATGTGACCTCAGCCACTTACTATCTGTGCGACCCTGGGCAAATAAATTAACCCTGTGTGGTTCAGTTTACTCATCTGCAAAATGAGCTGGAGAAGGAAATGGCAAACCACTCCAGTATCTTTGCTAAGAAAACCCCAAATGGGGTCCAAAGAGTCAGACACAACTGAACAACAAAAGTGATTTTGAACAATTCACAACATTTTTGGGTCTCAGTTTTCTCATCTGTAAAATTATAGGATTAGATCAGATAACACTTTGAGTTCCTTCCAACCTTCAATCCATACTATGTCATATTTGTCAATGAAAATCTTTATAGTGGCAGATGTTGACTGTTCAGATTCAGTCACTTTTCTTTTTCCTTTTTTCCAATATCCTGTGTACCTGAAGGGTAATTCTTCAACAATGAGAACAAAGTGAAAAACTGAGAAAAAAGTCAGATACTGGGAGAAAATGCAAAAAAAAACCCAAATCCATTTGCCTGAAAATAGACTAACAGGTGAGACATGACAGAGAAAGATGTATAAACCAATTTATAGCAAATGAGACCTGGGGAAATGAGAAAGAGACATTAAGAAACATACATATACCGAAAGACAGAGTGCTAAAAAAGAAATGACCTAGGTTTTTTAGGCATAGGAGAAATTTTACCAAACAGTTAAAAACCAAAGTTAGTTATTAAAGCAAAAGGAAGTGTGAATCTAGCAAACTGCTGAATGAAAGGAGGTAGTAAGTAATAGCAAGTGACCCTATCTCAATAAAAAGGTAGGGAGAACCAATGACTTCATTTTCTCCAGCATGATCAATTTTCCTCTTATTGATTATCATATTTTCCCTCTGATTGAGGCAAATGCTCTTGAATGTAAAAAAGGTGGCCAAAATGTGAAAGGGACTACTTTCCAAAGACTGGAGAAAGATAAAGCTCTAGTTGAGGCAAAATCAATAGTCACACACTGTATTCTCCAATTAATGGGAAATTCCTGGAAGGCATTATCTCTATATTATCTCTGTATCTCCTGTACCTAAGACAGTGCCCTGACCTTATATAATATATACATCTTGCATTAAATTAGAGTGAAGAAAGATTCTGTATGTAAAGCTGCACAGAGAGATAAGAAAAGGAGAGAGAGAGAAGAACATACAGTATGAAAAATAAGAAAAGCTGAAGAAAGAGAATTGGGTAGTAAAAGAAAACATTATTTCAAACCTGTAACATTAATTCCATCATTCATAGAGATAATTAAGTCTATCCCTTGAGAGGGACATCAAGGCATACTGTATAGAGAGCCAGCCATAACGCTAGATAGAAGTTATGGATTAGAATCATGCCTATGCCATACTCTGACTGTGGGACCTAGACATATCCCTTAATCTCTTGGTAGTCCAGGCAGTTCTCTAAGATTGTAACTGAGAGAGCATATGCTGACACGAATTAGGAGGAATTCCCTTACCATGTTATATACCAGTGAAATCACAAATCTAGTCCCTACCCTTTGACAACCTTCGCCCATAACAGTTACCTATAAAAAGGGTTTGAATGCATTGATTGAAGCAAACATATATTATGTTATTTTTGTTATTTTTTTTAATGATTTTCAGTGGCATCTGATTCTTTGTAACCCCCTTTGGGGTTTTCTTGGCAAAGAGACTGGAAAGGTTTGCTATCTCCTTCTCCAGTTCATTTTGCAGAGGAGGAAACTGAGGCAAACAGGGTTAAATGACTTGCTCAGGGTCAGCCAGCTAGAAAGTGTCTGAGGTTAGATTTGAACTCAGGAGGATATGTCTTCCTGACTCCAGGTGCAGTACGTTATTCCTTTCACTGCTAAGTGGTCCCAAGTATATATTATATCTGTACATAACAGACATGAGCATCATCCAGGCCAAATCTCATCAGCCTAAGGAGCTCCCAAATTTCCTCTAGCTCCAGGCTAAATGATGGCAACTCATCTGGAAGTTAGTTATCCTGGTCATTGAGAGGTTTAATGACTTGGCTATAAATACACACACATAGACGTATGTATGTTTGTGTGTGTGTATGTATATGTGTGTACACATTAAATGAAATAATACTTGCAAGGTACTTTGCATAGTACGTAGAACAGATGCTTTAAAAATAGTAGCTATTGAATATATACATATATACACACACACATTCATGTATATGTGTGTATACACACGTATAGATAGATAGACAGACACACATATACACCCAGGGGTGTATATTTACATCTACATCTTCATCTGTATCTATAGTTTATCTACATCATCTATCTCTAAATCTATAATCTTTCTCAATGAACCATGATTCACATCCAAACTGATCATTTCTCTCATTATTTCCCTTCAAAGAAAAGCTCCTTGTTCCCTTTTGGAACCTATTTGAGCTGCTCCTAAATTGCTCATGATTTTGAGTAAGTGGTCCCAATTTGAAGATACTTTCCAAAAGGTTATTCCCTAATTGTCCAGTCCCTTCACTTGCAAAGGTCGACAGCATCACACCCTGTGAAAGTTCCAAAGATGCTGATAGAAAAGAAAGAAGCATAACCATGTCTATATCAAGCTTCTCAAAAAGTCTATGTCATTAAGCCTGTAGCATTTCTGTCCTGGTCCTGAAGCAGGAAATTTAAGATTGCAGTGCTAAGCATGCCTTAGGGAACCAAGGGGAATATTAGAATTTGCTGCTATAAATAGATCTCGACTCCCCCAAACACTCCCAACCTCTGCTCTCCACTCCCTCCTTTCTTTCTTTATCTCACAAGAGAACCTGAGCTACAAAGTGCTAGGCACTGATAATGCTCTAAGACCTCAGTTCTACATCCAAGTGATAAATTTCTTTCTGGCCCTCTTGGTGCCCAGTCATGTTCAGCTGGATAGGAGCTCTAGCCTCAAGCTATTTACACCATGATCAGGCTAGTAATTAGCAAAATGTTTAATATAATATAGAAGCAATTAGGAGGTGATAACATGCAATTAAGATGTGTTTTCAGATTAAAGATTTTATAGTGCTCTCTTTCTTGAAAAGATAAAGTGCCTATCTCAAAATGTCAAACTGCAGTGATTTCATCTGAATTATTTTCAATTAATATGCATGTATTCTTGCGATGTGTTCACCGTTGTTATTGACATTGATAAATTAAGCTCATCCCAGCTGAATTTATCCTTGAGTCGCTCTATATTTCCTGAATGTCAGCTCTTTATTCCTATTTTTTTTCCCTCTGCCTACAAGCTGTGCATGATCTAAGTCTAAGTCCCTTGATTCATTCCTGGGATTACAGCAATGTGTCAGTCTGAGTGGTACAGTAATCTGCAAGACCATTGTTATAAATAGAGTGTTAGAATATAATTGTTTGTCATGCCATTTCTCCCCTCGCAATCCCCCTGAGTCCTGTTGAAGTAATTTAGACAGCTAAGATGACAAGAGTCTTGAGACTCTACTTATAGAGTTGTCCAACGACTCTTAAACCTACTCTGCCTTTTGAGACCATCTTGTCTGCAAAGGATGCAAAGCGAACGGCAAATGAGTTTTGACTACAGAGTAGATTTAATGCCTGAGTTTGCACAGGCTTCCCTTAGCATGAGGGCCTGAGCATCCGGCCCCCTGACTCATCAGTGTCCTTGTTGAGACAATGGTCATTAAATAGCTTTTACAATTAATTAGGAACTGTCTCAGGCACAACAACTATTAAAGATAACTTAATGGAATTGAAAGAGCAAAGATAGGCACTTCAATTTGTAGTGCCAGTGTAGGGAGCAATGGATTAGAAATAGGGAGATTTAATCTAGAGCATCAGCTCTTTTCTTGATTGGGAAATTGTAGGCGTCATTATTCAGTTCAGTTCAATTAAATAAGCATTTAATAAGTCCCTACTATGTGCCAGGCACTATACTATGTTATAGGTATACAGAGGCAAAATCAAAGTGATCTCTTTTAAAAGTGTAGAAACAACAAGTACGAAAATATAAGCACCATTTTTTTGGCAGAGAGACTACTAAGAAGTGAAGGGAGTGGTGGGGAGAATCAGAAAAGACCTCTCATAAGAGGAGTTGCCACTTTAAGTGATCATTAAGGGAGCTGGGGGTTCCAAGACGTAGAAGAAAGAAGCCCAGTAGCTTGTGTAGGCAGTAGACCAATTAAACTGGATAGTAGTGTGTAAGAGAGAGTAATATTTAATCAGCATAGAATGAAAAATGAATATTAGATAGCGAAGGGGTTTATATGATTTTTTCACATGCAATTTGTGTTTTATCTGAGAGGCAATAGGGAACCACTGATGATTCTTGAAAAGAAGGAGTGCTTAGTGACCAGACCAGTGCTTAGGCATACAATGATGGTGGCTGAGAACCATATGGGTCAGAACAGAAAGAGACCAAAGGCAGAGACATTAGTTAAAAGAATATAGAAATACATCAGACAAGAAGTCATGAAGGTCAGATTTTGTCTCTGCTGCAGCTTTTCCATTTGTAAAATGGAGCAGTAGAGTTAACAGCAACAATAATAAGTGTTGCTCATGGGAATGCTGTCAAGATCAAGGTAGGATTTATTTCTAATGACCATTTTTAACAGAATGTTTTATATCTATGATTTAAGTAGTATTTTGAATGAAATCTCATAATTTCTAATCAATTGAGCAAAAAAAGAGATAAAGTTGTGTTGTTGCAGAATTTTAATTCTATGCATCTCAACAAAGCCTTAGCTAGTAAAAAGAGTCATGGGGGGTATGAATATAGGAAGACAGGAAGGAATAGAGGTGGGGATTTCAACCTAAGTCTTGTGACTCTAGAATTAGTGCAATTTCCCCTTAATCTAGAGGGCTTTATCTTCATCTTCCTGCCCTTTAGGTTTCTATCCATTCTTTCAAGCCCAAACTCATAGGTCATCTGTGATCCCTTCAGTCAATAATGGTACTTGTCCCCTTGGACTTCACAAAGTGTTTTCTTTGTGTTGCTTTCATCGATGAATCAAGTCAGTATGGAGCTGTGACAAGTTTGTAGAATTTGGAATAAAAAACCTTGTGTTCATACCCTGTCCCTTCTGTATGCACAACCTTGAGCAAGTCACTTATTCAGTTCTCATATTAGTATGTGACTGCTAACACTGTCTAATGTGACATCAGCGTAAAAAGTTTTTTGCCATTTACACATCTCTGCAAATGTGAGTGCATCTTGTTTTTTTGATCAATATCTCTTTGTGGTTGAATTCTTGAAATCTTTTCTGAAACCCATTTTATTTGGACACTTGTTTGCGCAATACTAAATGTACTAAGAGTTTTGAATTGTAAGGGACTCTAGCGACCATCTAATTTAGCCTGTCTCTGAAAGGAATCCCTACTATAACATCTTAGATAAATGGTCATAATAATATTTATTCCCTCTAGCTTCCAAAAAGATTTGCAAGGGTTTACAGACCAATGTGTAGCGTAAAACCTATTCCGGAACATTCATACATAAAAGAGCTTATGGGATACTTAAAGGAGCCATTTAGTCATCATTTGAAAAGATGTAGTAACTGAAGTAGATTGAAAAAAAGTCAAACCAAGAGAATGATACACATGTGACTTAATGTAAATTCAGAGAAAATAAGGGCATATGCATTCTGATTGAAGACAGAAACATTGATTCCAGAGGATAGTTGAGGAAATACACTTTCCTCTTCCCAGTAGAGAGTGTAGAGCTCCATGGGTCCTGAAGGTAGCATCTACTATGAAACTCTATTGCTGTGTAGACTGGCGTTACTTAGTTGCTTTTCTTTGTGATAAGGGAGGGTTCTATGAAGGGGATCTGGGAAACAATGTCTGTGTAAAAAACAAAAGATGTTTTAAAACATTCAAAAATGATTAAAAATTTCAATAAAAGATGTCATTTAGTTCCTATTCCAAGTCAAAACACTGAAGATCATGCTAAAAAAAATCAGACAGATGGAAAAATGCAAATACATTTATCTGTCTTAGAGGTGACATATGCAAATTTGCTGGGGGGAGACCAGGCATTTGGACTGTGATGTACTTGGTGCTCAATTAGAAAGGGACCTTGAGTGTAAACATATTCTCCGTTCAACCAGACTGATAGCTGGCACCTGCTAGCATCCTACCTCCAGGGCCACCTTCTACAAAATGCTTTTACCTGTGCTCCAGATGTCAGTTTCCTCCCATTTGCATTATTATTATATAACTTTGTATTTGCTTATCTAAGTACATGTTGTAGTCCTTTGCAAGAATCAAAGAAGTCCTTGAAGGAAGGAAAATGTTCCTTTGTTCTTTATTCTTTTCAGCGTCTAAAAGATCTTGCACAAAAGTGTTAGTAAATGTTTCCTGAACTGAAATGAATTGTGTGTTCTTTTAAGAAGAATGGGGGAGGAGGAGCACATGTCCTCACACTTATTTTGCATGAAGTCAGGTTAACACATTCTAATGTATATTTGAAAGCTTTCTCTAACACTGTTTACTAGTTAGAGCACTAAATTCTCAAATGCCCTTATAATGGTTACGTTATTTACGTGTAGCAAGTTTACTGTTAGGAGTCAACTACGCTAGTAAACAACATTTATGCAGGCATGTTTTTTGTACATTCTGGATTTTTTTTTTACTTTTTTAAAGTTTGTTAACATATATTACATTATCTTATCCTGCTTGTAAAAAAAGAAAAAGAAAACTATGAGGCACATCAAACATGATTGCCTCCATTATAAAGTTGAAACTAATGCTTCCCAAGAACAAATTGATAACTTATTGTAATTTCCCCTCTGAGGCCCCTTCTCTACTTCTCCCTTCAGGGTTCTAAAAGCAATACTTAGAAACCGTTGTTTTCTAAGACTGTTGTTCAAAAGCCCCTATCAGCGTGCTTCCTATTAATTGTCACTAGCATTAATTAGCTTTTTAAGGCATATATGTATAGCAAGAATTGATGTTGCAAACTTCTCCCACCCCTGCAGCTGGACACATACTCTCCCCCTGCCCACACAAGGTCTCTGTGGAAAATGAACTTGGACTTCAAGTATGATGGTGAGGAATTGTGTGAGCAGTGACATATTACAGCTAAACTCACCCCTCCACTGGCCCCATTGTGGAATCCTCATGAAGTCCCTTTTAGTGGAGTTTTCTCCTAAGAAGAATTAGTGTATTTCAAGAGCCAACTGTGAACACAACTCAGAGAATACTCTCTGAAACTGGTCATCCTTGGAGGACTGTTTTTCCACATCTGTCTGTAGATTCTTCCTCTGTTGTCCACTCTGTCAGTCACCTCTGCCACCACCTCTGGTGAATTCAGCTTCCTATTTGAGTTGCCAGTGAGATCTCTGATGATACTGATGGATCTCCTGAACTCACATACTCTTTTGGGTAATCCTCTCTCAGAATACTCATTCACCCAAGATCAGAAAAGAGTAAACATAAAAGAAACTGTAACCAGGTTCTCATAAGCTCATAGCAACTCAGTGGCATATAGGAGTTCTGTCCTTCCTCCTATCCAGAAGCTCAAAGCAGTCCTTGTCTCATTCATTTCTGGGAAGGAAAAGAAGCTGAAAGGTCAATGGGTTATACCTTTTATGGGTATGTGGAGTTGTGGCTCTGTAGTTTCAGAGTTCTTCCAACTCCACAGAAAATTAGAAGACTTATCATTATCTCTTAGTACCAACTACTCAGTCACTCATGGCAGGAAGGATGCTTTCAAAGTTCCAAATGTTAGATTGGAAGCAGGCATGGAGCATTTGTACCTACTCTGTGTGACCTACCAGGAAGCACAGATCTGGACATTCTCTAAGGACTGGATGCCAGTCCTCCCTTTATCATATATATGTAAGCATTATTAAATGATTACAACGTACCAAACACTGTGTAGGTTAGATGCTGCTAGTGTGTGTGTGTGTGTGTGTGTGTGTGTGTGTGTGTGTGTGTATTTTCAAGGAACTGGCATTTTAGATTCTAGTGATACCATGTTATCACTGCTATTTTCTTTCTATTTTCTATCTTGGATGATAATTATGGATCAAATTTGAATGGAACATAAACTTTTTGAGGACAGGGTTTATCTTGGACTTTTTTGGTTTGTTTTTATTTTTATCTTATCTTCCCATTCACAGCTCCAGTGCATGCCTTACAGTAGATATTTAATAAACAGTAGATATTTAATAAATGCTTGTTTAAAATTCATCCCCCCAAATAAATGGTCACAAACATGAATAAATTGTTCATAAAAGAATTGTAAACCATTAAAAATATGAAAGAATGGTCCAAATCACTAATCACAACAAAACTTGCCAAACTCAAAACAACTTTGAGGTAATTGACAAATTAGATGATAAAGGAGAGAAATAGTTAATGTTGAAGTGATTGCAGAAAGAGAGGCAGGCATATCTTTCTGTGACTTTGTGAATTATTTTAAATGTTTGAAAAGGAATTTGGAATTTTGTAAAGAAAATTAACTAGTATTCTCTGTACCATTTCACTCCAAGATAGCAGAACTAGGCATGTTCCCCAATGAGATCACTGGTGAAAAGAAAAGCCCTGTATGCCCCCAAATATTTATAGCATTATATTTGTGATAGCAAAGATTTAGAAACAGTCGATAGCCACATATTGTAGAAGGGAGAGAAAAATTGTGGTACTTTAACATATGAAAGATTACTATAGCAATGACAAACAGGATCAATACAGAGAAACACAGAAAGATATGAACTAAAATAGAGTGGAGGGAGTGGCGTTAAATGCATATGTATATACACAAAGATTTGTATACACATAAACACACACACAATGACTGCAACGCTAGCACGAAAAATGGCCACAAATCTAAAGTGAATGTTGCAAAATTACAAAATATCAGGTATAACCCCAAAAGAGAAATTTAAGAAGGCATCTCCTCACACTGTTTGAAAAAGTGGAGCTGGGGGGAGGTCAAAGGATGCGGAATATTACCTATATTGTCAGATTTTTTACAATTAACTTTGATGATTTTCTTCTCCCTCTTTTTTTTCTTTTTCCCTAAAAAATATTATTTGGTATGACTCTGAGAGGGAGTAGAAGTAGAGATATGAATGGAAATTTAGGAGATATAAAAAAACCAAAGTCGTTAATTTAAATTTATTCTAAAAATACATATTAATTGAGTTGTATCGGAAAGGTAAATAGTTTCTTCTTCTCTTCACATTATCATCACCATGCATAGAAATAGATTTGAATATATGTAAGCCTTGAGTTTTACTTGTGGGTGGTTTAATATTGTCTTCTTAACAAGTCAGGCCAACAGTAGAGAAAGTTCTAAAGAGCACTAACAAAGGTCATTTTGTAGAGGGTTTTTTAAAAAGATACTTAATTTACCCTAAATGAAAAATTTCCCCCAATTAGATACATATACCATTTTAATGAGCCCCTATTTTTTTTTGTATCTCCACAGGAAGATAAGCAAAACTTATTCGTTCGACTACCAGTAGGCATTTGTGCATGGATATCAGATCATGAGAAAGTTTCATCAACAAATGAGGGCATATAAAAACTGGCTAACTCACTCAATGTGGGATTCTTTAAACTTTGGTTTTCACTGCTTTAAACTCATGAAACAAACTCCATTCACTATTTTTAGGTCTCTGAAGGGCAAAACTTTTTTTTTCTTAAATTGCTTTATCATGAATAATCTTGAACTAATTTAAATTGTTATATAATCAAGGAGGAATACTCCACCTAGGAAAGAACAATTTCTTCCAACCCCATCCAGCTCCACTCCCCCATTTTAGAAAATTAGCAATCAATGGTGATCTTTAAATATGAGTATTTATTAATTTCAAATAAAGTATTAAACTTAGTGTTCTCTCTGTTTTCTGTATTTGGGAAACTGAATAAGAATTTTATTTTCAAGCAAAGTTAAAAAGCATTTGTGATAACACAAAGTGCTTCAGCACTGCGCTAAGCACTAGGGATGCAATGAAAGGGGAAAAAGGGTGTTCATAGTCAAGTTAGGGAGGCAACATGCAATCAACTATGTACAAAAAATTATATACAGGATAAATGGGGTATAATCTCATATAGAAGGCACTAGTATTGGGAAAGACTTTATGTAGAAAGTAGAATTTTGGCTGAGACCTGAAAGAAGTCAGGGATGAGGAGGGAGAGAATAAGACACATTCAGTGAAAATGTTTGGAGTCAGGAGATGATGTGTCCTGCATGAAGAAGAATATGAAATCCAGTGTCACTAAAGTAAAGAAGACTGGTAAGGCCAGAAGGGGTCAAAATCCTCCAAATAGAGGATTTTATAATTAGTTCTGGAGATAATAGGGATTCATTGGAGTTTATTGACTAGAAGGGTGACATGGTCAAACATGTGCTTTAGGAAGATCAGTTTGGTACCTGAAGGCAGGATAGACTAGAGTCGGAGGCTGGGAGACCAACCAGAAGGCTCTTGTAGTAATTCAAGTGTGAGTTAAGAGGGTTAGCTCCAGAGTGGTGGCAATGTGAGAGGAGATGCACAAGAGATGTTGGGAAAGTAGAATTAGTAGAATTTGGAAACAGAATGAATATCTGTGAGAGAGTGAAGAGTCAGGGATAACATAGCTGCTGTGGACCTCTGCAGAAATAGGAGAATTAAGAGGTGATTTGGGTGGAAGGACAATGAATTCAGTTTTGGATTTATTGAGTTTGAGGTGTCTATAAGACATGCAATTTAAGATGCCCCAAAGTCAGTTGAGGTTAGAAGAAAGTGGAGGGTTGATCAAGTAGATCTGAAATTCCTCCACATAGAGGAGATAATTGAATCCACAGGACATGATGAAATCACCAAGTGAGATTGCCAAAGAAAATAGTATTGTTTTCCAATGTTCAAATAAGTCTATAGAAACTTTTAAATGATTATACATGTGTGGTAGTTGTCTATGGAAAAGATATTTGTAAAATGTGTCTATTTCTCTCTTGTATTTAATAACTAATATTAGGACCAAGTTTTTCTCCTTTTTTGCTTCTTCATCCAAAAACCAACCAGGATGGGAAATCTCTCTTAAAGATTTACCCAGGCCAACATATAATCAGACAGCAAAAGAAATTCTAGGTTTTGACTACTGAGCATATTTCTGCTCATTGTGCTTGCTCAGACAAGTCTGGGAAAGTATTCATTCTTTCTTTTTCAGACAGGTGACATAGAAATTACTACGTCTGTTTGACCAAGATTTGGGTGATCACATACCCAAGACCATCACTGTAATATAGAACATTCATTTTCTCATTAATTGCTAACTAATCAGAGTTGATTGATTCCATCAGGTACACCTACTTTTTGAAGGGCATATAAACTGAGACCACCACCATGAGGGGTCTTTGGTTTAAGAGAGAGATTGTCAAAATGACCATCCTTTTATCAAAATATTGGCATTACTAATAAATGATTGTCACCTAGAAATTATGTCTCTCAAACCTTTTTAAGACCCACATATTTAAACTCTCCCATCAATAGGTAACAGATGTGAACTAGAACTCTCCAGCATTTACCAAAATGAAATTAAAAGGGAGATAGAGTCAGTGATTCCAAATTTCCTAGAGTCGAGCCTTTTGATGAGCATGGACCCTTCAGTCACCTGATGAAGTCCGGATGCCTTCTCTGAATAAATTTTTGTTTGTTTGTTTTTCTGTAGCCATTGGGAGCTTTACTGACACAAAAGCAGTGGACCTGAGATTTAGCAAGGAGCTAAACAAAGGGCCCTGATATAAAAGAAGAACCAGACTTATATAGTACTATTTTAGGGTTTCTTATGGGGGTTAGAGATTTAGAGACAAGATAAGGGCATAAGATGAGGACAACGAATGACATGAGATAAGGGAGACAAAAGAATTCCATGACCCAGGATGGGGTGGGAGACAAGGAATTTTAGGGTCCAGGATAAGGGGAAGGTTAGTGGTATGTCAAGATAAGGGGAGACTTCAGGGTGCCAGGAAAAGAGAAACTCAACTCTTAATGCACCTTTGTATCAAGAGACTTTAGGTTTCCATTAGAGGATAAACCAGGGAAAGGGCAACTCAATCTTTAGGGCACTTTTGTATCCCCATCATTTCTCCACCAGGTTTGGGGGGAAGGGTCGAAGGTCATTGTCTTCAGGAGCTGCTTCCTACAGGGGCAAAGAGTCCATTTTAAGGGTCAGGAATAGGTTGAGGAGGGGTGGTCAGCTTGGAAGTGCAGAATGTGGTGCCAGCTGAGTCCAGAGTGGAAAGAGGCAAGCCACTTGGGGATATCAAGGGAAAAGATTGGCATCCTAAAAGTTACTGAGGGTGAGAAGACACAAAGAAAACCAGGAGGTTAAGCAGGCAAGTAAAATTATCAATAATGGGGTCAGAATGGCAGAAAGAAGGGAGAGAAACCACAACCCCCAGGAGGAGATAGGAGGAGGTAACAGCTTCGAATGGATGTCTTGCATCCAAGAGGCTGCCTGTAATATCCTTTGAGTGCTCAAAGGATAAACTCCACACAGGGTCTTCAGGGAATGGAGGGAGAGTTATGGAGGAGTACCTTAGTATCTGGGGAATGATAGTGACACATTCAGCAATCATGTATTCTGTCCGGAAGAGTTCCCTATTTGAATTAAGGCATTAGACTCACAGCCCTGGGGAAGCAGTCCTAACCATAGGCACAGAGTGGAAATCAGATATCTGTGGGCTAGGAACAGGGGAAGTCGTTCAAAGTGGTGCCCAGAACACTTCATAGCTAGAAAGTACACAGGCCATTTCCCAAGGTGAGGGGCTTCAATACATAGTCTTCTCTGATCACTTTTCAGGCTAGTCATACCCTGCCTCTTGCTTGCTTCTCTGCTTTATCACTCTTGTTTGCCTCACCATCCACCCAAATGTTTTCTGGAGAGAGACAAGGAACTATCCCTGCCTGAGTGGGGGTTGGGAGAAGAGTAAAATGAGGCTGAAGCAGTATCCAGAGGATTCAGAGAGTGTGGAACAGGTGTTCTTGTTGTATGACCATCTGGAGGTGGATAGTTGATAGTCTAGGAGACACAAATCTTCCATTCTTGGCTGGAGAGGAGCTGTAGTTACTTCTGAATAATGTTTTCTTTTAAATGTTTAAATAAAATACATAAGATTAAAAAAGATAGCAAATATATTGAAATATAGTTATCAAAATATTACATGTTCCAAAATCATGGATCCCTAAAAATCTATCCATGTACCTCTTGGGGTTTCAAGGACCCCAGGTTAAGAACATGTCCTCAAGTTTGACTGAGTTCTGTGATCAGTCACAAAAAAGTTTTAAAGGTCTGATTTTTAAATAATATTCTTTTTTTTGGATATATAAATTTATTTAACATTTTTTTTACATTTATTTTCACAAAATTTTGGGTTCCAAATTTTCTCCCCATTTGTCCCCTCCTCCCACCCCAATACACCAAGCATTCTAATTTCTCCTATCACCAATCTGCCCTCTCTTCTATCATCCCTCCCTTCCCTTGTCCCCATCTTCTCTTTTGTCCTGTAGGGCCAGATAACTTTCTATTCTCCATTACCTGTATTTCTTATTTCCTAGTAGCAAGAACAATACTCAACAGTTGTTCCTAAAATTTTGAGTTCCAAATTCTCCCCATCCCTCCCTCCCCACCCATTCCCTTTGGGAAGGCAGGCAATTCAATATAGGCCCTATCTGTGTAGTTTTGCAAATGACTTCTATAATAGTCATGCTGTGTAAGACTAACTATATTTCCCTCCATCCTATCCTGCCCCCCATTGTTTCTATTCTCTCTTTTGATCCTGTCCCTCCCCGAGTGTTGACTTCAAATTGCTCCCTCCTCCCATTGCCCTCCCTTCCATCATCCCCCCCACCCTGCTTATCTCCTTCTCCCCCACTTTCCTGTATTGTAAGGTAGGTTTTCATACCAAAAAGAGTGTTCATTTTATTCCTTCCTTTAGTCGAATGTGATGAGAGTCATGTTTTTTTCCTCAACTCTCCTCTTTTTCCCTTCACTGAAAAGTCTCCTGCTTGCCTCTTCTGTGAGAGATAATTTGCCCCATTCCATTTCACCCTCTCTCCTCCCAATACATTTCTCTTATACATTTGCCTTAATTTTTTTAAGACATGATCACATCCTATTCAATTCACTCTGTGCTGTCTGTGTGTGTGTATGTGTGTGTGCGTGCACACATGTACGTGTGTGTGTAATCCCATCAACTACCCAGATACTGAAAAGTTTCAAGAGTTACAAATATTGTCTTGCCATGTAGGAATGTAAACAGTTCACCTTTGGTAAGTCCCTTATGACTTCTCTTTGCTGTTTACTTTTTCATGCTTCTTCTCATTCTTGTGTTTGAAAGTCAAATTTTCTTTTCAGCTCTGGTCTTTTCATCAAGAATGCTTGAAAGTCCTCTGTTTCATTGAAAGACCATATTTTCCCCCGAAGTATTATACTCAGTTTTGCTGGGTAGGTGATTCTTGGTTTTAGTCTTAGTTCCTTTGACTTCTGGAATATCCTATTCCCTGCCCTTCGATCCCTCAATGTAGAAGCTGCTAGATCTTGTGTTATCCTGATTGTATTTCCACAATACTGGAATTGTTTCTTTCTAGCTGCTTGCAATATTTTCTCCTTGACCTGGGAATTCTGGAATTTGGCCACAATGTTCCTAGGAGTTTCTCTTTTTGGATCTCTTTCAGGTGGTGATCGATGGATTCCTTGAATACTTATTTTGCCCTCTGGTTCTAGAATATCAAGACAGTTTTCCTTGATAATTTCATGAAAGATGATGTCTAGGCTCTTTTTTTGATCGTGAGTTTCAGGCAGTCCCATAATTTTTAAATTGTCTCTCCTGGATCTATTTTCCAGGTCAGTTGTTTTTCCAATGAGATATTTCACATTCTCTTCCATTTTTTCATTCTTTTGGTTTTGTTTTGTGATTTCTTGGTTTCTCAGAAAGTCATTAGCCTCCATCTGTTCCATTCTAATTTTGAGAGAAGTATTTTCTTCAGTGAGCTTTTGAACCTCTTTTTCCATTTGGCTAATTCTGCTTTCGAAAGCATTCTTCTCCTCATTGGCTTTTTGAACCTCTTTTGCCAATTGAGTTAGTCTATTTTTCAAGGTGGTATTTTCTTCAGCATTTTTTGGGGGTCTCCTTTAGCAAGGTATTGACCCATTTTTCATGCTTTTCTTGTATCTCTCTCATTTCTCTTTCCAGTTTTTCCTCCACCTGTCTAACTTGATTTTCAAAATCCTTCTTGAGCTCTTCCATGGCCTGAGCCCATTGGATATCTATTTTGGATGTTTGAGATACAGAGGCCTTGACTTCTATGTCTTTCCCTGATGGTAAGCATTGTTCTTCCTCATAAGAAAGGAAAGGAGGAAGCATCTGTTGACCAAGAAAGTAATCTTTTATGGTCTTATTTTTTTTCCCTTTTCTGGGCATTTTCCCAGCCAGTTACTTGACTTCTCAGATTCCTCTCTGCCCCCACCTCACCAGTGCTTGGGGTCTGAGATTCAAATGCTGATCCCCAGCCTCAGGGCTTTCAGTGGGGGGAGGGGATTCTATTCAGTGGGAGATTAAGTACTGCTGCTCAGGTGGGGGCAGGGCCGCCTCCCAGGCTCAGTTCCCTCAGTGGGTTTATGTGGAGATCTTCAGTAATGGATCTGAGGTCCTGTCTGCTCCAGGAGTCCCTGGCCACTGCTGCTTCTGCCGCTTCCTCCAGAGAGGGCCCAAACCATGGAGACACCTGGCTCCCCTCTTGGCCAGTCCAGAAGGCTGTCTGACTGACCTGTAGCACCTATGGGTGGAGGGACACTCTCGCCCGCTGGAAGTTCTGTCCCTGAAGCCTGCTCGGATCTGCTCCTCTGGGGCCACTCGTCCAGGGCAGGGGCTCCACTCCACGTCCAGTGCCAATGGACCTTTGGGGTCAGTTTTTCAGGGCTCTCTGGAACAGAAATCTCCTCCCCTCTGCTGCTGCACGGCTTCCACTGCTCCAGAACCCATTGGGAGTTCTTTCCATAGGTAATTTATGGGCTGTGGGTTTGGAGCTCGCATATGTGAGTCTTTCTACTCCACCATCTTGACTCCTCCCCCCCTTAAATAATATTCTTAACAGTTTATTTTATAAATATTTTTTCATTATAATTTAATATATTAAACATTTACATAATGCTTCAAGATCTGCAAAATCTTTACATAATCACACTTGATTATAGCCACTTTTAATTGAGTACTTTGCATCTTTGGCTTCCCCAAACATATTTATCTGTCCTAGAGGCAGCTGGATGGCACAGTGGATAAAGGACTGGTCCTAGAGTTAAAATTTGACCTGACACTTACTAGATGTATGATTCTGAGCAAGTTACTTGAATTCTGTCTGCCTCTATTTCCTCCTTTATAAAAAATAAGCATAATAAATTTTGCCTCTCAGGATCACTGTGAGGATCAAATTAGATAGTATCTGTGAAGCACTTTGGAAACCTTAATGTGTTATATAAATGTTAATTACTTTCTGTTTACTATAATCTAGGCAAATAAAAAGACTTATGATGATCTGAAAGGCTCCAGACTTTTGAGAATAGGTTTGATGTCTTTATTAATCGCTAATTCTAGGAATTTCTTTAAGCCTTCCTGCTCCAAACTCACTCTTCTTTCTTATTACACATTAAACATTTTCACAGTAATATTTTTTTGAGTAGGATAGAGTTTATTACATGAGTAATCTTCTAATCACATGTCTTAAAGTGATGGGTGATAGCCTAAGCCTTCATTCTCAATTGAAGTTATTGACCAGACTTGGGGTCAAACAGGTAGATAGCTCCAAGTGAGGAACTTCCTCTATCAAGGAAGATTATAAATTCTTGGTCTTATAGAGCTGTTAGTGGTACTTAGAGATTAAATAACTAGCCTAGAATCACACAGTTAGTATGTGTCAAAAGTGGGACTTAAACATTTATCTTCTTGTCTCTGAGGACAGCTCATGGTCCATTATATTATGTTGTCCTGATGTTAACTTTTTTTAGCATTTTAGAATCTTGCATTTTCACAAGTTGGATTAATTATTGGGTGGGAGAATAAATATAATCTCTGAATTGTTTATGGTCTATTCTTTATGGCCTGGATTTAAATCTTTAAAGTGGGAAGATGTTTGTGTTAATTTAAAACTTTTTGTGCAAAACTTGCTTTATTACCTTAAAACCAGTTTCTCATGACTATAAAGAAATCATTGCTGAGATTGTGGAAAGATAAGAAACTTCCAGGAAGTAGGCTCAGGAAAGTTGGTAGCAAAACCCATCTCTTATCTAGCACCTCAAAAATAGTAAGGAACACCTGAAAGAAAACAAAAGAAGAAACAAAACAAATATGAGTGACAGAGACAGACAAACAGACACACAAAGAGAGACAGAGAGAGAGAGAGAGACAGAGATGGAGATAGAGACAGAGAAAGTTAAAAAGAGGGAGACAAAGATAGAGAAATAAAGAAAGGGAGGGAGGAAGAGAGAAGAGAAGATGAGAAAAGAAGAGAAAAAAGAGAAGGAAAGGGAAGGGAAGGGAAGGGAAGGGAAGGGAAGGGAAGGGAAGGGAAGGGAAGGGAAGGGTCTCTAACAAAGAGCCTCAGAAAGGAAAAGAAGGAAATGAATAGCATTATGAACTTCCTGTTCCAATACACAGGCCACCTTTCTATTCTCTATCCCATGATGTTTTTCACTAGTAATGAATAATAATGCAAAAGCATCTAATAAATATCAATAGAAGCTACAAAAATATTCATTATTACTAGGAATACAATAAAAACAACAATTGGAAAACTGAAATGTAATGCATGATATTAATAAGCAAAATATTTAAAACAGCATGATTTGATGGATGTAGAAAAAGTCTTTTTACAAAATGTAGCATCTAGTTATACTAAAAGGCATTGTTACAAAAGGGCTTTTGTTTAACATGACATAAGTTTTTCTTTAACAAACACCATCTTAAAAACAAAGGAACTTATAGAATTATTCACAATCAAGAAAAATTAGAAACTTTTCCATTAAAGTCAGGGATAAAATAGTGATCCTTATTGTCTCTACTACTAATTAATACAGTGCTAGAATATCAGCTATATCAATGACAAGCAAAAAAAAATTAGAAGTATAACTTATAGGCAAATATGAAATAAAATTATTTTTATTTGGGAAATGACATGGCAATTACTTAATGATCCCTGGGCATTCAGTGGAAAAGAAGAATCAAAATAATAGCCAGTAGAGTAAAACTATGAAAATTAACTTTCTATGTACCTTTAACAAACCCAGGAGAAGGCAATAGAAAAATTATATTAGAGATTACTAAAAACTAAATAAAGTAATTAAGAGGTAACCTGCCATTACAACTTATTTTTTAATAACTAGAATAAAGGGAAATCAGCCTACTACAGTCCAATACTTATTCAGTTTTGAGATGACCACATGTGTATGTAACAAGATAAAGAATAAACAATGAAATACCTAGGATATAAGGTTCAATGTATGCCCCAAGGAAAAATAAATGCTTGTAAACCAGCAAGCAAAGCATTTTAGAGGTCAAATAATATAGGCAAAAATAGGGCAAATATAAATAGCAATTTAGAAAGGCGACTAATGGAAAAAAAGATTAACATTTTAATTTGAATGGACATTACTGGGAAACAAACAGTCAATCTATCCCTTATTTCAAGACTTGACTCCAATGTTACTTCCTTTAGAAAGGCTTTCTTGATACCTTTTAGGTTTTACTGTCTAGTTCATACTCAAATTATTTTGCATTTACTTATTTATGAATCTGCTATTTATCTTGAGAAGATTATAAGCTCCTTGAAGACAGGGTCTGTTTTTCATTTTGTCTTTGCATCCCTAGCACTTTGCACATTTAATAGACAGTTACTGAATGCTTTTTGAATTGAACTCAATTGAAATAGAAGAGAAAGATGCTCAACAAAGGAAAAAAGGAATATAAATTCTCAATTGAATCTATTTCACAGTGAGAAATATCCAAGAGATAAATAAAAGAAATGGATAAAAACATTAGAACTCTTTGAAGGGAAGATATTGAAGTGCTTTGTTCTCTGTGATAACTTTATCTGGAAAAAAGAATTCAAATCATAAATTTCCTTTTATTCCCATGTGGTATGGATGAAATGTTCTGGTTCTTTCATCAATCTAGTTTGTAGAAAGATACTGTGAATTTCCTTTTTAAAAGTAGAATATATTTAACAGATAACTATTCAAATATGTTTTAATCATTGATGATTCAGAAGATTCTTCATTATTTCCTTTGACTCTATTCTACTGTACATGTGGAAGGAGATAAATTAATGATGTCAAGAATTCTCTTATAATAGTGGATAACACACCTTGTACAAATAATGGAATCATGTTTGTGAAGTCTGAGGGTAAAGAAGATGCTTAGTTTCATAGAATACCTATGACCCTGGCCATTTATATTTTCAATGTCAATCAGTAAAGAGAAGCATTGACACATGCATTGTCATTCATGGTCAAATTAGAGACAAAGAAATATTTGGTAATTTCAGTTTTCTGTGGTTTAAGAAAAATTGCAATTTTCAGATCCACACTTTTTGAGGAACTCCGTAAAAATGAGATGGAAGTGCAGCCATGATTTTGTTCAGTTAGGGAGCTCTCAGTTAGGAGAATCTCTCTTCCGGTGTGGAACAGCATCTTTCATGTAACATCAAGTTTTAGAGTTTCTTGGGTACACTGAGATATTAAATGGGTCACACAGCCATTATGAGTCAAAAGCAGGACTTGAACGCAGTTCTTTCTATCTCCAAGGTCTGCTTTCTATTCCTTATATAATACTGAGAAGAGATACTATGGCAAATTGGATAGAAACAATATTTCAGTTAAATATGGTTCTAAGAAACATATATAGATATGACTCAAGAGCTAAGCAGCTGCTAGCGATAGGGGAAGATTAGAGACCATGTTGTCAGAATTGCAGATCTGCAGATCTGCTTCAAAAATCACATTAAATAAGCTAATTTAAAAGCTAAATCAAGAGATCAAAATTGAGCAATAAATAATGTACCTCACCAAAGATTTCAAAATTAAAACTTAACTGGATTTTTTTTCTGATGTTGTAAAATAGTACAGCTTACTCTTTTGATTGCTTTAATCATAGCAATGAAATGTGACTTTTAAATGTGAACATCATTTAATGAATTAAGTATACAGGAGTAGAGAAGGCTTGTGTGTTTCTCTAACCACAATAATGTAAAATGCAAATGCATTCTTTTTTAAAGCATATTTTTCTGCTCTTGTCTAAGAAGTATCCTGTAAAATATGTAACAAGATATTTCACAGAAGTATGACCACATGAGTCTTTGCCTTCATTGAGAGACTTGATTGAGAGGGATTCAGAGAAGATGTTACAAGAGGTCCAGCTATCTCTCCCCTTGATAATTCAGGATCATTTTCAATTCTCATATCCAATGGTTACAAAGTTCTCAAGTCTCACATTCTCCGTTTAATGAAGCCCATAACCATTACTAAAGGTACATAGTTATTTCAAGGAACTCAAAAGTCCAAAGTCGTGATTTTTGCTATTAAAATGTTCATTTCTTTTCCAAATCCCTCTGTAATCAGGTGACAGAACATTTCATACTATAAACTAAATATGTAAACAACCTTTCCATGAAGTAATATCTGTGGCATTTTAAAGATGTCAATTCAATTGAAGAATAAATGTTAATATTAATAAATAAAAATATTCTTATTTTCTTTTGTTGCTCATATTTTTCTAAAGCTTGTGTTCATAAGCTTACCTTAGCTTAGAGTGATTTAAAACGGTGAAATGTTCTAGTCCATTGATAACTAAGTGAAGAATCCATAATATAGCCTTTTAAAAATCTTCCTGATCAGACTTAATTCTGCTGGGTGACATAAAGGATCCATTTACATTTCTAACACTTTAAAGAAAATTGAAAGAAGACTTTTAACAACTGTGCAGTTTAGTTACAACATTTGCTATTAAAGGGTTGATTTTATTTCAGAGATAACTCACTTGTTAATGACTAAAGGAAAAATTACCCTTAGCAGCCTTTACTCCAGCCAGCACTATACCTAGCCATATGCTTGTGTTTAGGAGATGGGGGACCTCCATATTACAATATGTAGACTACCCAACTAATTTTGAAAATCCGATCTTAAAACCTAATTCAAGGGGAAAACCTCTCAACTCAACAAAAGGAATTATTGCCGGAGATTAAACGGCTTGATGCTGTCCATTGTTCTAGCCGTTGTCAGAAGGGAATATTAATTGAGATGTGCCTTGGATTACAGTGGGTATTCCACAGTGGTTCACATGTTTCCTGGTGGTCTTTCCAACAGGAATAACACAAATGAGCGAAATAAGATGGATCATTTGGAACCTCAGTGGTTAGGCCATTGTTCCACTCCTCACAAAAGGTAATGCTTGGTTGATTTGCTTTATTTCTTGGCTGTTCTGATTTTTTTTTCCCTGTGCACCCTAATCTCTACTACTTCCTCTGTGAGTCATCAGCAGCTGGACCCAGGGAGACCACGGGAATTGGCTCTTGGTAAAGAGCTTTAATGGTGTGATTACTCAAGTTCATTTCTTTGTGAGCCTGGTTAAGAATCACGAGTCAGGAGAATACAGAAAAGGGTTATTTTGCATTTTTCTTCTTTAAAAGAACTTCAAGTCATTCTGATCTGTTTCTGCATTCATGCTTATACTTGCATATCATTGTGTATTTCTGCATACATGTGTATATATTTGTATGTATTTTGTGGGAAGAAAATCCCAACTAAAATGTGACAGTAAGAATGTTTTCCATTGTTAGGCAGTGTAATCTAATTGCTTTAATTAGAATTTGTTTTGCTTATAAAATGCCTTATTTTCCCCCCCTCCCTTTTAAAGTCCAAAAGAGATGCTTAATTACTCACTTTTCACACCTCATCCCCTGGACTTGATGAGATTTTCCTCCTTTAAATTTGGTAACCTCCTCCTCCTCATCCCTTGAATCAACATTGGCCACAGATTCTTGTTTTTTGACTAGGCTGAGTCTTAGTTGTTTTCTATTTCATTTGAACCAAAATACTGCAGTATGGAGCCTTGCAACAAGGGGAAAAGCAGAGCTCGAGCTCGAGAGTGGCACCAGTAATTCTAATTTTTAGAAAAGGGTGCCCAGTGGTGGGCTACTTTACAAACTTCAGAGGGAAGAACTTATTCTGAGGGCACAGGGAAAATCTGACTTGGTAGAGATTTCTTTTTGCTGTTTCAATTCAAATAAGTTGTCATTAACATGAAATAGCATGAAATATTTTTTATAGGGAGGTGAACTGGGACTCAGGAAGACCTAGCTTTAAACTTCACATCTGACTCATCCTGGCAACTTTCTAAGATGCAGAGAAAACTCTAGCCTATGATGACTAAGGAAGTTACTTACCAGCAATTCCATACTCTGATGAAATTACAGCTTCTCTCTATACCCCTATTTTTTAAAGAGTACTCTCCACTTAATGTGCACCTCCCTCTGCTAAAGTCCATGTTTTTTTTAGGAATAGTGGATGATAGCCAATATCTGATGGACAGACTGCAAAAAGGGAGTGTGGTCACTTTAACTAGTAAGTAAATTAGACATTTACTTACTAGTATTTGTAAGTAAAGACTTATACATTTAGTATAAGGGGGACTCCTACCCTATACAAGATCATTAAGTACAATCGGCAAAGTCTGGTTGTGGTGCTCACTTAGGATTTACCTCTGTGCTTTTTGTGTTACCTTTCCTTGTGATGGCCATTTAAACATTTTCCCAGGACCATCCTCTCCAGACAGAGCTCCATGCTCTGGACTTAAGAGAAACAATGCGGCATGATGAATAGAATGATAGATTGGGAGATGTGGCTTCAAATCCTATTTGAAATCACTGGGATTCATAGATCTGCAACTATGAACAATAGTCTTTGGACCTCAGTTTTCTTATCTACAAAATGTAGATGATACCATTTATGGTACCTATCTCCATGAAGCTGCTGTAAGCTCAAACTAGATTCTGTAGAATATTTTGCACATCCTATAGTGTTACAGTGGATAGAATACTGGTGCTGGAGTGAAGAAAACCTGAATTCAAACCAGCTTCTGACATTTACTAGGTGTGTGACCCTAGACAAGTAATTTAACCTCTGTTTTAGTCTCCTTGTCTAAAAAAATGGAGTTAATAATAGCATTTATTTCCCCAGATTGTTGGATAAAGTGAGAGTCATTAATAAATCACCTTCAGTTCTTTAAAAAGTACTATATAAATATTAGTTATTAGTATTAAGCCAGTGATTATTATCCTTTCCTTTTCTCCTTTGTCCAGCATCAAAGCATTTTTGTTCTCTGACTCATTTTCCTGAGACAACTGCTAGGGATGCCTTTTCATACTATCTTTATGTTTCACTTACCTTTTCTAAATATATTTGGGGAGTTTGGGAAGGGAATATTTCAGATGACCCTTATTTGTTTCTCATAAAGGTGTTCATACATAAAGTGTCCAGAAAGTGACTTGCTTAAATTAATCACTATAAGTATATTAAACACTATGAAGTTACTATCATCAATAACTCACTACTCTAACACTCTGAGTTTTACAAAGCACTTGAACAAGAAGATATCATGAGATTTAGGGCTGGAAAGGACCTCAGATATCATAGACCAGATTCCAGACTTTAGAGTGAGGAAATTGAGATCCACAGAGCTTAAGTGACATGGAATCATAGAGCTTCAGGTAGAAGAAAGCTTAGAGTCAAATCTCCTTATTTTATAGATGATATAAATATATATATATATATATATATATATATATATATATATATATATATATATATATAGCCAGGTAAGTTGAAAGATTCTCTAAAAGTCACTCAGTCAGTTACATATGAGACATTTGATCCCAGATCATTAAATAAAATAATCTACCATTTCATGCTATTTTGAATTACTACCTTTCCTGTGCATGCCATGAAAATGCACAAATTGTTCAAAATATCATGAAATTATAGTGTATCTAAAACATTTCATCTTTGTCACTTTATGCCTGTGCTATAGCAATGTTATCTAAAGTTAATACTAATCAGTTACATAAAAGGTTACTGTTTTCTTTATAAACACACATACTTTATAAACACACATTCTTTATAAACACACATATAAACATACAAGCATATACATTCACACATACTTTCACATGCATATGCACACACACACACACTTGAACTACATACAAATTTTACCTGATATTATAAGGTTAAAATTCTGCGTTAGGAAAATTCCTCCCCATCTTGTATCTGACTATTCTTCTAGCACCATTGACATTGATGCTAAGAAGGTCCTTACATAGCATCTGATCCAATCTTCCTCTAGAAGAAAATGAAGTTCATAGACGACTTTCAGTGATTCCATGTCTAGTGAGTCATACAGGCAGAAGTAGAACTTGAATCTCTTGACCTCCAAAATAGAACTTTTCTCACTAATTATTCATTAAGTTCCTACTTGGTACAAAGTGTTATGTTAGATGCTAGTCATAGGCATAGACATTTTTTGTCCCTCTAAGTCTGTCTTTATTAAGTTCCAACTCCTCCATCCAAGGTCCAACATCGTCTTTCAGAAATAAAGCCTACTCCTGTGGTTTGAACTCCCCTTGGGAGGTAAATAAATTTGGAGTTTCTAGATAGGCAGAGGCACAAGATTCTTCCACTTTCATCCCAGGGACAAACATAGACATCTAGTATTACAGTTCTAAGTAAAGGATTTGTACACCACCACCACTCCTCACCCACACTCAAGAGGAAAAATGAACTTGGGGCTGCTAGAAAAGTAATCTCCTTCTTACCACATCAGAACTGTCTCAATAAGTTATACAATAGTTCAATGCAAAATCAGGTCTTTTGCTTCTGATGTCAAGGCTCTTTTAGTTCCAGATGTGGGTGATATTCTTTTCTTCAGCAGGCTATTTTTATAATGGAAGTCTGGATTCTGGGTTGCTCTTGTTTCCAAGAGTCTGGTGCTTCCTGGGATCTTTAAACATATTATCTCACTATCGGACTTGGTCCTAGAACTCTTTGAGTGAGGGTTCCTGGTGAAAAAATCCAGAGGAGAGTGTTGTAAATGAACTTTCTTTTTCCCTTCTATAAATCCGACTTCAGAACTTCTCAAACTCAGAGTTGCTGGAAAGGCAACCCTGAGACTGGAGCTTCTCTCTTTCTAGAAGCTAAATTCATAACTATTCCAAGACCTTGACATTTTCTAATTCTCCTTCTCTATCCCGGAATCTGATGTTCAGGAACTCTCTTCTCAAGCTCATGAAACCACTAGGTGCCTCTGCCTCAAGGAATCCATCAATGACTCCAAGGAAGAGGACATACATGTATAATTCCTTCCCAACCCTTGACACTCTAGGACTCAAGTCTGATCTTGGCTCTGGAAAAAAGGAAAGAGAATTAAGAGGGAAATTCTGCCAGCAACCCCAATTTTATAAGCCAGTACAAAATAGTGTTTCCAAACCCACAAAAGCCTAAGCCATGTATTTCATCCTCAATTGATCCCCAACAACCTAAGCCAATCAATTTACTCCCAATGGAATATGTTCAACAACTGGGCTCCAAACAAAAACTCATCACTTGTAAACTTATTAGGTTGATCACCCACCTTGGGACTGACAATGCAAAGAATTCACATCAGAATATCTGTTCATTGCGATAGATTTAGAAACTGTCATCTATCACCAAATTAGAGAGTCCTAATTCATGAGAACAGTCAAAACTGGACAAAGATACAAAGAATTTGGTGGGAATTGGTAGCAAAGTGGCCTCATTGAGTATTTTGATCATTGCTTTTTAGCGTCTGTCTTACTACAAGTATACTTTTGAAAACATATGTATAGTTTAAGAGAAAAAGATCTTGAAAGAGTATTCATGAGAAACTATCTTGCATATTATGATATGTATATTCATAGCACATTTAGAATATTTATAAGACAAAAATGAAGTTTTGATTCTTTTAATCAGTGAAGAGAACTTAAATAAGAAAGCGGTCTGAGGTTAAAATGAGATAAAGTAAATATAGGTTAAGTATTTATAATGAAAGAGAAGTGTTTCCTTAAAGTCATGGAAGACATACATTAGAAAAGAAAGAGTTACCTCTGAAACTCCTGACTTACAGCAGACAAGTCATGCCACAAAGGAACATGAGGTTTAGAACCAAAAGGAACCTTGAAAGTCATCTTGTCCAACTCTTTCATTTCACAGATGAATCAACTGAGCTACTGAAGAGGAAAGTACTTTCTGGTCACAGAAATAAGTTTCACAAGGATTTAACCCAAGGACTCTGATACCGTATTCAATATTGTTTCAAACACACCATACTTGGTTTCACCAAATAGGGCTAAAACTATATTAAAGGCCAAGTTAGAGAGATAGACATAATGACCACAAAATTTTGTTTTTTCATCTATTGTGCACAGAATTTTATGGAATTGTAGGAACTGTCTTTAACACTCATACATATTACCTCTCATATAAGGAAGAGAACAGCTTGGAACACAGAAATATATGTGTAAGTCTTAACCACAATAAATAGGCCAAAATAGAAGTGGGCAGTTTTTTTTCTGTAAAGGCAAAATAGTACATATTTTGAAATATTTACATAATATATACAAATTTGCCTCTTGGCTGATGCAAGTTTCATAAGCCAAAAGGCAAATTTGAAGATATTATATAAGTATTTTTGAAACAAGAAAGAAAAAAAATTTCCAGAAATCTTTTGACAGAATTCAAGATATAATAATTACAAGGGTTTTTTTTCTTTTTTCTTTTTGGTAATGTAGATATACTAATGGAAAAAAATGGTATTTTTGGAGGGGATTATATTTTGTTCAATTGAGGTTCAAAGGTAGTGTTCTACATCATCAAAACTGACTGCCAATGGTCATCTGTTAATGTCAATCTGTAATGAGTCTTTGCATATTTCATCTTTGAAAATGTATTTTCACACAGATAGTTACTGCCAAATACCAGTATCAATCCACGTACATATGATTTTTAATGGAACATGTATATTACTTGGAAGGCACTTGTAGAACCTTTTTAGATTCTTCTTATTTTTTTGCCTTTTGCGTGTCTTTACATTGCAGATTAATAACTTGAAATGAAAAGTTATGTGGAAGCTTTTCCATTGTACAGTTAAATGGATTTTGAAATATGAAAATTTCCTTTGCACTTGCTACTGGAACTGTAGTTTGAGCTCAGAAAATATACATACTTCAAATCTGTGTGGGAATTTCTTGTTTTAATTTTTAATATCACAATAAGTGTATAAACTTGCTTGATATTACTTATCATTAAACAGCATTAGTTGCCATTTAGTAGACTTTACTGCCGTGTAAGTTTTTTATAAAAGTTATGTTTTACCCTGTAATTTTAGGTTGAATTCATTAAGAAACATTATCATGTCTGAATCAGAAGTTAATTTCCAAAATCATTCAGTGTTTGATGACGGTGGTTGAGGAGGTTTTTAATAAGAAAAATATCAGTCTTGGCCATGAACTCAAAAAATGGCAACATTTTTTTTTCTGGTTGTGACATGATATGTATATAACTGGTAAAGCAAAATGTTGTAGGAGGTATTATACACAGCACTAAAAATGCTGTCAAATTATATCGTTTCACTGTGATTTGTAGTGCATTGCTCAGTAGTTCAAAATAATGAGAGCACTACGGATATTCTCTGGTGTAAGTAACTATTAAACTTTGCTCATGTAGTGCAAAGCAAGCATAGAAATATGTAAATGAGGGAGCATAACTGTGTTCCAATAAAACCTTATTTGTGGACACTGACATTTGAGTTTAATATGATTCTCATATTACATAATGTTAAACTTCTTTTGATTTTTTCCAACCACGAATAAAACAAAAACATTCTCACATCAGGGCCCATACAAAAATTGGTGTTTTTATCACAATAGGGTAAAGGCTCAGAACTACTGCCAATGTATGTGGCAAATTTTGCCACACTGTTACTAAGGCATATCTTTTACATGGTTTTGCATGGTTCATTTGCACAACAAATTTCAAAACAAAGTAAACATTCCTGAAAATGATACTTACGACTGAGAAATTTTGAAAGATCTGAGTATTTGGTGATAACAGTTCATACAGTTATTGAAAGTATACTATGGTCTTCACTTTGCCTCCTTCCCAATTATATTGCAAAGGGTTCATATGTTTTATAGGACTAAAATATTTAGATCATATGTCTATGCTTGAATAAAAATAATATGTTACAGGATAAGTTACTACATTTGACTTTATCAACAGAATCCACCAATCAGGCCTGAAGAAACTTGGCTATGTTCCCTAACAGCTTCACTGCCATCTGGTGGCTATGAGCTGAATTACAGATAGCTTTCAGAACCTTGGCCAGCCACAAAAAGTGCCACACCAATTCAACCCTCTTTCGGAGAAGTAAATTCTATAATAGAAAGATATTGAATGATGAAAGAATTTTTAAAACACTCTATCAAGATTTCTTCACTTGAATGTGCTAATGTTTATCTTGTATCAGCCCTTTGATTAAGCCAAAGTCATTGTTGCTACAAAATCTTAGAAGACTTGCCTTTTCAGAGTTAAAAAGGAAGGATAAGGGGAAAGGGAAGACTGGTTTTACTTTTTTCTTTCTCAGGTGGATGAGAAAAGTTATTTCTTCTTTATTTGAGAGAGGAGGTAAAATCCTGCTTTTCTTCATGTCTTTGATTAAAAACAGAAAAACAGTTGATGAACAACATGACTCCACCAACATTTTCTCTGCAATTCCTTCCATTTCCATTTTCAAGGCAGGAAAGATTATGAGAATATACTTAGTAAAAATCCTCTTATGGCTATAAAAATTGATTTAAACATGTATTTTATTTTCTTCAAGGCCTGATATCTCTGATGAAATATCTCCTCTGATGTAATATCTCCTCAAATTATTCAAAAAAATCATTTGTACTATATTTCAGTCACAGGATTTCTTTCTTGCTTTCTTTTCCCTTTTTTTCTTATTAAAAAATATTCCTTCCTGGCAGTTGTTCTGTCTGCAGAAACAGTATGAGGGTTCATAACCTATCATTCTGAAAAGGTCCAGTTCCAGGCATAAACCTTTTGAGTTACCAAAATTCACACATCCCATAAGACCTCCTTCCAAAAACCAGGCCTTGGAGAAACCTATATTGTGACATCATGAATCTTTTGTATTTGGACATGCTGAAAGTTCTCAAAAGAAATCCATCCTACATCCTATCAATACTGATACAGTGCTTGGTTTGTCATCTTGAAATGTAGTGCCATTCCTGACCTAAATTTATATATATATATATATTTTTTTTTTTTCTCCCAACATTTTTGATCTACATTAACATCTGGGACTCATCATGCATTTTTGGCTGCTTGAACTTTTTGTTGAAGCAATGATGTCATTGTTCAGTGCTTCAACAAACACACTTCCTGTTTAATCTAACAAATAAGAACATAAACACAAATTACTTTGAAGATCAGAGATAATATAAAAATGAACGTAAGAGATTTTAGTGAAGTGGAGAGGGATTGATTAAGAGGGATAGAGACCATGAACTTGTATCTGGGAATTGTGCGAGCTTAGGAGATTTCATCTTATGATATCTTTTACATTTTAGATAAGTTTAAGTTAACTCTTTGGAGAAGAAAATATCCCTAGTGATTTTATTAAGATCTAAAACAAATGGAAAATATTCTACTTTGACTGAATTGATTTTGCTGTGGATTTTACTGAGAAACTTAGGTCAAGTTAAATGAATTTTCCTGCTCTCTGAGGAGTGAATAAACATTGATGGGCAAGGGTGATGAGTTTACATTATAAAATTTTCTTGGTTTCTAATTTTCTAGTTTGCCCAACTGGAAATCAATTAAAAGGTTTAAAAATGTAAGCATGTGACTTGAAAGAATTCACAAAGACCCATTAACTTGGATTTTCAGCTTAGAATATGGTATCATTAAAAAAACTGAAAAATTATTTGAAACAAATATCCATGACTAATTCATAGAGTCATAGATTATAGAAACTTCAAAGTTCCAAACCTGAAAACTACCTGTTGGGAAGACATTTATTTGAAGTGGGTAATAAAAACTTAAAAAGAAAATAAATCTCTTTGAGTTTGTCAAAACTGATCTTGATGTTCAGAATCAGAAATTGGGGCAGGGGAAGGGGATTGCTCTTCAGCAAAATGAAGTAAGGAATTGTTTAATTGTCAACTGCAAGTAGATACATATACAAAGATACATACATATACACATATATGTACATTATAGCATTCCCGAAAGTCTTGGTGCAATTTTATTTTCATTTTTGTAGTTCATAACTACAAAAATGATTTTTGGAATACCTTGTGTATGACTTGCCCACAGTCACACAAGCAAGGGGTCACACAGGCAGAGCTTGAATACAGGTCTTCCTAGTTTTGAGACAAGATCTCCATATACTATTCAATGATGCCTATCATATTACTGTGGTTATTATAACACTGCTATGATAAATTACAAATATGAGAATTTCAGGAGGGAAAAGAAGCATGAGAACGCATATGAGATAAATAGAATAAAGTGAGCAAGCATGTGAAAACAAGTCATCCTATGCCTACAACAATGTAAATGAAAAGAACTTCAAAATGAGGCTGAGCATCTCTGTGGTAGCAAAGTTCTGGATATTGCAGGGTTGTTCATTAATTGAGAAATGGCTGAACAAGTTGTGGTATATAATTGTGATGGAATACTACTGGGCTGTGAGAAATTATGAGTTTGAAAATTTTACAAAAGAGACATAGACTTGCATGAAATAATAAAGAGCAAAATGTGCAGAACCAAGAGAGTGAAGTATACAGTAACAGCAATATTGTTTTAGGAATAATTTTGAACAATTAAGTCATTTTGACGATTATAAATACCCAAATTAACTATGAAATGTCTATGAAGGAAGATATCATCTACATCCAGAGAAAAAACTGACAAATAGGAGTATGCATAGAATGTATAATATGTATAGAAGAATCCCACTTATATAGATTGAGTAATCTCATTGGTAAAATGGAGATAAGAGTAATTAATACCTGTCTCACAGAACTGTAATTGTCAGATGAGCTAATATATGTCAACCTCCTTGAAAACCTTAGTGTTGATGTTATTATCATTATCACTACCATGATGAAAGTTATTATTGTGATATTATTGTTAATAACTTGCTCTTAATTTATTATCAATAGCTTAATGGATTAGTTGAGGTCATACAAGTAGCAAATGTCAGAATTGAAACTGAGGTCATCTGTCTATAAAATCAAAAAGTCCCTTTCACTATGAAGCCTATATACTATTCTGGGAGAAAATACATACCAAACCTTTTTTAAAATGGTGGTGACATCTGCATGAAACAAGCTTCTTGCATTATTACTGTATATTTATGTAACTGATTGATATTGGTATTATTATATTTTAATATTTAATATATTTAATATTTATCAATATTTAATATATTATAATAATATTTTATATTATATTTCATACTGTATATTATACTACATATAAATATATTATATTTATATATTTATATTATAATTATTATATTGATATTGATATTATAACCATAATTCTATTTCATATGAGGTACAATTATAAAGATTATAATTGTACCTCATATGAAATAGAATTATGGTTATATATAGGAAAGGATTTTACCAATGGCGTTGCCGGTCTCCTCATTTAGTGGATGAGGAAACTGAGGCCCATAGAGGTTAAATGACTTTTCTAATATCACATCTGGTGGTAGAATCAGAATGAAAACCCAGGTTTTTAAGTACCAACCCATTGCTCTTTTCAAAACACGTTTTAAGAAAGTTAGTTCAATGAAAGAATTATTACATTAAAATTATTCATATATCTTCAGTTTATAATACAATTATATAAGCCCAAACCTAACTATCTCATAAAATATTTGATCAGCTCATATTTTCATCAGGTTGCACAGCTTGTAATATCTAGATGCTAAAATAAATAAAACTCATCATCCTTTTTTTCCCCTTGACCTCTACAAACTGTTATCAGCTTGAGGTGTATATGTTCCTCACTATATGAAATCCTAGAAAATGGGCTCAGAGTCTCTGAAAGCATGACTGTGATTTATTTCATTTCCAAGAAGTCTTATTTACATGTAGTGAAAAATGTATGAAATGCACTTTCTGAGAAATAGCAAAATTATATTTCCAATAGGCACTAAAATCAAATTTCCTTTTCATTTTTTTAAACTATGTTTCTTTGTTGATCATGAGTAGTATGGAATTGGTGACTGGGGAGACTGAATTTATAGAGTCATTTGTATTTTCATCACTACCAAAGAAAAGAGTTCAACTTGCAATTGGAGGGATTGCCTGAGAAGGAATTGTGGAAGTTCAAGTTAGATAGCTCTATCAGCTTGTAGGCTCAGTGCTTTGGATGATCAACAAATACAAAACTCATAAGAGTTCTTGAGTATTATACCCTAAGACCATAATCATAACCATAAGCCATTCAATGATTTCACATAGACTGATAACCTGGGATGACAGCTTTGGGTCTCAAATCACTTGGATCAGCTTGAAATTGAACTGGTGACATAGACTTGACTTCAATATTTTGTTCTGACCTAATATATCCTTAGCCAGTTTTCTCAGGTGCCTCTAGTTTCCTTCCTCAAAAGAAAAGAGTTATGACTATGTTCAATTCAAATCAGACCAGCATTTATGAAGCACTGACCCTGTGCCAGAGAGGGTGCTAAATTACTGGGATGTAAAGATACAAATGACAAGGAACCTGACCATAAGAAGCTTGTATTCTAATGAAAAATAGTGTGCAGAACAACATAAAATCCTCTATACTCTGATATTCTTCAGATGAGTTCACCCAAGTAACACATAAAAAACTGGCAAAATGACATCACTGAAAAGTGTCATTGATTTTTAGTAAAACTTTAGTAAAAAGTTAAACAGTGTGATAATTTTTTTACATATTATATATCTTATATGATATTTTATAATATAAAATTATGTATGTGTAAATAGATAAATATAGATGGTGAATTCTCAAGTCTTCAGCTGTCTTTGATGGAACTGTAGTTTTGTCTGCATCAGTAAGATCCAGCTACTTTCATATTAAGCACTTTTTTTTTGTAAAAACCATCAGTGTATCTGTTCTGTAGAATACCTGAGGTGATGGAGAACTGCTTCACTTCATTTATCTTGTGTGATTCAAATTTTCAAGAAATTATGGCCATTTCTGTCAGCATTAAGACTGACAAAAACAAAAGAAAATCTGTTTTATCCTGCTCACTCTATGATTTAGATAGGTCATGGGGAATTAGACCCTGAGATGTGTGGTCCAATTCTGCTATAATATGTTTAAAGGAAACTTGAAATGGGAGATACACACACACACACACACACACACACACACACACACACACACACGGGAGAGGAGGGAGAGAGAGCAGAATTCAGAGGTCCTCTAAGGTTCTTTCTAATTCAAAATATATCATTCTATAATGGAATAACTCAAAGATTTAGAGTTTCACCAATCTAATCCAATGAACATTTATTAAGTGCCTACTATGTGTTTGGCATTATGGTAGGTGCTGAGTATACAAAGAAAAAAATGAAATATTATTTGCCCTGAAGGAGCTTACATTCTATCAAACAAAAACATGTACATATATAAGATGACACAATTTATTCAAAATTAATTAACGCAAACTCAGAATGAAAAAAGACCATCACAGCTAAGGGATTAAGAAAGTCTTAAGCAAACTGTTCACTTTCAGAGAAAAAACTGATATTGAGTACAGACTGATGTGTGCTATTTTTTACTTACTTTTTTCTTTTATTCTCATCTTCTTGTACAAAATGACTAATACGGAAATATGCATAATTGCACATGTATAACCTATATCTGATTGCTTACCATCTCAGGCTGGGGGAAGGGGAAAAAGAGAGAGAGGGATAGAATTTGGAACTCAAAACTTTAAATAAAAATTTTAAAAATTGAAAGAAAAAAGAAAGAATTCATGAAAAATGGCATAAGAGCTGACATTTGAAGAAACGTAGGGATCTGACGTGGGCAAGGTTGCAGCTAGGTGCACAGTGGATAAGAGTCCTGGGGTTAGAGTGAGGAACACTCATCTTCATGAGTTCAGATCTGGTCTCATGCTTATTAACTATGTGACCCAGGGCAAGTCACTTAACTTTGTTTGCCTCGGGTTCCTTATCTGTAAAAACAGCTGCAGAAGGAAAAGGCCGACTACTCCAGGATCTTTGCCAAGAAAACACCAAAAGGGGTCACAAAGACCCAAACACAAATGAGGAGCAAAAAAGGGACCCTAAGAGACAAGTGCTGGACTCTTTTAAACTACACAGTTATTGTCTTTCTAATGACAGTCTAATGTTTTGCAGAATTCCTCTGGTCAGGTTATTTGAAGGCAGTGGAACAAATACTGTCTCAATAGTTAAAAGGACCTATGTTCCAACCTGGGCTTTGAGGCTTAACTATTACTGATATTGGGCGAGTCAGTTCAGTTTCTTGTGGGTCCATTTCCTCATCTTTAAACTGACTGAACTTGAATGGAAAGTCTGTGAGGTTCTTTCTAACTCTCAATCTAAACTCAAGAATCCTAAGTATGGTAAGACATTCATTTGAGTCAAAAGGAAGACACAGGCAAGTTTTCTGAAGGCCTCTCCCAAAGCCTGAGCAAATACCAAAAGATAACAGTGAGAAATTGTTTCCCTTACTAATTGTGACCAAATGTATGCTTCCCTATCAAAAGAGTCTCAGGAGGAGACTGCAGACTTCTCTAAGCAAACAATTGCTCTCATCTTTTTACTGAGAATGAACACAGGTCCTAGAAAAATATATCATGGGGATGGACCCACCCAGAAGTTAAAATAGAGGTCCATAATGAATTTGTACAAGTCTTGTGTTTCTATTCCACTTAATATATTTACATCTGCCCTTAATAAGATCTTGGCAAATGTCTGATCAAAAAGAAACATTCTTTAAAAAAAGAAAACAGTACACTTCAAAACAGAGACAAAACCTGTTCTTGATTATATTTTTTTTTCTTTTTTTTGCCTCCTGACATTCAAGGGTACAAGATTTAAAGAATTTATATCACCTTATATCATGATTTTCCAAAGAAAATAAAAATTCCAGACCTGACTTAAATCCTTGACAGGGCTCTCATCTATTGTGATAAGTTCACTGATAGCACTGAAACTCAAGCAAACATGTAAAATAATAGAAAATATTTTCTGCTGAAAGGTAAGGGAGTAATGCATTAAAACCCAGCCGCTAAGAGTCACAAGGTAAGTGAGAGAGCCCATAGTAAAGCTGGAACATCCAAAATAAATGTTTCTTGATCTATGCTTTTCTCTTTCAAGTTATGAAATTTATTTAGGGACTTCCGATTAAATCACAATTTCAGAAAGCCAATCGCTTAGTGGAAGGATCACACTGTATCTAGGTTCAAATCCTAACTCTTCAGCTACAAGGTCCCACATTTCTCTGAATCTGTTTTTTCTCTATAATGTGGGAGAAATGGAATACACAATTTTTAAATTGCCAGCTGGTCAAAATGCTATCATCTGATTTTTTGACATAGGTTACAGAGTAGATTTAGTATCTAGATTTAGATCTGGAAGAGACTCAGTAATTGTATTTTACAGATAAAAAAATAGAGACCCAGGTGGAGTAAGGCACTTGACCCAGGTCACATAAATTGGAAGAAACTGAGCTACACTTCAAACCCTCGTATCCTGACTTCAGTGTCGACATCCTTACAACTGTGCAATTTGGTTTTGATTTTGAGACAGGCTTGTCTTGCCCAGGCTGAAGGGAAACAGTTGACTCAGATGCCAGCTTCATTAGTGATGGGAATTAACCCTTTTTTACCTCATCTGCTCCTTACATAGGCATCTTGTTCTCCAGGGCTCACCACCACAGTGCCAGACTTAGTGAGGACCCTCCATTGGCTACAGAACACCTGCAGCTCAGAACTCCCAAACCCAAGTGATCCACTATCCTTGACTTTTCTCAGTGTCAGTTTATAGGCTTGCAACACCATGCCCAACCACACTGTTTTTTTTTCCTTTTTTATTATAAGCATCTTAAATTATAGTAGTGTAGTAAAGATCATAACATCCTTAAAGCTACTAAACCTGAACTGAACTAGGTTTGAGGATTATCACTTTCAACTTGAGGTGCTAAAAATATCTTTGGGGCAGATTTTTGTTTTTTCTAACCTGACATGGTAGAATTAGAATGGGGAAAACCATGAAGAGCCATTGAAACGGTTCAGTAAGCAAATAATGATTCTAGTAAGTCTATAGGAAATTTTAATTAACAGAAGAAAACTTTGTATTTTATACGACTGTGGGATATCATCTCTTCTTCTTTTTTACACTTTTAAAGTCCACTTTAACATTGTCATCTGTAAAATTGAATAACACTAATGCCTAGATTTAATTTAGGTATAGAAAAGGGTATTTTCTATGGCTCATTGCTAGGAAGGGTTCAGATAGTAGTTGAAGAAGCCTAATGAAGCAATAGTATGCTCAGTTTACTCTTTTCCCTCATCAAGGTTAATGTCAGTTACTGTGGTCAAATCAATTGTGCATAGAAATAGATCGATATTAAATATTATATCACAGTCCTCACACTTTGCACTTCTAGGTATGGTCTCTGATGGGAAAGGAGGGACAGGGCAGGAATCTCAGAAGATTCAGAGTCAGATTATAGGGGGGAATTGGGAGAAGGGACAAGGACATTTTTTGCCTTTGTCTTTCAGTCACTAAGCATCAATTAAGTGCCTAATATGTGCCAGGTACTGTGCTCACACTAGGGAGACACACACATATACACATGCATGTACATATAGGCATATATGTCTACATGTGTATCTCATAATATGTAAATAACTATGTTTATACAAAGTTTAATCAATGTAAATGGAAGGTAATTTTAGAGGGAAGTGACTGGAGAAAAAGGAGTTAGGGAAGTGGTGCTCAAGCAGAGTGTTGAAGGAAGCCAGGAAGGTAGAAAGCCAGATGAGGAGAGAGAATATACTAGACATGGTGAGCAGTCAGTACAAATGCATGGAGTGATGAGATAGAGTTCTGTGTATGAGCAAGGGCAAGATGACCAGTATTATCAGGTCTTAGAGGGTATGGAGAATAATAAGTTATAACACTGGAAAAGTAGAAGAGAGCTAGGTTGTAAAAGGCCTTTAAATGCCGAATGGAGAATTTTATACTTATTCCTAAAGGCAATTGGGAGCCACTCTGGTTAATATAGGGTATGGGGGGAGACAAGGTGACGTGGTCATACTTGCACTTTGGTATAATCTTGTCAGCATCTTAGCGAAGGATACATTCAGATTAGGAGAGACTTGAGGCAAGGAGACCAGTCTGAAATCTATTTCAATAGTCCAGATGAAGAAAGGTGTTGAGGGCCTGGATAAATGCTGGATGAGGTGAGAGAGGGAGACACCTATAAAAGGTATCATGAAGGTAAAGATAAGAGGATTTGAAATACATTGGATATATGGGGTAAGCATGAGTAAATTCTTGAAAATGACCTAGAGCTTGTGAGCAAAGGTGGCTGGCAGGCTAGTAATACACTTGATGGTAATAAGGAAGGTGGGAAAAACAGAGTGTTTGTGGGATGAGGGGTGGAGATAAGCCATTGTTGAAATGTTGATTCTAAGATAGTGATAGCACTTAGTACTTTAAGTTTGCAAAGTGGTTTTTTTTTTTTTTTGATAAATATTATCTTACTTTGTCCTCACAACAACCTTGGAAGGTAGGAGCTGTGGTTATCCTTATTTTAATGATGAGGAAATCAAAGCTAATAGAGGTTAAGTTACTTGCCCAGGTATATATTATTTGCTCAGGCTATAGCCTGAGAACTACAGGACATTCAATTCAAGATGTCCAATAGGCAGTAGGTGTTGCCAGACTGGAGTCTATGGAGGAGAGAGAGAAATCTCTGTATATCTACACACATACACACACACACACACACACACACACACACAGTGAGACAGTGAGAGAGAGAGAGAGAGAGAGAGAGAGAGAGAGAGAGAGAGAGAGAGAGAGAGAGAGAGAGAGAGAGAGAGAAAAGAGACAGAGAAACTATGAGGGCTTATGAGGTTGCAAGTGAGATATTATAGAAAGGGGAAGAAGAAACAGAACTTTGGGGGATATCTACAATATGTTGTGACCTGGATGAAGATCCAGCAAAGACCATTGAGAAGGAACTTGCAGACAGGTAGGAGGGGAACCAAGTCAGAGCAATGTCATGAAAATCTATAAAGAAAACAGCATCCAAAAAGAGAGATTGATCAAATGTCAAAAGCTACCAAGACATTAAGGAGAATGAGGACTGAGAAAAGTCTATTCAATTGAGAAATCACTGGTGACGTTGGAAACAGCAGTTTCAGTTGAATGAGAGTGGAAGCCAGGTTACAGAGGGTTCAGGATTAGAAGCATAGGAAGTGGAAATAGCTAGAGTTGACAACTTTCTC